>CM054057.1:731882459-731947525 GCA_028641055.1 Alopecurus myosuroides | reverse complement strand
GGGTATTCTTTTAGGTGCGTCACGGCTATACTATGCTGTATTTTTTTGAAATACGCAGTACCGTATTTATACAGGTACATACAGCTTAAATACAGAAGAATATCAGTAGACAAAATGTATCAAAACAGTTCTGTGACAAACTAATAATATATCATAGTTGATCATACTGCTTAGAATTCCGAATAGCTACATCAAACAGTTGATTATGAATACAAAGTGTTTATCAGAGTCAAATAGATACAAGTGACCTACATCAGACGGTTAATCATCGGGACCGATTACATCGATCGATGCTTCATCATCGTTACAAGTGACCTATCTAGTCGCTGATGACCTAATCATCTAGCTAGGAACCATAGCATGACGAGCGAGGCGACGGTGACAAGAGCGGCGGCGATGGTCTTCATCCACTTGTTGTTCTTCTTCTTCTTCTGTTCCTCGAGATGGATAAACCACCTAGCTTCCGCCGCCACTCTCGTGTTGTAGGATTTGTAGGCATTCCCTTTGAATTTGTTCACCTGCTCGAAGCAGTCTTCCCAGTGATCGTAGACTCCTGGAACCCTGCCTCTAAACACCACGTAGCACCTCGGCATCTGTAATGACAAGAAAGAAAACCAAAAACAATAGTTTTAAACATGTCTTTAATAAATAGTAAATGAAGAAATATTACATAAATAAGATGAAAATTAAACACAAAGGATCAAATTAGCCATTCACATCTTGTGCTTGTTACGAGGTAGTACACGTGATGACGATCCGGAGAAGAATAAATACAAGGGTTTCTGAACTTCGTTGAAACTAAAAAAAATCGCATACGTAAGTGTTTGTGAGATCCGAACAAACTTGAACCATTTCGTGCACATGCATAATGGGGACATTCTCCATAGCCCCGTCCGGGGCTATGACAAATATCCCCATTACGTATATGTACCAAATGGTGCAACTCAGTTCTGATCTCACTAATAATAATATTACATATGCAACGTTCCTTAGTTCTAACCGAAACCCTCATCTTCATCATTTTCCCGGATCACCACCGCCTGTAGTACCTCTTAACAGGAACAAGATGGTCATCGGGGCTTGATGTGAAGTTGGACCTTCACATTTTGTGCCTGTTACGAGGTAAGTACACGTGATGGCTATGCGGGGGAAGGAAGGGTTTCTGGAAATCTTTGAAACTAAACAAAATCATATATGTAATATAGTGAGATCCGGAAAAAATTGGACCCTTTTGTGCACATCCATAACGGCGACATTGTTCATAACCCCAGACGGGATTTCTGAGAAATGTCACCATTACAAATGTGCACCAAAGGGTTCAATTTCTTTCGGATCTCACAAACCATATTACATATATGACATTATTTAGTTCGAAAAAAATCCAGAAACCCTCGCATTCGTTCCTTTCCCCGGATCACCACCTCCTGTAGTACCTCTTAACAGGAACAAGATGGTCATCGGTCTGTGTGCCTCATATTTAGGGTGGACACATACAAGCGGCCTAGGTGGTGCCGCTGCGCCAAGTGGGATGCACAAGATCCTAACTTTATGAAAATCACAAGGCGCACCGGACCACCTAGGCCATCTGAGTGTGAACCAACTCTTTTAATCATCGGCATTTATACAAAAGATCGAACGAACATAGGAACGGAATAATATAAAAGCAAGATAATCAAGCATTGACATAATTGAGCATCAGTTACAGAATGGACGATTCATAACCGTAACGATGTGTGCCTCGTATTTAGGATGGACACATACAAGCGGCCTAGGTGGTGCCGCTGCGCCAAGTGGGATGCACAAGATCAAAAATTTGTGAAAATCACAAGGCGCGCCGGACCACCTAGGTCATCTGAGTGTGAACAAACTCTTTTAATCATCGGCATTTATACAAAAGATCGAACGAACATAGGACTGGAATAATATAAAAGCAAGATAATCAAGCATTGACATAATTGAGCATCAGTTACAGAATGGATGATTCATAACCGTAACGATGTGTGCCTCATATTTAGGGTGGACACATACAAGCGGCCTAGGTGGTGCCGCTGCGCCAAGTGGGATGCACAAGATCAAAATTTTGTGAAAATCACAAGGCGCACCGGACCACCTAGGCCATCTGAGTGTGAACCAACTCTTTTAATCATCGGCATTTATTGAAGAGATCGAACGAACATCACAAGTAGGACCGCAAAATAATAAAAAGCAAGATAATCAAGCATTGACATAATTTAGCATCGGTTACACGATGGACGATTCATAACCCTAACGGTTGAGTTCAACTAATTTCGGAAAATGTAGCAAGCCTTACAATAGTTCTCACTCCTTCTGACTCATCCGCCCAGGGATTACAACGGGACAGCCCTTCGGAGTGATGAAGGGCCTGTCGTCACATGTAGTTGCTAGGTAGGTATCTATGTCGCGGTTCGGCATGGCGAACCGGCAGTGGAATGTCCCGCTCTTGTTCACCACGTCATGAACGATTTTCGTGGCAAAACACTTCTGGATATCATATATCTCTTCTCTAACCTTGTCATCGCCGACCATCGACAAGCGCGAGGCCCATTCTTGGACTTGACTAGGCAGGGTAAGGTACTGTTGATCCCGTACGTACGCCCGCATATGATGGAGGAGATAGTAGGTGTCTCTGTTACTGCCTGTCGGCTGCTTGACGCACGCGAAAGTCGTCGTGTGGGTGAGCACCCGAGCGCCCTGAACGACCTTCTCCCTAGCGATTCTGCCCCCCTTTGCGTGGTATCCGGTGAGAGCGTTATTCAAAACTTTCTTCACGTTGGAGTAGTCTTTCTTCACCGCACTCCCTGAGTCGAGATACGTGGCATGCGAATGACTGATACAAATGCAGATGAGTGTGCATTGTGTATATCTACACGGAACAATCCAAACAAAGTGTTGGAAAGGAGCGATGAACATCTAAAGAAAATCACTTTCGATTCGGCTAAGCATATTGACTTACCTGGCAAAGTAAGGCACGAGGATGTAATCCTTGGTCTGGTTCGTCAGCATGAAGTCCCGGAGATATGTCGACGCGACTACCTGGTTCCCAACGGAGCACAACACGTCGTGGCGCATGTAGAAGGGGTCCGCTATCGCGATGCCCGGTGTATTATCCCTACTGACTTGCACCACCAGACCGAGCGAGTATACGCGGACCATGGAGTAGTGCAGCGGATTGCTATGGAACATATCGAAGATGTACGAAAACCGCAGTACTATCCTATCCGCGCCGGTTGATTCGACGAAGCCCAAGTCCTTTGGCACCATGGCAATGAAAACCGGGTGTGATGGATCCTTGGATTCAATAAGGCGCGATTCAAGATAAAGAATGCTGTCATGCAAACTCCGCATATCCCCACTTGCGACCTTGAGCTTGTTCTGGTTAAGCATAGGCTGACCCGTCACATGCACCTTCGGCGTATGCTTAGATGTAGGTGGGCCGTCCTGAACACGGAGCGGCATCTTAGCAGGCTGGCTCGCGGACTTTGCGGCCTTGGATCTAGGTCCTCTTTTCCGCGGCTTCGGCGCTTTCGGAATGCACTCCTTCTCAATATCCTCATTAGCCCCCTTACGGATTGTGCCAGGGCTGAAAATAACTCCTCCCTTCGCACTTTTCTGAGTCTCAGTGCAGGGGCGACATCTGGAGGCGGTGTCTTCCTGAGAACCGAATAGACACTTGCAATTGGATTTATCCGCGGGAGGAGCCTCACAACGAGCCTCCGTGCTATAGTAGGGTTCTACTGGGGGAGGAGCAATGTAATCTCCGCCATCAAAGTCATCAGCGATGAAATCCATGGCATCAAGATCGTCATCCGACGGGTGTTGTGCCATCTCCATGTCAGGGGTAGGCGACGGCGCTACGACTCTCTTGCCATGGCTCCGCTCCGGCGCTTCTAGAGGGGTTGTTTTCGAGGTGGTGCCTCGCGCCGGTAGTTCTAGAGGCGATGTCTGCGGGGTGGCGCCCCTCTTCCCCAGGCGAATCTGGCTCTTCGGCCATTCCATGTTCCAAGGTAGGCACTGGAGCAGCGTCAGGGTATCGGGGTCATCTTCTTCCTGGTAGGGTTGAATGGGAGGCAACAAGTCGTCATAGCCCGCCAGCACCCGAAGCAATCGAACTCTATATACGTCTTCGCGCATCGGCCTGTTGTGGAACCTGCGGGTTGCCGGTTGAACGATAATACCCACAGCAACATCCTTCAACACGCCGTGCACTGTGTGTAGAAGAGTGCATGGAACGTCGGTGTTCTGCGGAAAACATGCAGGGCGTCAGAGATGCCAGGCTAAGGCAAAGGAAGATCGACGCTCCAACGCTTAACTATTTGTTCGAACGCGTAGAGATAAACAAAACTTTTTCCTATGCGGTACTTCCAAGATATATCCGAGGTAAAAGGCCACGATGATTACCACTAGACGCGCGGTTGCGGATTATCGATGAAGCGCGTCGGGGCAGTGCAGTCCACGATCCGATCCAGCCGATCCGATCCCGCGAGCGTCGAAGTGCTGAACGTACAACACCTCTGCCGCTATCCACACGTACGAGGAGGAGCTCCAACGGGGGACTACTAGGTCCGGTGCGACGGCTGGACTGAGTGGGGTTAGGGTTCCCAGCGCATGGGAGTTGACTAACTTGCCCGCTGGGCAACCTGCGCCCCTCTTTATATAGCGAATGGTAGTGGGCTTCACAACACTTGTGGCCCATTCCCTCTGTTAGTCCGACTCACAAACTCGGTCCAATTCCGGTTCGGGTCCAACCCGACCAATACTTGCTCCCGCTCTTAAGTGCGCGACCCTGCAGGCTCATGGCGACTTGGACACGATTGGAGTCCGACTCCCACTACAAGAAATATGTTGATACATGACACTCAATTTTTGTCACTAGAAGGTCGTGTAGTTTCATTCATGACCCCTTTTTGACCAAAAATGAAAAGTCACATACCAAGCGTCTTATTTGATCGTCAATGACTAATTGAATGGAATTGTCATAGACTCTATGACTCAATCAGATGGGTCATATCCCTATGACAAATTGATTTGGTCATGTGATATCCTCTCATATCCACGTCAGATCCTACGTGGCCAATCCTACGTGGCAAAATAATGACCAACTGACTAGGTCATGGAAAAGATTCGGCCCAGTCCATGCTGCTCCTCCAAATGGGCCAGCCCAATGTTTTAGCCCATTTCATGTTTCTTCTCTTTGCATTTTTTTTCCTAATTTAATTCATGGGCCTTGGCCTTTCTACGGTACAATTAATTTCCCAGTTATGGCCTTTTGTGGGTACATTTTTTCGAAATAATATTTATTTTACTACCAAATAGCGTCCACTGTTAGTTGGGCTGAGGCCTTTTATCACATCCCAATTGTTTCATGAAAATGCTATCATCATGGGCTTTATACTCTTAAGCCGACTTGCATCAAGCTAGATCAAATTCAAATCTCTATAAAAAACTGAATTCAAACTTCATTTGTATTACAATAAATTTGAATTACATCACATGTTTCAGGAATAATGATCATCACATATTACATGTTCACGGAATACTGATCATCACATATTACATGTTCACGCCATATTACAGGTTCAAAGAACAGGCCAAGTCACAATAGCATTTGTCAGGTCCCAGAAATCTCAACACGTCACCATCAAGGTTCAGAAATCTCAACACGTATGGCTCGTCATAAGGAAATTGAGTCTTCCGGGCGCAATATGGAACATCTGCTAGACCTCCCAGCTCATGCATGCAAAGAACAAACAACAGTAAGTCAAATAATGTAAAATGAGAGACGCGGCGTGCAGGAAAACATTTCAAGTTCTACCAGCATTAGTGTACTGCTACTGAGGGACTAAAATTGCAACAAATGTCAACACTAATGTGAGCAGCAGAGCAACTGATGTAAGCAGCAGAGCACATCTAAGCAAGCAAAGGCTACCCTGCCCAGAAATACGATTGTGTAAATCTAAGACGGTTGTCCCAGTCTGTTGTTAATTTCAGAGATTTTCTTGCAAGTTCCATCAGTAACAAGAATCACACTCCATTAATCAGTAGATACAAGAAAAAAATTAACTACATGCAGAGCTTCAAAATGCTCATGCACACGTAGGTACATCCCAACTAGTTGATCATCTAATAATACCAGCTTAAAAGACATGACCATATCTGTTCGAGAAGATGAAGAGTAGCCATCTCACTTTGTGTCGATGTCGTGGAAGGGATTTTAGTTGAAGAAGATCTGGTCCGTGCTATCGCTGACACTGGCCGTTGAAGAATGCCCTCCCGCCGGCATTCATCATTGCTTCAGCACGGTAGAACAAATGTATCATGCAACCAAAATGGATAACTGTGAGATAAAAGTTGAATGAAACAACAACTTTAGAACATACACAATCCAGTGAAAGATAATACATCAAATATATCTTACTAATAAGATTGCTACTGTGTTTCGCACTACAATTCAAGATAAAACATGTGTAGAGATCTAACACCACAAACTGGTCCCTAAAATCATTAATCTATAGTTAGGCAAACTGAGTTATGCCTTTACTTTATAGAATAGAATTTATAGAGAACTAAGGAGATATATGTTCAATCGAATCATGTGAACAAGGGAAGCATGCTCATCTTAATAAAACTCTGGTGCAAACAACCAAGCAATGACACTAGTCACAGTACAAACAAATCCCAGTTCAAATATGAAACTCAGAGCCACGATACTTCATTCAATTAGGCCGACACTAGTCAACGTTGACACAAATCACATGCAATGACTAGTTTCAAGTATACTAATGTCACCCGTCTGCCTGCATACGATGTTAGCGGTCTCGTTCTGCCTGCATACGATGTTAGCAGTCCCAATGTCTCCAGCAGTGGATAACTTGACACCCTCCTTGGTGAAAGAGATGATAACTGCAATCACAAGTAGCCGCCATCAGACATGACAATTTGCAGCGGTTTACCTGGAACAAAGATGTTCTGGAACTCTAGTTTCAGTGGACATTGTCGTATAACGCTTTATCAAACATTTGAAAACTAAACTATATGCAAAGAAGAGCAGCAGGGCAGTGCTATCCATGGCTAGCAGAACACTTCTTTGGGCTAATATATCCCACTTAAACTACCAATATCACAAATTACTACCAAGTAGGGCAACTACTGTTACTGCAACTGAGCTTCCTAACTATCATTATTAGTTAATAATATATCCCAAAAATGATGGTAAGCAGTCTGACAGATAACAGCATAACTAAATTCATAGTGCTACAATTGGGCGTCCTGACTCATATTTTGCAATCACAGTATTCACGGCAAACATTACTCCTTGGTGACAGAAAAATATTGATAAAGAAAAATGGATCGATGCTTCCCATGAGAACGCATCAGTACAAGCAAAAGCAGCTACCAATTAGGCCTTCTTCCAATCTGCAAGACACAGCTCAGCTACTGTACTGCCCCCATCCTAGCCCCTAGGGAAATGGCAACTAATTATGCAGACACAGCTCAGCAGGACCACAGAGGAGTTGAAGGCAGAGACAGCGAGGCACAGGTGACGGCGGTACCACGGTGGAAACGAACAAGAAAA
Organism: Alopecurus myosuroides; assembly: GCA_028641055.1. NCBI lineage: Eukaryota > Viridiplantae > Streptophyta > Magnoliopsida > Poales > Poaceae > Alopecurus > Alopecurus myosuroides. The sequence goes on along the minus strand of CM054057.1, from coordinate 731,939,931 downwards.
TGGATAACTGGAGAGACTCTAACGTGACGGTTGCCCGTAATCCATGGCCTCGTCCTGCCGGCGAGCTCGACTGCACGGTGAAGGATCATCGGTTGCACTGATACAGAGTGCTCGACAACTCATCCGTGCCGGTACAGAGTGATTTGTACTATCAATCCGCACCATCGAGATCTCGTATCCATCGGAATGGATAGTATTGCGATGAATGGATAAATTGGTTTAGTTACCTCTTGTTGGAGTCGTCGGGGACGGCGGCGGGGCGAGCATGGTGGGTGCCAGGGCGTGGCGCGGTGAAGCTGCGGGAGATGACGCGGGGCATGTAGAAGTTGAGCAGCACGCAGTCGCTGCTGCTGCGGAAGCTGCTCCTCCCGCTCCCGCTGTCCCCGCGTCACCTCGAGGAGCCCCGCCTCTCCGTCCTCTGAGCCGGCTTCTGCTCAAAGGACTGCCTTCTGGACTCGGACCGCGCCGCGGGCCTCCCTAGTGGGCTCGGGCTCGGCTGGCCCGTCTCCTTCCTCTCGCTCAGCTGCGTTGGTGTCGGCGGAGGCAGGGCCACGCCGCCGGTGGTCTTCTCGACGAGGTCGGTGAGGGAGAGCTCGTACTCGGACTCGGGGAGCCCGTGCAGCACCCCGCGCATCTCGTCTCGCCTCCGCGCGATCTCCCGCGCCCTCGCAGACGTCGACCCGTCCGCCTGCGGGCTCATACCCGGCACCCACAGGCTCCCCATCGGCAGCGGCCGCTCCGAGCCCGCCTGCAGCATGGCGTTCGCCAGATGAGAAGACGAGAGCCGAAGAAGGGGCTGCTAGATCTCACTCACACTTGGGCCTCTCTCTCCGGGCAGGAACGTGCCACGGATCTGGCGCACCGGCCGCGGATCGATGGGATGCTAGGCGGCGGCGCCTCTCTCTCCGGTGAGGCTTAGGCTAACAGAGGAGGAGAGGGAGGGATGCGCTAGAAGACGGCGGATCTGGCGCACCGGCCGCGGATCGATGGAATGCTAGGCGGCGGCGCCTCTCTCTTCGGTGAGGCTTAGGCTAGCAGTGGTCGATCTCGGAAGGGAGAGGTCGGGAGAGCACACGGCAGTAGATGGAGGTGTGGATTTGGAACGGGAGTCGGAGGAGGTGAGGATTTGGGGCGGCGGCGCACGAATGGGAAATGAATTAGGGTTAGCCCTTGGAAGAGAATTTGAGGCCGCGCGGTCGTTTCCAATTTTCCCCTCCACCTCGTTTTCCCTTAGTACACGTGCACCTTAGGCTAGTGTGGCTGCACGTAGGACCAGCCTCCTTCTGACCCCACGGCGCATACTCTTAAGTTGGGCAATAAGTTGTTTCCTTGTCTAAAACAATTTTTTTTTGAAACCTTGTCTAAAACAATTCTTGTTTGACTGTCTAAAAATTTCTGCCGATTCAGCTGAAACCGGGCCATATTTGAACTACAGGTGCCTCGTAGTTTGCTCATGATTTTTTGAAAAAATCATTTTTAGGTACCCAAGTACCTATTTCAACATAGATACACCAAGAGTTCATCAAGATTCAGCACCTAGGTACGAACGGTCATGTCCCCCGTTTTGACCGTTTCCCGAAACCGGCTTAGAAAAATCCAAAAAATTCAAAAAAACCCCGAAACGATGCAAGATCTTCGCGTTGTTTTGTTATATATGACCTAGTATCCACCAGAAATAATAAACTTGGAATACGACAATTTCGTTGAAAATGTGTTCACATAAATGAGCTATCTCGTACGAAGATTCATGGCTTTCCGGTGAAATGACGGATGTTTTGGCCACATCCATGGCATAGTTTGTTTAAATGTGACCATATTCCACACAAAGGTGCATATTGGTACAACTAACAATGTTCAAGAAGAAAGTTTTATTTTTCGTTGAATAAAAATACCATTTTCCCTTTCTGGAGTGTCAAAACTGGCTTTTTTTGAAGCACATACACAAAATATGTTGCAAAAATGTACAAAGTAAAATTCTAAATATATTATGTCATATTTGATCTAAAAATAACAAACTTACTACCTCTCAATAGCTCAAAATACACCTCCTTTGAAAAGGACAAATTTATGCCGATTCAGCTGAAACCGGGCCATATTTGAACTACAGGTGCCTCGTAGTTTGCTCACGATTTTTTGAAAAAATCATTTTTAGGTACCCAAGTATCTATTTCAACATAGATACACCAAGAGTTCATCAAGATTCAGCACCTAGGTACGAACGGTCATGTCCCCCGTTTTGACCGTTTTCCGGAACCTGCTTTGAAAATTACGGAAAATTCAAAAAAACTCGAAACGATGCAAGATCTTCACGTGGTTTTGTTATATATGTCCTAGTATCCACCAAAAATAATAAACTTGGAATACGACAATTTGGTGGAAAATGTGTTCACAGAAATGAGCTATCTCGTACGAAGATTCATGGCTTTCGGGCCAAATGACGGATGTTTTGGCCACATCCATGGCATAGTTTGTTTAAATGTGAACATATTCCACACAAAGATGCATATTGGTACAACTAACAATGTTCACGAAGAAAGTTTTATTTTTCGTTGAATACAAATACCATTTTCCCTTTCCGGAGTGTCAAAACTGGCTTTTTTTGTGAAGCACATACACAAAATATGTTGCAAAAATGTACAAAGTAAAATTCTAAATATATTATGTCATATTTTATCTAAAAATAACAAACTTACTACCTCTCAATAGCTCAAAATACACCTCTTTTGAAAAAGACAAATTTCTGCCGATTCAGATGAAACCGGGCCAAATTTGAACTACAGGTGCCTCATAGTTTGCTCACGATTTTTTGAAAAAATAATTTTTAGGTACGAAAGTACCTATTTCATCAGAGATACAGCAAGAGTTTTGCGAGATTCAACACCTAGATACGAACGGTCACGTCCCCCATTTTAACCGTTTTCCGAAATCGACCTAAAAGATTCAAAAGAAATTCAAAAATGGAAAAACTTCGCAATTAATGTGTCATCATAAGTGACCTAGTAACCTTAAAAAACAATAAACTTGGAATAATGTGTAAACCCTGCATTTTTTATCTTGTATTCGAATTTAAAACAATAATCCAAAATTTTAATTATGAATCTTCACAATCCTATATGAAACAATATATAAAACATAGGGGTTTTTATTTTATTTTAACTAAAATGGTCCCTAATAGTCTAGAATAACAGAATACATATTTAAAAAAAATCGAAACTGGTTTGGTTGAAATTAAAGTTCAAAAGCAAAAGTTATGAAAGAAGACAAAAATGAAAAAAGTGAAAAGAGAAAAAAAAAACCTGCCAAAGTTGTCAGCCAAGCCTAGCAGCGAGGCCGACCTAGCCCAACAGCGAGGCCCATCCCTCGTAGCAGCAGGTCGGCCCAGTCCAACTTTCCCTAGGACGGGCTACTGCTAGAAAATACGTAAATGTGTTATTGATTAACAAAGATGCTTGTGGGCTGATGGTTAAGAGCGTGCGTATGGGAGCAGTTGGTCGTGAGTTCGAATCCTGACGACGCCTTATTTCCTAGTTCATTTTTCTTGTCTTTAGTTCGGATGGAACTTGCGATACAGTTGCGATTCATATTTAACAGGAAATAATTCCTGCCTTAGTGGTTACGTTGGTTGTAGAGTTCCTAGGAGGTCGTCGGTTCGAATCCTCACCTCCCCTTATTTCCCAGTTCATTTTTTCTTGCCTTAGTTTGGATGGCTCTTAGTAATCAAATACAATTCCGATTCATATTTAACATAAAATCATTCCTGGCTTAGTGGTTACGTTGGTTGTGGAGGTCCTAGGAGTCGCGTGTTCAAATCCCCAACTTCGCTTATTTCCTATTTTATTTTTCTTGTCTCAGTCCGTATGGCTCCTTAGTTCAAATAGTGTTGCGCTTCATATTTATCATGAAATAATTGTTGTCTTAGTGGTTACGTGGGTTGTAGAGCTCCTGGGAGGCGCGTGTTCAAGCCCTCATTTGCCTATTTTCTTTGTTTTCCGTGGATGACAAAAATTGACACGTGGAAGTGACACATAGGCGAAAATTGACACGTGGACATGACACATAGGCAAAAATTGACACGTGGACATGATACATAGGCAAAAATCACTGCCAACAAACTCATAACCAATTCAATTGGTCTTTCTTTATTTTCCATGGATGACAAAAAATTAACACGTGGAAGTGACACATAGGCGAAAATTGACACGTGGACATGACACATAGGCAAAGTTGACATGTGGACATGACATAGGCAAAATCACTGCCAACAAACGCATGACCAATTCAATTGGTCTTAGTTCAGCAAAAGGGTCATACACGAGGTATCATGTGCTATGACTCTTGTTAAAGAAAATCATGACTTTTAGCCAACAAAGTCATGGGTTTAGTCCCTCCCAAACATGTCATGACCAACAGATTAAAAATGATCATGGATCTATGACCAGTTCATCCACGGTCATTAAAAAAGGGTCATGTATCAACATATTTCTTGTAGTGTCCCAATCGATCAATCGGTAGCGGCTCCTAGCAGAACGTGCCGACTCCCAAGTCCCATTGAGTCATGACAACATACCTTTCAATGTGATATTCATCTTAGTCCCTTTTGCCTCACGATATACCTTGTCGAACTGTGGGCGATTTATCGTCATCCCTTAAATAGCTCAACTCTCTTCTCGGTCTGTGATATATGATTCATCTGACTAACTCTTTAGTCAATAGACACAGTTAACACTTAACTGAGTCGCGCATGGCCATGCTTCCTGAATCATATCACTCGAGAGGGCCCAGAGAATATCTCTCCATTCGGAGGGGCAAAATCCCATCTTGATTATCCACATCACGCAGCTTGTTTCTCATTCGACCCGAACTCTGCCTTTATAACTGCCTTGCCACAGAGCAGCGTTTAACAGAACCTAAGTCGGTGATCCACAACTCGGATTGTGCGACAACCTCAGGTCTAAGGATTACATTGACTGAGACATGCAAATGACGACTTGCTCGTTGCATCTCAATGTGGGTCAGTCCGACTTGCTAAACTCTTTAGCCAAGTCTGTGATCGTTGGAATGGCATCACCATGCCCATGACAAGTGGAACCGTGTCATCAGCCAACACTCACATTAGTCTAGGGTCTGTGTCCAGCACAACCTAATGACCAAGGACAATCTAGTATGAACAACATGAATACATAGTTCCACAATCGAATCACATATTCAATGACATGTATCAGATGTTCAAAACAAGGACAACTTAATAACTTTATGAATACATTGGGAATTACATCATACATGATTGCCTCTAGGGCATATTCCCAACAGTCTCCCACTTGCACTAGAGTCAATCATCTTGGCATCATATAGGCATCGAATGCCCATACCTCTCGTGTGCGCCTCATGCTTAGGCTGTGGTAGCGCCTTTGTCAACGGATCTGCAATGTTTACATCCGTGTGTACTTTGCATAACTTGATATCACCTTGTTCGACAAACTGGCGAATGAGGTGGTACCGCATGAGTATATGTTTGTTCTTCTCGGGTTGTCTAGGTTCCTTGGCTTGTGCGATAGCACCATTGTTGTCACAATATACGTCCAATGGATTGGACGCGCCCTGAACCACACCAAGATCTATCAGCAAGTTCCTGATCTAAACAGCTTCCTTTGCCGCCTCTGAGGCAGCAATATACTCAGCCTCTGTTGTAGATGCAGACACCGTGTCTTGCTTGGAACTCTTCCAGCTCACAGCTCCTCCGTTCATTACGAACACGTATCCAGATTGTGAACGAGAGTCATCTGAGTCGGTGATAACTCGCATCCGTGTAACCCTTTACACTGAATTCCTCATCATCTCCATATACTAGGAATATTTCCTTAGTCCTTCTCAAGTACTTAAGGATGTTTTTAACCGCTGCCCAGTGGGCTTCGCCAGGGTCAGACTGGTATCTGCTCGTAACACTTAGAGCATAGGAAACATCTGGCCTAGTACAAATCATGGCATACATGATGGATCCGATTGCCGAAGCATACGGGATCACACTCATCCGACTTTTCTCATCAGTCGTTGAAGGACACTGAGTCTTGCTAAGTTTTATGCCATGGGACATCGGTAAGAATCCCTTCTTGGACTCTTCCATTTTGAATTTCTTCAAAACTTTGTCCAGATATGTACTCTGACTCAATCCAATGAGCCGCCTTGATCTATCTCTTAGATCCTGATTCCTAATATGTAAGTCGCCTCACCCAAATCCTTCATTGAGAAACTCCTTTCCAATGATTCTTTGGTTTCTTGCAACATCATGACATCATTTCCAATCAGCAATATGTCATCCACATATAAGATTAGAAAATTTACTTTGCTCCCACTAAACTTCTTGTATAAACAAGAATCATGATCGCTCTTGATGAAGCCAAACGATTTGACTACCTCATCAAAGCGAATGTTCCAACTCCGAGATGCTTGCTTCAACCCATAAATGGATTTCTGAAGTTTGCATACCTTGTCAGCGTTAGCTGGATCGACAAAAACTTCGGGTTGTATCATATACATGTCCTCAGTTAAATTTCCATTAAGGAAAGCCGTCTTGACATCCATCTGCCATATCTCATAGTCGAAATAGGCTGCTATGGCTAACATGATCCGAATTGATTTAGCATCGCTACGGGCGAGAAGGTCTCTTCGTAGTCAACTCCTTGAACCTGTCGGAACCCCTTCGTGACAAGTCGTGCTTTATAGACGGAAATATTTCCATCCATATCAATTTTCTTCTTAAAGACCCATTTGCACTCGACGGGTCTTGCACGTCAGGCAGATCAACCAAATTCCAAACTTGGTTTTCATCCATGGACTTTAACTCGGATCTCATGGCTCCAAGCCATGACTCGGAATCAGATCCCACCATCGCTTCCGAATAAGTTGCCGGCTCATTACTGTCTAACAGTAAAACATCACGAGCATTTTGTATCTAGCAAATCTCCGTGGTTCAGGTGCTGTTACCGGTGTAGGTACCACGACCGGCTCAGCCTCCAAGGCGTTCGCCGACTCGCCCCTAGCCGGTTCCTCTCGAATTTCTTCGAGTTGCACTGTGCTCCCACTGACTTCCCGACCGAGAAACTCTTTCTCAAGGAAGACACCATTACGAGCGACAAACACTTTGCCCTCTTCCCGGTTGTAGAAGTAGTACCCCAAGGTTTCCCTCGGATACCCCACGAAAATACACTTACCCGACTTGCGCGTGAGCTTGTCCGACTGAAGTCGCTTGACAAATGCTTCACAACCCCAAATCTTAAGAAAAGACAAACTTGGCTTTTTGCCAGTCCACATCTCATGCGGTGTCTTCTACTGACTTTGATGGTACACTACAAGAAATATGCTGATACTTGACGCTCTATTTTCGTCACCAAATCGTCATCATATTTCATTCATGACGATCCTATGACGAAAATCAAATCGTTGAAAACCGAGCGTCAGTAATTAACCACAACGACGTTTTTTTTGGAAACGTCGTGGATATCCACGACGATTTAGAAACGTCATGAATCTATGACGATCGAAAATCGTCGTGAGCAGTACAGGCAGGACACATCAGCTCTGACGTGGCTAGTCCTACGTGGCAAAATCATGACGATTTAAAAACGTCGTGGATCAAAATCAGCCCAATCCATTTCGATAATATTTATGGGCTTAGCCCAATAATATTGGCCTTTTTTGTTTTCTCGATCTCAGCCTTTTCTGATCAGTTTTTTCTTTTGGGCCTAAGCCTTTCTACATCCTTTTTCATTTTGGGCCTGGGCCTTTTAGTAATTGTTTTATTTACTTCTTTTGTCATTCTGTAAATATTATTTGGGCCATGCGCAGCACATACAATTTTTGGTCCAGTCCTACAGAGGGCCATTCTAACTTGTTTTGTCAGCCATAGCCTTTTAATGATACAATGAATTCTGGGCCATGGCCTCTAAACAACATATGTTTCAGGAAACAAGACAAAATTTCGAGTAGGCATCAAATTACAGAAAACTTGAATTTCATCATTTTATATAAACATAAACTTCCGAAGATCACGAGCCAGAGGAAAATATACGAAATTTCAATATCAACAAATTACAGAGAAACTTCCAACTTCCAGCCTTCCATCAAAATCACCAAGTCCTCCATCTTCTCTATTAAAAGACAACTCCTGCCAGGGAGTGTGGTGCAGCAGAAATGACTCTTCCTTCTGTCATTTCCTGGAATTCCAAAGTTTTTGAAAAATGTGAGACATGCAATCATTGCAGAAAGAGATCGACAATGTTCATTGTAAGAAACATACAGTGAAAATAAATCTCAACTACGAGTAGATTAACGCTAGCAACCCCTGTTATGTCAGGAAGTATCAGGATGTAGTGATCGAAACGTCTAAAACACTTTAACAAATTTTATATGCAACATTTTAAAGATCAGTGGCCTAAACACATGTAAAGAATTGCATCCACAGAGTTGCACATGAAAACAAATCCATGACTAAATGCCTCTATAATTTTCATCTACTCTGTTATCAATTTACAGTGGTATGTTACTCATCAGGAGTCCATGACATCATCCAAATGGTATCCATCAGTGTATCCAACTATCCATGGAATGTACAATGGCATGACATTATCATTAATAAATTGACATTATCATTAATAAATTGACATTATTAGACCATGCAGGAACCTGTGTGTTCTCTCCTGACAATATCATACACCAAGAGTATATTGCCCGAAAAATGGGAAGGCGCACTAATAATGTACTTAAGTCGACAATCATATAAGCTATGAACTCTACCTTATGGCATGAAAATTCGAGAATGTTCAAACAAGATTCAGAAGCAATATACCAATACACTATCCATTAACACATCTATCTATATTGAGTAGACCTTTTTTATACCAAAGATACACCGCCGCCATAAAGTGCAGAGGATAACTGTACACACATACACAATCATGATTAGGATCAACACCACAATAGAGATCGCTAAACTCAACGTGGCATAACTATTTACACATGGAGGTAACAACGACACCATAATAATAATAATAATACCACTACTGGTAAGATTGGCAACACGGCTTACCCATTGGCGTACTTGATGGACATGCTTGGGGGGTTGCTGCACACAAAAGCAGAGTGGCTATTAGATATACTTCACTGCAGAAGAACAGTGACATTAAAAACTAGCATGCATTAGAGAACCGGCTATGAGGCGACCTAGCGCTTTCCTGAAAGCATGAAAACTAGAGCACAAAGGTCTAATGCAGAAGTTACATGGAATATACAATACAGATGCACAGGGAATGGCAGAAGTTGACAAAGGAAATAACTTATTGGTCTACTTATTGGTTGTGATATTTCCTGACAAGGCGAGAAAACCAAATGGAGGTCCTGACTTGCAAGTTAGGAAGCCATCCCTGTTCACTCGAGATTTTTTTGCACCCAAAAAACGGGGGACTGCGGAAGATTTGGTCGAGTCGTCGATAGCATAGATGCGTGGATTCGTATGCGAGCTTTGTCCTATTGCTCCTAGTCGTATTATCCCGCACGAAATCAATCAAAACAAAATAAAGCAGGTACGTCCTATGTTACGGAAGCAATAAGCTTATCCCTTGCAAGCAAACATTCAACTGGACCGACAAATCCTGAGCTACCGGTCCATGTTCCAAGGTATATCCAAACACTCTGAAACCTGAATCTTCTAGATTACAGTCTTCATTTATACCGTACCAATATGTCTGATTTTGTTCATTGACCATATGCAACTGATCTGTCAGTGTCAGGACACTACAGCGAAGTAAATATCATGTTGCCATGTCTGCTGTCCAATGCTAATATAGCCAAGACTAAACTATTATTTAGACATAATTAATCCCAATTCCTCCTACATAAATCCTCAAGAATAAGAATAAGCAACTGAAATACAACAGCAATAGTTTTTCAACAATTTCGCAAGTACAGACACAAGGCCTGTTTGAGATCTATACACCAGCTACTCATATCCGAACAAACCCGGCAATACAAGTTGAAACTAAGGCTCTATTTAGATGTAGGTATTCAAGCATGGTATTGAAATGATGTGGAAATACCAAAACTGAGTTGGAAATGAAATGACGTCCAATAGCAAAGCTGGTGATTGGAATTTCGATCCTAGTTAGCAAACGGATTGAATTTCAGCTCGCATGGGCTCGATCTAGGCAAGAAACACGCCCGAAATCGCTGGAAAAACAGGACGGGGAGATGGAGGAACTTACCGACATGGATCCGCGGCGGAGGAGAAGGTAGGGATCGGGGAAAGTTGGCGCGACGTTGGCTGCTCGACCTGTTCCGCCGCATGCCGAGGCTCACCGTGCCCTTTGTCTGCGCGCAAGCAACACACACACACACACAAAAATGTCAGAACTCATGGAGGTAGATGGCAGGCGCAGGGGAGAGTTGGACTCGATGGGGGCGAGCGATGGAGGTCGCCTGGTGGCGGATCTGGTACTGTCGGGCGAATCCCTCCAGACTGCTCCCTTCTCATGTTGGGGAGATCCGACGCCAAATACCACGGATGCCACCGGCTCATCTTCCATCTGCAACGGGTGCAGGAGAACGGGGGCGAGAGGTGGGATAGGAGGGGACCTGGGTCGGGGCATCTGGTGGAGAAAGGAGACCCGGATGATGGTCGGCTGTGGATGTCGAGGAAGGAGGAACAACTGAAAGGCTCGGCTCGTCGGCAGGTGGAGTGGAGGAGGCGCTCGGGGCCGGCCGTGCGCGTCGAGTAGCGATGGGGATGTAGGGTTTGAGGAGAGCGAGGTCTGCGAGCGAGTGTGTGCGAGCGGCGATGTGTTCGGTGCGGGGACGGCGGCGCAAGAAGGGAATGGTGGGGGCTGGTGGAGAAGAGAGGGGAGGCCGGGAGGGAATGGATCTAGGGTTTGGGACTTTGGCAGGGGGCTGGGTGAATGGGTCTGGGGAAGGGGATGGCGGCCGAGGAAGTACAGGTTGGGGCCTTTTGGGTGGCCGCGGCCGTGAGGAAAAAATTCGGGAGTGAGGGGAAAATTAGGACTTTAGGAGGGAAAAATTTCTTTTGGTAATAATGATAAAAGAAATGTAAGTAACTGTGCACATGAATAAACCCAAGAAATGAAATCCGTGCGATATATTTTAATGTTCAGTTAAAACAAATCAACCCAAAAATGTAATAAATTTGCACGCTATCTCGGATTAAGTGCTCGGGAAACATATTGTGTTTCTATGCACTACGTAGTATATTACCTAATTTCACGGCTAAAGTTGCGCATTTTTAGGATACTGACCTCACCAGAAACGGTAGTGTACTATTGTGTGCCTTGGAATACAGCAAATATCGCGAAAAAATTGTTCACATAAATGAGCTACCACCTATCAAAATTTCAGGTTTTTAGGCAAAATGACGGATATTTGGCCACATTAAATACATAGTTTGTTTAAATGTGCTCATATTCTATACAAACATGCATAATGGAATAACGAACAATTTTGACGAGAAAGTTTTATTTTTCATTAAATAAAAATATCATTTTCCATTTTCGGAGTGCTAAAAATGGTTTTTTTGTGATGCACCTACAAAATGTTATAAAATTGCACCAAATAAAAATATAAAGTTATTGTACCATGTTTTATCTACAAATGACAAACTTCCTACCTCTCAATATCTCAAAATACACCTCTTTCGAAAAAGACAAATTTCTGCCGATTCAGCTGAAACCGGGCCAAATTTGAACTACAGGTGCCTCGTAGTTTTCTCTTTATTTTTGAAAAAATCATTTTGAGGTACCCAAGTACCTATTTCAACATAGATACACAAGGAGTTCATCAAGATTCAACACCTAGGTACGAACGGTCATGTCCCCCGTTTTGACCGTTTTCCGAAACCGGCTTTGAAAATTCCAGAAAATTCAAAAAAAAACTCGAAACGATGCAAGATCTTCGCGTGGTGTTGTTATATATGTCCTAGTATCCACCAAAAATAATAAACTTAGAATAAGACAATTTGGTGGAAAATGTGTTCACAAAAATGGGCTATCTCGTACGAAGATTCGTGGCTTTCGGGCGAAATGACGGATGTTTTGGCCACATCCATGCAATAGTTTGTTGAAATGTGACCATATTTCACAAAAAGATGCATATTGGTACAACTAACAATGTTCACGAAGAAAGATTTATTTTTCGTTGAATAAAAATACCATTTTCCATCTCCGGAGTGTCAAAACTGGGTTTTTTTGTGAAGCACATACACAAAATATGTTGCAAAAAAGTACAAAGTAAAATTCTAAATATATTATGTCATATTTTATCTACAAATAACAAACTTACTACCTCTCAATATCTCAAAATACACCTCTTTCGAAAAAGACAAATTTCTGCCGATTCAGCTGAAACCGGGCCAAATTTGAACTACAGGTGCTTCGTAGTTTTCTCTTTATTTTTTGAAAAAATCATTTTGAGGTACCCAAGTACCTATTTCAACATAGATACACCAAGAGTTCATCAAGATTCAACACCTAGGTACGAACGCTCATGTCCCCCGTTTTGACCGTTTTCCGAAACCGGCTTTGAAAATTCCAGAAAATTCAAAAAAACTCGAAACGATGCAAGATCTTCGCGTGGTGTTGTTATATATGTCCTAGTATCCACCAAAAATAATAAACTTAGAATAAGACAATTTGGTGGAAAATGTGTTCACAAAAAATGGGCTATCTCGTACGAAGATTCGTGGCTTTCGGGCGAAATGACGGATGTTTTGGCCACATCCATGGCATAGTTTGTTGAAATGTGACCATATTCCACAAAAATATGCATATTGGTACAACTAACAATGTTCACGAAGAAATATTTATTTTTCGTTGAATAAAAATACCATTTTCCATCTCCGGAGTGTCAAAACTGGGTTTTTTTGTGAAGCACATACACAAAATATGTTGCAAAAATATACAAAGTAAAATTCTAAATATATTATGTCATATTTTATCTACAAATAACAAACTTACTACCTCTCAATAGCTTTTAATACGCCTCTTTCGAAAAAGACAAATTATTGCCGATTCCGTGGAAACCGGGCCAAATTTGAACTACAGGTGCCTCATATGTTGCTCATGATTTTTGTAAAAATCATTTTAGATACACAACTACCTATTTCAATAGAGATGTACCAAGAGTTCATCAATATTCAACACCTAGGTACAAACGGTCATGTTCCCCGTTCTGACCGTTTTCCATCTCCGGAGTGTCAAAACTGGGTTTTTTTGTGAAGCACCTACCAAAAATATGTTGCAGAAATGTACAAAGTAAAATTCTAAATATATTATATCATATTTTATCTACAAATAACAAACTTACTACCTCTAAATATCTCTAAATACACCTCTTTTGAAAAAGACAAATTGCTGCCGATTCCGCTGAAACCGGGCCAAATTTGAACTACAGGTGCCTCATATGTTGCTCATGATTTTTTGTAAAAATCATTTTTAGATACACAACTACCTATTTCAATAGAGATGTACCAATATTTTCTCAATATTCAACCCCTAGATACGAACGGTCATGCACGTCGTCTTGGCTTTTTCCTGAAACGGACATAGAAAATTCCAGAAAATTCAAAAAAAATCAAAATGACGCAAGACCTTCGCGTGGTGTCATTATATATGTCCTAGTATCCACCAAAAATAATAAACTTGGAATACGACAACTGGTTTGAAAAGGTGTTCATGGAAATGAGCTATCTCCTCCGAAGATTCTTGGGTTTCGGGCCAAATGACGGGTGTTATGGCCACATATATGGAATAGTTTGTTGAAATGTGCCCATATTCTACAGAAGCATGCATATTGGAACAAGAAACAATGTTCACGAAGAAACTTTTATTTTTCAATTAATAAAAACATCATTTTCCATGTTTGGAATGTCATAAATGGTTTTTTTTGTGAAGCATCTACCAAAAATATGTTACAAAATTGTAGAAATAAAAATTCTAAATATATTTATGTCATATTGATCAACAAATAACAAATTTTATACCTCTCAATAGCTCTAATACACCTCTTTTGAAAAAGACAAATTTCTGCCGATTCCGTTGAAACCGGGTCAAATTTGAACTACAGGTGCCTCATATGTTGCTCATGATTTTTTGTAAAAATCATTTTTAGATACACAACTACCTATTTCAATAGAGATGTACCAATATTTTCTCAATATTCATCCCCTAGCTACGAACGGTCATGCACGCCGTCTTGACTTTTTCCTTAAACCGGCTTAGAAAATTCCTGAAAATTCAAAAAAAAACTCGAAATGATGCAAGGCCTTCGCGTGGTGTCATTATATATGTCCTAGTATCCACCAAAAATAATAAACTTGGAATACGACAACTGGGTTGAAAAGATGTTTATAGAAATGAGCTATCTCCTCCGAAGATTCTTGTGTTTCGGGCCAAATGACGGGTGTTATGGCCACATATATGGAATAGTTTGTTGAAATGTGCCCATATTCTACAGAAGCATGCATATTGTGTAGCAATCTGCATCCGTAGAAACTGCATGCAAAATAAATTAGCCCAACCCAAACACAACCACCTTGTTTTTTTTATCTGACCACCACAGTCCACGACTACCCTATGTGTTCCACTTCCACCAGCCACGAACGCACGCCTACACCTGCCGTCCCACTCCTCGCCTCTCCAAAACCTAGCCGCCACGATCCACTCCCGTCCGTCGGCGAGCAAGGCCTCCTCACCGGCGAATAGTGGATGCCGATGATGCGGCTGGCCTCCTACCATGAGATCCCCTAACTCCGGAAACGCTCGTGCATCCAACATGGATCTAGGCATGACGCGGAGCTTGGTCGAAGAGCTGCGGCGGCGAGTGTTTGCCGTGGGGGTGCGGCGGCGGAAGTGCACAAAGAGCGATTCAGGCTCTAGGTGCAATTTCTCTTTCCCCCTCACAGGGTCCTCTCTCCGTTTTCCTTGATTGAGTCAAGTCTGACGCCGTGCCCTAGGGGCTGGTGCATATATGAAGTCAACGTGTCTAGTGAGGAATTCTTGGGAGACGCGGACAAGCAAGTGCAACTTTTGCCACCTGCGGTCCTCGATCGATCAGTGTTTGGTGACGTTTCTTAACTCTGTTGTATCGTTGAATCATTGTAGGCTTATGTATTAAGCAGCAGTCCACAGCGCACATCCGCATGGTGAGCTGACATTCGTCTGCACCTCCGCATGGTGTGCTCCACATACAGACACACAGACACAGGTTTGATAAATTGGCATTTGTTTTGTCTTGCTCTTAGCTTCACATCGATCCATGGTATTAACATAGCTAGCTTTGTTGTCTTCGTGTGCTTGCAAGTTGCAACCACTGGCAAGTGATAAACTACCAGTAGTTGTGTTGTCTTGTCTTATAGTGGAAGTTAACAGTTTACTTATTTGACAATAACTTTGCTGATTTGCACTGTACGGTATTTAGACTAGATTACAAATGATTGTTCAATATATAGAGACCAATTAACACTTTGTTGAGTTATTCATATGATATTTTTATATGTGAACTGGGTGAGCAAATATACGTACAGATCTAGCAAACTGGGAAAAAATAGAATTTCAGTTGGCTTGCTGTGAGGTCATTAGCTATTGGACCTTTAAGAACGGTAGCAAGTTAATAATTTTCAGAAACTATACTTCGTTGTCGCATGTTGTTCAGAAACCTAAAACTGAACTGACTTTGTTATTTCGAGTGTTAGATGCTAAGCACAGTAGTTCGCCTATATAAATTTGTTTATCTCGGTATTAGATCACGGATCAGAAGTACTCATTTCCACCAAATCTGCTATGCATATGTAAATTGCAAAATAATATATTTTTGCGATATTACAGTCTGTGTACATCCACGAGTGAGACTGAGTATTCAATCATTATGATTTTTCTTCTAATAAATTCTTCCTTCCTTAAATCTGAGATCTAGTGTTGGAACTTTGGAACAGTCTACTTATTTTTGTATGATCATTTCATATCTCAGTGATTAACTTATTGGAATATGTAAAAATCAAAACACATTTTTTTGCAGGTACAGGAGTAAGTACCGTGCAGCCTGGCCGGCGACCTCGTCGGTTTGGGCCTTGTCGATGGCTGTTGCCGTTGGTTTTCCACTATACCTGTACATCAATACTAGAATTGCAGCAGAGCAGTGCCCATCGTATTATATGACATTGTTTCTTTTGACACAAACCAGGGTCAGTCAATATACATCAGCACTGACAATGCAGGTGGCAGCAATACGAGATGGCACAACAAGATGCCGCTAGCGGGCACACATCAGCACCGACAACAAGCAGCAGTACTACAACCAGGTATTAACTCCTCCTCTTTTGGAAAGTTATATCAAGTCCAAAATACTTCTTCTCATGCAGCTATTCCCAATGACTAACTATAACTACAGATTTAGATTGGTAACACACGAGAGTTCCAATCTATGTTCACTTGCATTTGTGCCTTAAATGGTTTAAATATTAAATGTGCACCCTTGCCAGCCTCAAATCTTGGATCTGCCACTTTGTGTGACCTTCAACTCATGCCTATCAGATGAACTGTTACGCTTTTTAATATTGTGATTTCTATCAACTAGTTAATTGATATGTCTTTAGATGAACGATCTAGTTAGTTAAAGCATCTTGCTTGTTGTTTGATGGATTCGTTTTGATCTTGTAGTTTCTTATCGAGATTTCCTTTTTTACATCTGTGTGGTAACCTCTATGATTTGTGGGTCTCATGAGATATTTCTGATGCACAGGATATAAAAAAATTCTCGCACGCTTGGCATGCGAACATGGTGAGTATACAAACAAAGTTTTAAACAAGTATTTAGTCTAATTCACTGTATTCTTCACACTTTGTTTTTCCACTTTAAGTCTAAAAAGAAAATTATGTATTTGCAGGTCCCATGCATCATCAAGACTTGCAATATTTGGATATCAGCTCTGAACATGCTAGGAAAAATATCTGGACAAATGTATATAGGAGTAGGAAGATTTATATTTGATGCAAAATTGTAAATTTTCTGCCCTTCATATTATGGAATGGAATTCCAAAAAGAATATATACAGGGCTAGGAAGAATATCGTATTCTCATGCAAGTTTGTAAATTGTCTACTCTTCAAAAAAAATGTATGGAATGGTGCTATAATAATACTTGTTGAATTATTTGCGACGCGGTGCATTAATATTCTATGATTTGTGTGTTGCGGTACATCTCATATGAACCATACTCCCTGGATGAGAAAGTAAATCTACAAAATTTCAACCGATCAAACCATCCCGTATTGAATATAATATTATGTGAATTAGAATTTCCAATCTGTATAGGATATCTTTTCCAACGCATACAATTGTTTCATGGCATCTGTAGCTACTCTGCAACGTTTATCCTACCGGTTACCAACACACCTATATGTGTTGCATTGTAACTTTGCAACGCCCTATAAGGCAACACATTTATATCCGTTGGTATAGTAGCTTGCAACGCCTATATGGTCACTTAGATACGCATCCATGCGTTGCTGTAGAAGGGGTTTTCTTGTAGTGAATGTGTCATCATAAGTGACCTAGTAACCTTAAAAAACAATAAACTTGCAATAATGTGTAAACCCTTCATTTTTTATCTTGTATTCGAATTTAAAACAATAATCCAAAATTTTAATTATGAATCTTCACAATCCTATATGAAACAATATATAAAACATAGGGGTATTTTTATTTTATTTTAACTAAAAATGGTCCCTAATAGTCTAGAATAACAGAATACATATTTAAAAAAAATCGAAACTGGTTTGGTTGAAATTAAAGTTCAAAAGCAAAAGTTATGAAAGAAGACAAAAATGAAAAAAAGTGAAAAGAGAAAAAAAAACCTGCCAAAGTTGTCAGCCAAGCCTAGCAGCGAGGCCGACCTAGCCCAACAGCGAGGCCCATCCCTCGTAGCAGCAGGTCGGCCCAGTCCAACTTTCCCTAGGACGGGCTACTGCTAGAAAATACGTAAATGTGTTATTGATTAACAAAGATGCTTGTGGGCTGATGGTTAAGAGCGTGCGTATGGGAGCAGTTGGTCGTGAGTTCGAATCCTGACGACGCCTTATTTCCTAGTTCATTTTTCTTGTCTTAGTTCGGATGGAACTTAGCGATTAAATACAGTTGCGATTCATATTTAACAGGAAATAATTCCTGCCTTAGTGGTTACGTTGGTTGTAGAGTTCCTAGGAGGTCGTCGGTTCGAATCCTCACCTCCCCTTATTTCCCAGTTCATTTTTTCTTGCCTTAGTTTGGATGGCTCTTAGTAATCAAATACAATTCCGATTCATATTTAACATAAAATCATTCCTGGCTTAGTGGTTACGTTGGTTGTGGAGGTCCTAGGAGTCGCGTGTTCAAATCCCCAACTTCGCTTATTTCCTATTTTATTTTTCTTGTCTCAGTCCGTATGGCTCCTTAGTTCAAATAGTGTTGCGCTTCATATTTATCATGAAATAATTGTTGTCTTAGTGGTTACGTGGGTTGTAGAGCTCCTGGGAGGCGCGTGTTCAAGCCCTCATTTTGCCTATTTTCTTTGTTTTCCGTGGATGACAAAAATTGACACGTGGAAGTGACACATAGGCGAAAATTGACACGTGGACATGACACATAGGCAAAAATTGACACGTGGACATGATACATAGGCAAAAATCACTGCCAACAAACTCATAACCAATTCAATTGGTCTTTCTTTATTTTCCATGGATGACAAAAAAATTAACACGTGGAAGTGACACATAGGCGAAAATTGACACGTGGACATGACACATAGGCAAAAGTTGACATGTGGACATGATACATAGGCAAAAATCACTGCCAACAAACGCATGACCAATTCAATTGGTCTTAGTTCAGCAAAAAAAAAGGGTCATACACGAGGTATCATGTGCTATGACCATCTTGTTAAAGAAAATCATGACTTTTTAGCCAACAAAGTCATGGGTTTAGTCCCTCCCAAACATGTCATGACCAACAGATTAAAAATGATCATGGATCTATGACCAGTTCATCCACGGTCATTAAAAAAGGGTCATGTATCAACATATTTCTTGTAGTGTCCCAATCGATCAATCGGTAGCGGCTCCTAGCAGAACGTGCCGACTCCCAAGTCCCATTGAGTCATGACAACATACCTTTCAATGTGATATTCATCTTAGTCCCTTTTGCCTCACGATATACCTTGTCGAACTGTGGGCGATTTATCGTCATCCCTTAAATAGCTCAACTCTCTTCTCGGTCTGTGATATATGATTCATCTGACTAACTCTTTAGTCAATAGACACAGTTAACACTTAACTGAGTCGCGCATGGCCATGCTTCCTGAATCATATCACTCGAGAGGGCCCAGAGAATATCTCTCCATTCGGAGGGGCAAAATCCCATCTTGATTATCCACATCACGCAGCTTGTTTCTCATTCGACCCGAACTCTGCCTTTATAACTGCCTTGCCACAGAGCAGCGTTTAACAGAACCTAAGTCGGTGATCCACAACTCGGATTGTGCGACAACCTCAGGTCTAAGGATTACATTGACTGAGACATGCAAATGACGACTTGCTCGTTGCATCTCAATGTGGGTCAGTCCGACTTGCTAAACTCTTTAGCCAAGTCTGTGATCGTTGGAATGGCATCACCATGCCCATGACAAGTGGAACCGTGTCATCAGCCAACACTCACATTAGTCTAGGGTCTGTGTCCAGCACAACCTAAATGACCAAGGACAATCTAGTATGAACAACATGAATACATAGTTCCACAATCGAATCACATATTCAATGACATGTATCAGATGTTCAAAACAAGGACAACTTAATAACTTTATGAATACATTGGGAATTACATCATACATGATTGCCTCTAGGGCATATTCCCAACAGTCTCCCACTTGCACTAGAGTCAATCATCTTGGCATCATATGCCTAGGCATCGAATGCCCATACCTCTCGTGTGCGCCTCATGCTTAGGCTGTGGTAGCGCCTTTGTCAACGGATCTGCAATGTTTGCATCCGTGTGTACTTTGCATAACTTGATATCACCTTGTTCGACAAACTGGCGAATGAGGTGGTACCGCATGAGTATATGTTTGTTCTTCTCGGGTTGTCTAGGTTCCTTGGCTTGTGCGATAGCACCATTGTTGTCACAATATACGTCCAATGGATTGGACGCGCCCTGAACCACACCAAGATCTATCAGCAAGTTCCTGATCTAAACAGCTTCCTTTGCCGCCTCTGAGGCAGCAATATACTCAGCCTCTGTTGTAGATGCAGACACCGTGTCTTGCTTGGAACTCTTCCAGCTCACAGCTCCTCCGTTCATTACGAACACGTATCCAGATTGTGAACGAGAGTCATCTGAGTCGGTGAGATAACTCGCATCCGTGTAACCCTTTACACTGAATTCCTCATCATCTCCATAAACTAGGAATATTTCCTTAGTCCTTCTCAAGTACTTAAGGATGTTTTTAACCGCTGCCCAGTGGGCTTCGCCAGGGTCAGACTGGTATCTGCTCGTAACACTTAGAGCATAGGAAACATCTGGCCTAGTACAAATCATGGCATACTCCGATTGCCGAAGCATACGGGATCACACTCATCCGACTTTGCTCATCAGTCGTTGAAGGACACTGAGTCTTGCTAAGTTTTATGCCATGGGACATCGGTAAGAATCCCTTCTTGGACTCTTCCATTTTGAATTTCTTCAAAACTTTGTCCAGATATGTACTCTGACTCAATCCAATGAGCCGCCTTGATCTATCTCTATAGATCCTGATTCCTAATATGTAAGTCGCCTCACCCAAATCCTTCATTGAGAAACTCCTTTCCAATGATTCTTTGGTTTCTTGCAACATCATGACATCATTTCCAATCAGCAATATGTCATCCACATATAAGATTAGAAAATTTACTTTGCTCCACTAAACTTCTTGTATAAACAAGAATCATGATCGCTCTTGATGAAGCCAAACGATTTGACTACCTCATCAAAGCGAATGTTCCAACTCCGAGATGCTTGCTTCAACCCATAAATGGATTTCTGAAGTTTGCATACCTTGTCAGCGTTAGCTGGATCGACAAAAACTTCGGGTTGTATCATATACATGTCCTCAGTTAAATTTCCATTAAGGAAAGCCGTCTTGACATCCATCTGCCATATCTCATAGTCGAAATAGGCTGCTATGGCTAACATGATCCGAATTGATTTAAGCATCGCTACGGGCGAGAAGGTCTCTTCGTAGTCAACTCCTTGAACCTGTCGGAACCCCTTCGTGACAAGTCGTGCTTTATAGACGGAAATATTTCCATCCATATCAATTTTCTTCTTAAAGACCCATTTGCACTCGACGGGTCTTGCACCGTCAGGCAGATCAACCAAATTCCAAACTTGGTTTTCATCCATGGACTTTAACTCGGATCTCATGGCTCCAAGCCATGACTCGGAATCAGATCCCACCATCGCTTCCGAATAAGTTGCCGGCTCATTACTGTCTAACAGTAAAACATCACGAGCATTTTGTAATCTGGCAAATCTCCGTGGTTCAGGTGCTGTTACCGGTGTAGGTACCACGACCGGCTCAGCCTCCAAGGCGTTCGCCGACTCGCCCCTAGCCGGTTCCTCTCGAATTTCTTCGAGTTGCACTGTGCTCCCACTGACTTCCCGACCGAGAAACTCTTTCTCAAGGAAGACACCATTACGAGCGACAAACACTTTGCCCTCTTCCCGGTTGTAGAAGTAGTACCCCAAGGTTTCCCTCGGATACCCCACGAAAATACACTTACCCGACTTGCGCGTGAGCTTGTCCGACTGAAGTCGCTTGACAAATGCTTCACAACCCCAAATCTTAAGAAAAGACAAACTTGGCTTTTTGCCAGTCCACATCTCATGCGGTGTCTTCTCTACTGACTTTGATGGTACTACAAGAAATATGCTGATACTTGACGCTCTATTTTCGTCACCAAATCGTCATCATATTTCATTCATGACGATCCTATGACGAAAATCAAATCGTTGAAAACCGAGCGTCAGTAATTAACCACAACGACGTTTTTTTTGGAAACGTCGTGGATATCCACGACGATTTAGAAACGTCATGAATCTATGACGATCGAAAATCGTCGTGAGCAGTACAGGCAGGACACATCAGCTCTGACGTGGCTAGTCCTACGTGGCAAAATCATGACGATTTAAAAACGTCGTGGATCAAAATCAGCCCAATCCATTTCGATAATATTTATGGGCTTAGCCCAATAATATTGGCCTTTTTTGTTTTCTCGATCTCAGCCTTTTCTGATCAGTTTTTTCTTTTGGGCCTAAGCCTTTCTACATCCTTTTTCATTTTGGGCCTGGGCCTTTTAGTAATTGTTTTATTTACTTCTTTTGTCATTCTGTAAATATTATTTGGGCCATGCGCAGCATATACAATTTTTGGTCCAGTCCTACAGAGGGCCATTCTAACTTGTTTTGTCAGCCATAGCCTTTTAATGATACAATGAATTCTGGGCCATGGCCTCTAAACAACATATGTTTCAGGAAACAAGACAAAATTTCGAGTAGGCATCAAATTACAGAAAACTTGAATTTCATCATTTTATATAAACAGAAAACTTCCGAAGATCACGAGCCAGAGGAAAATATACAGAAATTTCAATATCAACAAATTACAGAGAAACTTCCAACTTCCAGCCTTCCATCAAAATCACCAAGTCCTCCATCTTCTCTATTAAAAAGACAACTCCTGCCAGGGAGTGTGGTGCAGCAGAAATGACTCTTCCTTCTGTCATTTCCTGGAATTCCAAAGTTTTTGAAAAATGTGAGACATGCAATCATTGCAGAAAGAGATCGACAATGTTCATTGTAAGAAACATACAGTGAAACAAATAAATCTCAACTACGAGTAGATTAACGCTAGCAACCCCTGTTATGTCAGGAAGTATCAGGATGTAGTGATCGAAACGTCTAAAACACTTTAACAAATTTTATATGCAACATTTTAAAGATCAGTGGCCTAAACACATGTAAAGAAATTGCATCCACAGAGTTGCACATGAAAACAAATCCATGACTAAAATGCCTCTTATAATTTTCATCTACTTTGTTATCAATTTACAGTGGTATGTTACTCATCAGGAGTCCATGACATCATCCAAATGGTATCCATCAGTGTATCCAACTATCCATGGAATGTACAATGGCATGACATTATCATTAATAAATTGACATTATCATTAATAAATTGACATTATTAGACCATGCAGGAACCTGTGTGTTCTCTCCTGACAATATCATACACCAAGAGTATATTGCCCGAAAAATGGGAAGGCGCACTAATAATGTACTTAAGTCGACAATCATATAAGCTATGAACTCTACCTTATGGCATGAAAATTCGAGAATGTTCAAACAAGATTCAGAAGCAATATACCAATACACTATCCATTAACACATCACTATCTATATATTGAGTAGACCTTTTTTATACCAAAGATACACCGCCGCCATAAAGTGCAGAGGATAACCGTACACACATACACAATCATGATTAGGATCAACACCACAATAGAGATCGCTAAACCTCAACGTGGCATAACTATTTACACATGGAGGTAACAACGACACCATAATAATAATAATAATACCACTACTGGTAAGATTGGCAACACGGCTTACCCATTGGCGTACTTGATGGACATGCTTGGGGGGTTGCTGCACACAAAAGCAGAGTGGCTATTAGATATACTTGCACTGGAAAAGAACTGCAGAAACAGTAAGACAGTGTATACCAAAACTAGCATGCATTAAGAGAACCGGCTATGAGTGCGACCTAGCGCTTTCCTGAAAGCCATGAAACTAGAGCACAAAGGATCTAATGCAGAAGTTACATGGAATATATACCATACAGATGCACAGGGAATGACAGAAAGTTGACAAAGGATCCAAATAACTTATTGGTCTACTTATTGGTTGTGATATTTCCTGACAAGGCACCGAGAAAACCAAATGGAGGTCCTGACTTGCAAGTTAGGAAGCCATCCCTGTTCCACTCGAGATTTTTTTGCACCCAATCAAAACGGGGGACTGCGGAAGATTTGGTCGAGTCGTCGATAGCATAGATGCGTGGATTCGTATGCGAGCTTTGTCCTATCTGCTCCTAGTCGTATTATCCCGCACGAAATCAATCAAAACAAAATAAAGCAGGTACGTCCTATGTTACGGAAGCAATAAGCTTATCCCTTGCAAGCAAACATTCAACTGGACCGACAAATCCTGAGCTACCGGTCCATGTTCCAAGGTATATCCAACACTCTGAAACCTGAATCTTCTAGATTACAGTCTTCATTTATACCGTACCAATATGTCTGATTTTGTTCATTGACCATATGCAACTGATCTGTCAGTGTCAGGACACTACAGCGAAGTAAATATCATGTTGCCATGTCTGCTGTCCAATGCTAATATAGCCAAGACTAAACTATTATTTAGACATAATTAATCCCAATTCCTCCTACATAAATCCTCAAGAATAAGAATAAGCAACTGAAATACAACAGCAATAGTTTTTCAACAATTTCGCAAGTACAGACACAAGGCCTGTTTGAGATCTATACACCAGCTACTCATATCCGAACAAACCCGGCAATACAAGTTGAAACTAAGGCTCTATTTAGATGTAGGTATTCAAGCATGGTATTGAAATGATGTGGAAATACCAAAACTGAGTTGGAAATGAAATGACGTCCAATAGCAAAGATGGTGATTGGAATTTCGATCCTAGTTAGCAAACGGATTGAATTTCAGCTCGCATGGGCTCGATCTAGGCAGGAAACACGCCCGAAATCGCTGGAAAAACAGGACGGGGAGATGGAGGAACTTACCGACATGGATCCGCGGCGGAGGAGAAGGTAGGGATCGGGGAAAGTTGGCGCGACGTTGGCTGCTCGACCTGTTCCGCCGCATGCCGAGGCTCACCGTGCCCTTTGTCTGCGCGCAAGCAACACACACACACACACAAAAAATGTCAGAACTCATGGAGGTAGATGGCAGGCGCAGGGGAGAGTTGGACTCGATGGGGGCGAGCGATGGAGGTCGCCTGGTGGCAGATCTGGTACTGTCGGGCGAATCCCTCCAGACTGCTCCCTTCTCATGTTGGGGAGATCCGACGCCAAATACCACGGATGCCACCGGCTCATCTTCCATCTGCAACGGGTGCAGGAGAACGGGGGCGAGAGGTGGGATAGGAGGGGACCTGGGTCGGGGCGTCTGGTGGAGAAGGGAGACCCGGATGATGGTCGGCTGTGGATGTCGAGGAAGGAGGAACAACTGAAAGGCTCGGCTCGTCGGCAGGTGGAGTGGAGGAGGCGCTCGGGGCCGGCCGTGCGCGTCGAGTAGCGATGGGGATGTAGGGTTTGAGGAGAGCGAGGTCTGCGAGCGAGTGTGTGCGAGCGGCGATGTGTTCGGTGCGGGGACGGCGGCGCAAGAAGGGAATGGTGGGGGCTGGTGGAGAAGAGAGGGGAGGCCGGGAGGGAATGGATCTAGGGTTTGGGACTTTGGCAGGGGGCTGGGTGAATGGGTCTGGGGAAGGGGATGGCGGCCGAGGAAGTACAGGTTGGGGCCTTTTGGGTGGCCGCGCGCCGTGAGGAAAAAATTCGGGAGTGAGGGGGAAAATTAGGACTTTAGGAGGGAAAAAATTTCTTTTGGTAATAATAATGAGTAAGAAAAAGAAATGTAAGTAACTGTGCACATGAATAAACCCAAGAAATGAAATCCCGTGCGATATATTTTAATGTTCAGTTAAAACAAATCAACCCAAAAATGTAATAAATTTGCACGCTATCTCGGATTAAGATGCTCGGGAAACATATTGTGTTTCTATGCACTACGTAGTATATTACCTAATTTCACGGCTAAAGTTGCGCATGTTTAGGATACTGACCTCACCAGAAACGGTAGTGTACTATTGTGTGCCTTGGAATACAGCAAATATCGCGAAAAATTGTTCACATAAATGAGCTACCACCTATCAAAATTTCAGGTTTTTAGGCAAAATGACGGATATTATGGCCACATTAAAGACATAGTTTTTTTAAATGTGCTCATATTCTATACAAACATGCATAATGGAATAACGAACAATTTTGACGAAGAAAGTTTTATTTTTCATTAAATAAAAATATCATTTTCCATTTTCGGAGTGCTAAAAATGGTTTTTTTGTGATGCACCTACCAAAAATATGTTATAAAATTGCACCAAATAAAAATATAAAGTTATTATACCATGTTTTATCTACAAATGACAAACTTCCTACCTCTCAATATCTCAAAATACACCTCTTTCGAAAAAGACAAATTTCTGCCGATTCAGCTGAAACCGGGCCAAATTTGAACTACAGGTGCCTCGTAGTTTTCTCTTTATTTTTTGAAAAAATCATTTTGAGGTACCCAAGTACCTATTTCAACATAGATACACAAGGAGTTCATCAAGATTCAACACCTAGGTACGAACGGTCATGTCCCCCGTTTTGACCGTTTTCCGAAACCGGCTTTGAAAATTCCAGAAAATTCAAAAAAAAAACTCGAAACGATGCAAGATCTTCGCTGGTGTTGTTATATATGTCCTAGTATCCACCAAAAATAATAAACTTAGAATAAGACAATTTGGTGGAAAATGTGTTCACAAAAATGGGCTATCTCGTACGAAGATTCGTGGCTTTCGGGCGAAATGACGGATGTTTTGGCCACATCCATGCAATAGTTTGTTGAAATGTGACCATATTTCACAAAAAGATGCATATTGGTACAACTAACAATGTTCACGAAGAAAGATTTATTTTTCGTTGAATAAAAATACCATTTTCCATCTCCGGAGTGTCAAAACTGGGTTTTTTTGTGAAGCACATACACAAAATATGTTGCAAAAAAGTACAAAGTAAAATTCTAAATATATTATGTCATATTTTATCTACAAATAACAAACTTACTACCTCTCAATATCTCAAAATACACCTCTTTCGAAAAAGACAAATTTCTGCCGATTCAGCTGAAACCGGGCCAAATTTGAACTACAGGTGCTTCGTAGTTTTCTCTTTATTTTTTGAAAAAATCATTTTGAGGTACCCAAGTACCTATTTCAACATAGATACACCAAGAGTTCATCAAGATTCAACACCTAGGTACGAACGGTCATGTCCCCCGTTTGACCGTTTTCCGAAAACCGGCTTTGAAAATTCCAGAAAATTCAAAAAAACTCGAAACGATGCAAGATCTTCGCGTGGTGTTGTTATATATGTCCTAGTATCCACCAAAAATAATAAACTTAGAATAAGACAATTTGGTGGAAAATGTGTTCACAAAAATGGGCTATCTCGTACGAAGATTCGTGGCTTTCGGGCGAAATGACGGATGTTTTGGCCACATCCATGGCATAGTTTGTTGAAATGTGACCATATTCCACAAAAATATGCATATTGGTACAACTAACAATGTTCACGAAGAAATATTTATTTTTCGTTGAATAAAAATACCATTTTCCATCTCCGGAGTGTCAAAACTGGGTTTTTTTGTGAAGCACATACACAAAATATGTTGCAAAAATGTACAAAGTAAAATTCTAAATATATTATGTCATATTTTATCTACAAATAACAAACTTACTACCTCTCAATAGCTTTTAATACGCCTCTTTCGAAAAAGACAAATTATTGCCGATTCCGTGGAAACCGGGCCAAATTTGAACTACAGGTGCCTCATATGTTGCTCATGATTTTTTGTAAAAATCATTTTTAGATACACAACTACCTATTTCAATAGAGATGTACCAAGAGTTCATCAATATTCAACACCTAGGTACAAACGGTCATGTTCCCCGTTCTGACCGTTTTCCATCTCCGGAGTGTCAAACTGGGTTTTTTTGTGAAGCACCTACCAAAAATATGTTGCAGAAATGTACAAAGTAAAATTCTAAATATATTATATCATATTTTATCTACAAATAACAAACTTACTACCTCTAAATATCTCTAAATACACCTCTTTTGAAAAAGACAAATTGCTGCCGATTCCGTTGAAACCGGGCCAAATTTGAACTACAGGTGCCTCATATGTTGCTCATGATTTTTTGTAAAAATCATTTTAGATACACAACTACCTATTTCAATAGAGATGTACCAATATTTTCTCAATATTCAACCCCTAGATACGAACGGTCATGCACGTCGTCTTGGCTTTTTCCTGAAACGGACATAGAAAATTCCAGAAAATTCAAAAAAAATCAAAATGACGCAAGACCTTCGCGTGGTGTCATTATATATGTCCTAGTATCCACCAAAAATAATAAACTTGGAATAAGACAACTGGTTTGAAAAGGTGTTCATGGAAATGAGCTATCTCCTCCGAAGATTCTTGGGTTTCGGGCCAAATGACGGGTGTTATGGCCACATATATGGAATAGTTTGTTGAAATGTGCCCATATTCTACAGAAGCATGCATATTGGAACAAGAAACAATGTTCACGAAGAAACTTTTATTTTTCAATTAATAAAAACATCATTTTCCATGTTTGGAATGTCATAAATGGTTTTTTTTGTGAAGCATCTACCAAAAATATGTTACAAAATTGTAGAAATAAAAATTCTAAATATATTATGTCATATTTGATCAACAAATAACAAATTTTATACCTCTCAATAGCTCTAAATACACCTCTTTTGAAAAAGACAAATTTCTGCCGATTCCGCTGAAACCGGGTCAAATTTGAACTACAGGTGCCTCATATGTTGCTCATGATTTTTTGTAAAAATCATTTTTAGATACACAACTACCTATTTCAATAGAGATGTACCAATATTTTCTCAATATTCATCCCCTAGCTACGAACGGTCATGCACGCCGTCTTGACTTTTTCCTTAAACCGGCTTAGAAAATTCCTGAAAATTCAAAAAAAAACTCGAAATGATGCAAGGCCTTCGCGTGGTGTCATTATATATGTCCTAGTATCCACCAAAAATAATAAACTTGGAATACGACAACTGGGTTGAAAAGATGTTTATAGAAATGAGCTATCTCCTCCGAAGATTCTTGTGTTTCGGGCCAAATGACGGGTGTTATGGCCACATATATGGAATAGTTTGTTGAAATGTGCCCATATTCTACAGAAGCATGCATATTGGAACAAGGAACAATGTTCACGAAGAAACTTTTATTTTTCAATTAATAAAAACATCATTTTCCATTTTTGGAATGTCATAAATGTTTTTTTTTTGTGAAGCATCTACCAAAAATATGTTGCAAAACGGGATAAAGTAAAATTATAAAGTTATTATACCACATTTCATGTTCAAAAAACAAAATTACTACCTCTCAATAGGTTTAAATACACCTCTTTTGAAAAAGACAAATTTGTGCTGATTCAGCTGAAACCGGGCCAAATTTGAACTATCGGTGCCTCATAGTTTGCTCATGATTTTTTGTAAAAATCATTTTTAGATACACAAGTACCTATTTCTTCAGAGATACACCGAGATATTACTGTAAATAATTTTATAAATTTTACAAAATTGATTTCGGTCAATTTGAAGGTGAAATTCAAATTATGGAAAATGTAAACAGGAATTAAAAAACAATTAGCCCAACCCAACTAGCTGTGAGAACCTGCTCAAGCACTAGCTACACAGGCCAAATTTCGGCCCATGCAAAAGAGGGAAGGATTCCCCCCACCCGATCCGAGAAAAAAATTCCCCCCAACAAGGCCCAAGTTCGCTTTCATTATGCTTAAGTAGAGCGAATGCTGCATATGGACATCGCTGGTGCGTTGGCCTAGTGGTTGTGATGCGCGTACGTGAGCTCGAGGTGCAGGGTTCGATTCCTTGTCCCGCACTAATTATTTTGGCGAATATTTAGGCCACGCACGCACGTACGAGCTCGAGGCCACGCATGTCATGAATGTTCTGTTAAAAAAAAAGCCACGCACGCACGTCAGGCTGGAGACGAAGCTCGAGCTCGAGGCCACGCACCCACGCATGTCATGAATGTTCTGTTAAAAAAAAAGCCACGCACGCACGTCAGGCTGGAGATGACTCTTAGTTAATGTGCTGTAGTAGTTTGTGTGGCCCCACATGTCATTGGTAGCAATTGAAGCTATGGATTGACACATATTTCAATGAAATGGCAAATGAACATGACACGTAGGAATTTTTTTTGATGATATGGTCATCCAGTCATATAAATGTGTCTAAAAAATAAAGTCTCAGATCACATGCACCGTTTATGACGATTTCATCTTATACGTATACGACGTTTTTAACTCAAATCGTCGTTATTTTACAGGGTTTTTATCCCCTCAAACAACTTACGACGATCTTGTTTGAAATCGTCACAACTCTATGACGATTTCGTTCACCGTCATTACGAGAACGTCATGTATCAACACATTTCTTGTAGTGGTACTCTGTTTAGTGTGAACGCTGCAGTTTCTAGACAATAACCCCAAAATGATAAAGGTAGATCTGCCCGACTCATCATTGATCGTACCATGTCCAACAAGGTCTGATTTCTCCGTTCCGATACACCGTTTCTCTGCGGTGTACCTGGCGGAGTGAGTTGAGGAACTATTCCACAACTCTTTAGATGGTCATCAAACTCATGGCTCATGTACTCGCCTCCACGGTCCGACCGTAGAAACTTTATTTTCTTGCCCAGTTGATTTTGTACCTCACTCTGGAATTCCTTGAACTTTTCAAAGGCTTCCGAGTTGTGTTTCATTAAATAGATATATCCTTACCTACTCAAATCATCAGTGAAGGTAATGAAGTACTCATAACCACCTCTGGTTGTCGTGCTCATTGGACCACATACATCACTATGTATTAGTTCCAACAAGTCGGACGCCCTTTCACAACTCCTTGCAAAAGGTGTCTTGGTCATTTTGCCTAGTAGGCATGACTCGCATGTCTCGAATGACTCTAAGTCGAACGAAGTTAGAAGTCCATCATCATGGAGCTTCTTCATGCGCTTCCAACTTATATGACCAAGCCGACAATGCCAAAAGTAAGTTATATTCAGATCATTTGGTTTCAACCTTTTAACATTTAGGTTATAGACCGATTCACCATCAAGATTCAAAATAAATAACCCGTTCTAAACCGGTGCAAAGCCATGAAACATATCTTTCAAATATAAAGAACAACCATTATTCTTAATATTCGACTCATAACCTTGTCTCATCAAACATGAGGCGGAAATAATGTTTCGACTAAGCACTGGAACATAATAACAATTATTCAATTCCATTAAAAATCCTGAAGGTAAATGAAGTTGCATCGTGCCAACTTCCAACACAGCGAGTCTCGCCTTGTTGCCGACCCGAATATCAACCTCTCCTCTGGCCACGCTCCTAGTTCTTACCAGTCCCTGCAACGAGTTGCATATGTGAATAACCGATCCGGTATCATATACCCAAGAACTATTAGGCGCATCAGCAAGATAAATGTCTATAACATTGCACACAACCGTACCTGAGTTGGAAGTCACACCTCCACTCTTGGCTCTGTCAGCCAAATACTTGGTGCAGTTCCTCTTCCAGTGGCCATCTTGCTTGCAATAGAAGCAATTGGCTCCGGCTGTAGGAGATAGCTTAGTCTTTGAGGAAGCACTCTGGACAGGGCCATGGGCGCTACCTCCTGACTTATCCTTCTTCTTCTTAGTCCAAGAACTCTTCTTGAACTTAGCCTTATTCTGCACCATCAACACTTGACTGGCGCCTTTCTTAAGATCAGCCTCTGCCGTTTTGAGCATCCCATGTAATTCAGTGATACTCTTATCCATACCATTCATATGGTAGTTCGAGATGAACGGACCATATGCACTAGGAAGAGAGTTCAGAATTATATCAGTAGCGAACTCTTCGTTAATTGGGAAGTCCAGCCGATCCAGAGACTGTATGTAACCAATCATCTTGATTACATGCGGACTCAGTGGATCGCCGTCTTTCAGCTTACAGCCCAGCAAAGCTTGAGAGACTTGATACCTCTCGGTCTTTGCCTGAGCCTGGAACATACTTTTGAGGCTTTCGATCATATTGTAGGCCCACTGGTAGAAAATAGGCCTTCGGTACGCCCCCATTAGTCCCCAAAATAATGGACCCGCGACCATAGGGGTCTTTAGTCACGGTTCGGGACGAGACCCGCGACCAATAGTCTGGGCCCAGCGCGCTCGGCCCACAGCTGGCGGAGGGGAGGGGCTTTAGTCCCGGTTGGCCAGACCAACGGGGACTAATAGGTCCTCGGGCCGGCCCCACGGCCTTTAGCCGCGGTTGTCCAGGTGAACCGGGACTAAAGGCCCATCCCTATATATAGGACTCACCTCGCTGCACTTGGCCACATTTGCTCACAATATTCACAAGGGGGTGGTGGGTATGCTTTTGGTTCCTACTATGCACACAAGGTGTTCGATGAAATGCCCCATAGCATGAAACACACTTGAGCGTTTTCATTTATTTTACCTCCGTGATCGCGGTTAGCAACTTGAACCTTTCATGATTTGTATTATTTCCAGCTAGCTAGTTAGTTTAACAGATGCATGATGGTTAATTATATACTTTATATAATAATAATGCAGATGAATCGGCAATGGATGTACGGTAACCGACTCTCCGGTGAGTTCACTACGGGTTTGAAAGATTTCCTCGTAGTGGCAAATGCGAACAAACAGCGAGGTTTTATTATGTGTCCATGTGCTGAATGTAAGAATGAGAAGGTCACTCCTCCTCAAAGAGTCGTTCACATGCACCTGCTTCGGCACGGTTTCATGCCAAGCTATAATTGTTGGACCAAGCATGGAGAAAGAGGGGTTAGAATGGAAGAAGATGAAGAAGAGGATGATATCGATTTCAACTATCATGACCTTTTCGGTGATACTTTCATGGAGGATGATGCTGAAGGTGGGGAAGGGTTTGGTGAAGGTGAAGAAGAGGCACATGATGAGCCCGCTGATGATCTTGGTCGGACCATTGCTGATGCACGGAGACGCTGCGAAACTGACAAGGAGAGGGAGAATTTGGATCGCATGTTAGAGGATCACACGAAGTCACTGTACCCAGGATGCGACAATAGTCTGAAAAAGCTGGGCTGCACACTGGATTTGCTGAAATGGAAGGCACGGGAAGGTGTAGCTGACTCATCATTTAAAAATTTGCTGAAAATGTTGAAGAATATGTTTCCGAAGAATAACGAGTTGCCCACCAGTACGTACGAAGCAAAGAAGGTTGTGTGCCCTCTAGGTTTAGAGATTCTGAAGATACATGCATGCATTAACGACTGCGTCCTCTACCGCGGTGCATACGAGGATTTGAATGAATGCCCTGTATGCACTGCATTGCGTTATAAGATCAGAGGCGATGACCCTGGTGACGATGTTGAGGGCGAGAAACCCAGGAAGAGGGTTCCCGCCAAGGTGATGTGGTATGCTCCTATAATACCTCGGTTGAAACGCCTGTTCAGGAACAAAGATCATGCCAAGTTGTTGCGATGGCACAAAGAGGACCGTAAGTCCGACGGGGAGTTGAGACACCCCGCTGATGGAACGCAATGGAGAAAGATCGACAGAGAGTTCAAAGATTTTGCAGCTGACGCAAGGAACATAAGATTTGGTCTAAGTACTGATGGCATGAATCCTTTTGGCGAGCAGAGCTCCAGCCATAGCACCTGGCCCGTGACTCTATGCATCTACAACCTTCCTCCTTGGTTGTGCATGAAGCGGAAGTTCATTATGATGCCAGTGCTCATCCAAGGTCCGAAGCAACCCGGCAACGACATCGATGTGTACCTAAGGCCATTAGTTGATGAACTTTTACAATTGTGGGGCAAACCTGGTGTGTGTGTGGATGAGCACAAAGAGAGGAATTTAACCTACGAGCGTTGCTTTTTGTAACCATCAACGATTGGCCTGCTCTCAGTAACCTTTCTGGACAGTCAAATAAGGGATACAAAGCATGCACGCACTGCTTACATGAGACTGAAAGTGTATTTTTGGATAACTGTAGGAAGAACGTGTACCTGGGTCATCGTCGATTTCTTCCCCGAAATCATAACGTAAGAAAGAAAGGCAAGCATTCAACGGCAAGGCAGATCACCGGCCGAAGCCTGCAGAACGTACTGGAGCTGAGATATTTGTATGGTCAAGGATTTGAATGTCATCTTTGGAAAGGGTCCTGGCGACAATCAGTTCCGCAGGGAGTTGACGGCATGTACCCATGTGGAAAAAGAAATCGATATTTTGGGAGCTACAGTATTGGAAAGTCCTAGATGTCCGCTCTGCAATCGACGTGATGCATGTTACGAAGAATGTTTGCGTGAACCTGCTAAGCTTCTTGGGCGTGTATGGGAAGACAAAGGATACAAAGGAAGCACGGCGGGGATCAACAACTTTTGAAAGACCCAGATGACCGGCATCCGGAATGGTTCAAGGTCGTGCCAGCTACGCTCTTACGAAAGAAGAGAAGGTCATTTTTTTTGAATGCCTGAGCAGTATGAAGGTCCCGTCTGGCTTCTCGTCGAATATAAAGGGAATAATAAACATGGCGGACAAAAAGTTCCAAAACCTGAAGTCTCACGACTGCCACGTGATTATGACGCAATTGCTTCCGATTGCTTTGAGGGGCCTCCTACAGGAAAATGTTCGAGTAGCCATTGTGAAGCTGTGTGCATTCCTCAATGCAATCTCTCAGAAGGTAATCAGTCCAGAAGATCTACCACGGTTACAGAACGATGTGGTCCAATGTCTTGTCAGTTTTGAGTTGCTGTTTCCACCATCCTTCTTCGATATTATGACGCACCTCCTGGTCCACCTAGTCGAAGAGATTTCCATTCTCGGTCCTGTATTTCTACACAATAATTCCCCTTCGAGAGGTTTATGGGAGTATTAAAGAAATATGTTCGTAATCGTGCTAGGCCAGAAGGAAGCATCGTAAAGGGCTATGGAAATGAGAGGTAATTGAGTTCTGTATTGACTATGTTCCTGACCTTAAGCCGATTGGTATTCCTCAATCGCGGCACGAGGGGAGACTAAGTGGAAGAGGCACGATCGGAAGGAAATCAACGATATGTATGGACGGTCATTCTATGACTGAAGCACACTACACAGTTCTGCAAATTCGAGCTTGGTGGCTCCGTACTTCGAGCAACACAAGAATATTTTACGCTCGAACAACCCGGGGAAGCCTGAATCATGGATTAGAAAGGCCCACATGGAGACTTTCGGCAGTTGGTTGCGAAAACATTTAATGAATGACAATGATGTTGAAGATCAGTACATGTTGGCCAAGACACCATCTTCGACTATCACGACTTTCCAAGGTACGAGATTAATGGAATACATTTTACACGATCTCCCAAGATAAAAAGAGCACCAACCAAAACAGTGTGTCCGCTTTGATGCAGCAACCGAGATTGGCAAAAGGTCACATATTATGGTTACATAGAGGAGATATGGGAACTTGACTATGGACCCTATTTTAAGGTCCCTTTGTTCCGGTGCAAATGGTTCAAGCTAACAGGAGGTGGGGTAAAGGTGGACGAGCAATACGGAATGACAATGGTGGATTTCGACAATCTTGGTTACCTTGACGAACCATTCGTCCTAGCCAAAGATGTCGCTCAGGTTTTCTATTTGAAGGACATGAGTAGCAAACCGAGGAAACGGAAAGATAAGAAAACGATCAGTGCATTATGCGATGATCCAAAGCGTCACATTGTTCTTTCAGGGAAAAGAAACATCGTGGGAGTGGGGACAAGACAGACATGTCAGAAGATTATAATATGTTTGGTGAAATTCCGCCCTTCAAAGTGAACTCTGACCCAAGCATTAAGTTAAATGATGAGGATGCTCCATGGATACGTCAAATCGTAAGAAAGCGGGGACACAAGGGAAGAATTGATGTGTCATAATTTATTGTACCAAACTTTGTTGAATGGATCATGTTTAATGGATCATTTTGAATTATATTATCTCTAATTAATTTATGTACCAAACTTTTACTAAAAACAGAAAACAGACGCGCTAGCGCGCCGCAGTGTCGCCGGAATGCAAATTCTTTTATTAAAAAGAGAAAACAGACGAACACTAGCTACTCCTCGCCGTCGTCGTCGGGAACTCGTCGGTGACCTCCTCCGGGTCATCATCGTCGCCGAACTCGTCCGTGACCTCCTCGTCGTCGTCGGAGGTGCATGATGGTATGTCCGAGATAGGCCCCCACCTCGGATCGTCGGAGGCCCAGACTTCGCCGGCGCGGTCGGCCCGACGAAGCTCCTGCAGCGCCCTCGTCCTCGCCTCCCGAGCGGCATCTAACGCGAGTGGCGTTCGAGGCGGCGCTCCGCCCGCTGACCCGCGGGTCTGCCAGAGCTCCTCGTCGGCGCTCTCCTCCCCCGGGTTGTTCCGGTAATACTCGCGGACGACGCGTCTTCCCTGGCGTCGACTAGGCCCTGAAACGCGCGGTGGCGGAGGTGGAGTGGTCGGCGGCAGTGATGATCTGCGGCTTCGGCGCCCTGGCCTCCGCTTCCCAGACGGTGTGGCAGTCGTTGAAGTTCATCAGCGACCGCGGGCGGTTGAGCGCCAGGCCGCCGCGTCCCAGGCGCGGGCTGCCTCCGCCGCCGTCGCAAAGGTGCCGAGGGGGATGCGGTCGTCCCCCCAGCGGATATCTGCGCTGAACATTCCGTTCTGCCGTGCTCGGACGCGCGGAAGCCGTGGTTGCTGTTCCTCCTCGGAGGCATGGTGGAAGCGCGACGGTGCGTGGAGAGGAGAAGACGCGCTCGAGGCGCGACAGTTTTATACCGCGCCCTCCTGGCCACGCGTCACAAACTACCGCGCCACGCGTCGCAACTCCCGCACCACGCGTCACAATTCCCGCGCCACGCGCCACCCTAACACAACCAAGCAAATAGTTGCACATTACTACCCGAGCTCAAAGTGAACACTGACCCAAGCATGGATGGATGTGTTAAAGGGGGGGTGTAGAACAAAACAATCGGTATCACCATCATACAGCCCTACCGTGGCTACTCAGTGCAATATGCATACCAAATGCACGGTAGGACGTATGATGGCGAATCCGGATGTTTTGTATTTGCTCGATGAACTGACCGGTGTATGAAGGTGGGCTATATATAGGTCCTCTGGCTCACAAAGTGTTGTGCTAGGGTTTTGATCCAACGGTTAAGAAACCACCTCATCCACAGCTCACAACAACTCGAAAGAAACACCGTAGCCCTGATCGAACGGCTCACAACAGCTCAAAAGAAACACACCCCGGATCCAACGACTCACAAGCGCTTTAAAGAAACACACGATCCGTGTGATTCTATCTGATTGGTCCAAACGAAACCCTAACCCATTTAGTCCGGTTGGTGTCCCCAACCGGGACTAAAGGGATGTTTTCTTCTCGCTATATATGTGCATTGCCACACCATTGGCATAAACACATACAAACTCACCACTCTCTCATGGCTTCTACCGTACCCACTCTAACATTCAACCAGGCCGAGGCACTTTCCGCCTCGAACTACCCCTGCCCGCCCGGCTACAGTGTTCCCGCCGGTTGGATGCTGAGCGCCGGAGTGCCGGTCCCTCCTCTTCCTCAAGGTGTGGCACGTCGGGCGGCCATCACGAACCATTACTACACGAGCTCACGCCGGAGCAGCGGAGAGATCCCAGCTGGCATCCCGATAACCAACATACTTGGGATGCCTTCTTCATCAATCGGCGTGAGAGGGCGCTCGCCAGGTATGAGGAGGACGGCCTGCCTCCTGGGAACTTTCACGAGGCCGGTCGTCGGCTATGGTGGTCCGGCCGGACTCTACAGAGCGTCATGGACTACATCAGGGCCGGCGATAACCCCCGCCTGCGCTACCCTCAGGCCCAGTCCTGGGCTCTGAATTTTCTCATGTCGTAGGCCTAGGCAGGAGTATGACTAGCAGCAGATATCAGATCATGCATGCATCTATGCTCTCCGTTTAGGTTTAGATCCACTCTTGCCATTATGTACTGCCTTTTTTATCTATGGGAATTTTAAGATTGGAAAAAGAATTAGTTCTATTTTTCTGAATTTTCTGATATATTATTTGTATTTTTAAGATTGGAAAAAAATTAGTTTTATTTTTCTGAATTTTCTGATATATTATTTGTATTTTTAAGGTTGCACGCATCTATTATTTCTATTCGAATAACCACCTTTAGTCGCGGTTGGTGTCACGAACCGGGACTAAAGGCTCGTTCTGCGCGGGAACGAGAAAGCCGCGAAAATTTTCACCTTTAGTCCCGGTTCGTGACACCAACCGGGACTAAAGGCCCGCGGAGGGTACCCCAGGGGACCTTTAGTCCCGGTTCGTGACACCACCCGGACTAAAGGCTGGACCTATATATGTGCATGCCTTCCTGCCCCAAAATTTTCTAAGTCACAAACCCTCTTCTTCCCTCGCGCCGGCGCCTGCTCGTCTTTCTGCCCCGTCGCCGTCGCCCGCGCAGAGGACCGCGCCGTCTCCATCGCCGTCGCCATCGCCGTCGTCGAGCCCTTCTCTCCACCGCCTCCACCCTGCTCCGCCCCCGTCCCGTCGCCGTCTCTCCGGTAGGTTCCCCGCGGGCCGTCGCCGTCGCCCTAGATCCAACGCACGAACGCCATCGAACGGAGACCACGAATCACGCGCGAACGCGCCGCCCTCGCGCTCGCTACCGCGGCCAGATTCGCCGCCGGCGAGACAACAGTGGTCGTGGCCTCGTCCCCATCTCCGTCCCCTCCCCCGTGGCGAGCACCACAGTGGCCTCCTCCCCATCTCCGTTCCCTCCCCCGTGGCCGGAATCGTCGGAATCGCCGGAGACCCGAGAGCCTGAACTGCCACCGCCGGCCACCGTGTGACGCCAGGGGTGACGTCATCATGACGTCACCTGGCCACGTGTTGACGAGTTTTTTTTAATGACGTCATCATGACACGTGGGGCCCACTGTATATGGAATTACAGAACATAATTAAATCTTCTAAATTAAATAACTTTTAATTTATAATTCCAAAAATTATGGAAAAATATGCAAAATGTTCACAAAAATGTAAGCTATCTGTTTATATCATTATCATTCATGTTTGACAAAGTTTAAAATGAGACCATATTTGAATTTGAGTTAAATTCATTAAAATAATGAAAGTAAGTTTTAATTCAATAAATTCAGAATATTAAGTGTAATATACCAAAATGACCAGAAAAGCAAATGCAACCTAGCTATGGGGTTCTCCAAGTCATTTGAGCGACCCTACCAATCTGTTTTCCCTCTTTCTACGACAATATTTGCTAAGTCTCCTATACTTAATTAATTTTACTACATGCATGTCTGCAGGAGTGACATATGGCAGACAATAGAGACCTGACGGCGGAACAGGTGGCTGAAGGTTATATATTAGATATCATAGCCGGAGGAGGAACAGACATTGACGATGATGTAATCTCTTCTTATCTGAACCTTGAGGATCAAGAAGGTGAAGGAGGAACAGACATTGTCGATGATCAAGGAGGTGAAGAAGGAACAGACATTGTCGATGATCAAGGAGGTGAAGGAATGGACATTGATGACGGAGGTCAACCGTCGACAAACGACGATCTCCAATTGCAAAGAACAACCACCTCCGGCGAGGTATATATTTTAGCCCTCGGTCTTATTTTAGCCCTCGGTCCAATTGCAAAGACTAACGCGCGCGACTCTCTTTCTTATTTTAGCCCTCGGTCGGATCTAGTATGACAAAGCGTGGCAAATCCAAGGCGATGAAAGATTCCGAAATATATACCATCGAATCAGTCAGTGAAATCGGCAAGCCCCTACAGCACACCACAAAGTTTATCAACCAATGCGGAGTCATTGTTAGAGACATCGTCCCGATCACCGTCCAGGAATGGAAGGAGCCAAAGAAAGCACGTATTGGTTTCAGTTATGTCGACAAGAGAACGAAAAAGATTATGTTTAGAAAGCTTATTGCACATTTCATTCTACCTCCGGAATACAACAAAAAAGATGAATTCGGTCAGGACGTTCCGGTGGACGTGAGAGAGGAGGAGGATAGTCAAAGAGTTCGCTCTTCAGAAGATGGCCGAAGCATTCCGGAACTTCAAGAAAAAATTGTTCCGTGAATATGTCAGCCAGGGCAAGACTCCGATTTTCACTGGACAATATGAGAAACTGAGAGATGATTGGACAGAATTTGTGACGCAACATAAATCGGAGCATTTCAAGGAAATGTCGGCAAAAAATAAGGCTAATGCGAAAAAGAAACAGTACCATCATGTTATGGGGCCAGGAGGATACCGCGTTTCGGCGCCTAAGTGGCAGGCAATGGAGGACGGCCTAAGGGCAAGAGGAATCCGTCTAGGTACAGAGGGATGGGACGAAAGAGCCAAAATGTGGTGGTACGGGCATGGGGGATCGCTAGACCCGAGACAGGGGAGTGTGTTCACCGGCAGAAAAAGTTTGCTCCCACAAAAGAACTTGTTGACGCAATGACCAAAGCTCAACAGGGCAAGATCACGTTCAACAGAGAGAGAGACCAACTGACAGTTGCCTCGGAAATCCTGAACACGGAGGACATATACGAGGCAAAGGCAGATTGCCGTGGAAAGTAGGGTTTTCCCAGGAGTGACCCGTACTGTTACAGAAGCCGTAGGAGAGGTACGGACCGGGCTGCAGATGAACTGGCGAATCTTGCAATGGAAGTTTCTGACCTGAAGAAGGTCGTGGCGGGAATACTTGAGAAAGAAAAAGCGTCGGCTGCAGGGCCGCATCAAGAACATGCAACGGATCTCGGAAGCCAGCAGCGGAGAAGCAGCGTGGCTTCCACGGAGGCCCCGACTGCAGGTGCTAATGCACCGATGATCGAGAGTCGTGCACCGGAGCCTCACTACCCCGTGGATGACGTAAAGGAGATGAAAGAATGTGATCGGCATTATCCCGTGGGGAACATTTCCATGAAGGTGGCTACCGGCAGTGCTTTACCCTATACCTGGAGCACTCCATCACAACAACCCCATTCCATATGGCTATGCTCGTGTCACGGTGGAAGACATAGTCCAAGCGTTTGAGGACCTGGAGATTGACATAGCTACACCCGAAGGGGAGAAGACTTGGAGATGTCAAGCGCCAGTTCATTCTATGGAAAAAGAAGTACATAGTGTTTCCAGGCGAGACGCCAAGGCTAACAAGTCCACCCCCCTACGATGGTGCAGGTGCTGGTGGTGGTGGTGGTGCTAGTGCTGGTTCACCTACGCCTCCTTCACGCCATTCGACGCCGTCCCCCGATCTTCCTCCTCCGGCGGTTAAGCAGCCGTCGCCCACGATTCCTCCTCCGGAGGAAAAGCAGACGTCTCCCACTATTCCTCCTCCGGAGGAAAAGCAGACGTCGTCGCCCCCCATTCCTCCTCCGGAGGATAAGCGGACGTCGCCCCCATTCCTCCTCGGAGGATAAGCAGACGTCGCCCCCCATTCCTCCTCCAGCGAAGAAACAGAAGCAGGCGGCCAGCAAGGGAACCCGCTCTTGGTCTATTAACCCGGACCCTTATGTACCTAAGACCACACGGGTACCGGAGCCATCACTGAAGCCTCTCACCCCAAGGCCTTGGGAACTTAGTGATGCTGAAACCAAATTGGTCGTGAAGGCTGACGTTGAGAAATGGAAGGGCAAACTGAAGGCGCTAAAGGAGTCTGAGCCCAAGGAAGTATTCCCTCCGATTGTAGACTATTGGGCTACGGATTTTTTATCGACAGTGTCCCAATCCGTGAAGAATTTGCCTAAAGACTATGATATTGAACTTCGTAAGCAAGCAGGAATATTGGAGGAGGAGAAAAAAAAAGCAAAAATGATACAAAGCGGGAAACAAGTTGCCCAGCTCGGGATGCAGAGTAAACAATCGATATCCCCCCTCATAGTGAAAGCCGCTCCGGAACAGGACCCCGAGGTCATAAATGCTGTGACAGCAATGGGATTGACTGTAGCTACTGCCATGCAAAATGTCCGAGGCCGGTATGTCTCTTCGTGCCTTTTTAGACATGGACGATATGCCAGTGGCTGATGTAGCATTAAAATATGTGAAGAAAGGGCCTCTCGTCGAGCCTGCGAAGGAAAAGGATCTACCACCACTAATGCAAAGTCTGCTACGTTGGTACAAAGATTTCATAACATTACCGACAAAGAATATGTGTATGTGGATTATACAGAGGAGCATCACACCAAAAAGTACTCTGTAACAGTTGAGTTGAGTGAATTGTTCCAGCTGTTCAATATGCGTGAGCTCGACAAATCTATCCTGAGTTGCTACGTTCTGTAAGTGATTTATTTCTACCTCATCTCGTTCTTCATTGCCTACACTATATATATATATATATATTGTCCTAACTATATTGTTCCGTACGCTATTTATGCAGATTGAAGATTTGGGAATGCAAAGTAAGACTCATCCATGATGTTGGGTTCATTGACCCACAAATCATTAATGGAACTATGTTAGAACGTCACCCATAGACGTGGAGAAAGACTTGTACAATTTTTTTAAAAAGCATGAATCCAAAAGATATATTCTATTTCCTTACCATTTTGGGTGAGTGTTTCTCTCATGTTCCCATTCTCTTTTGTTTACTCCATGCATGGTATGTCCAATCGATAAATTATGCATGACTCTGCATCTAATGTGTCCGCAGGTACCACTGGATTCTGCTAAAAATTGATCTTCACAAGTCCATAGTTTTCATCATTGACTCTATGAATTCAAATACAGATCTTTGGGTCGACATGAGAAAAATGATGCAAAAGTAATTATTTTTCAATCATTTGCGCTCTATATCGATCGGTCTCTTTTGTTCATTTTCTAAGCTAATAACTCCCTTGTTCATTTAATTTTATTTGCATTGTAGAGTTTGGAGACGGCTCTCACTTCAACATGTCAGTGAATTCAAAGATGCGCTAAAATTTAAAAATGTGGTCAAAGGTGTGGATAAGCAGCCACTGGGGACCGGTCTATGTGGATACTATGTCTGTGAGAACATACGGAAAGAAATATCTGAGAGGAAGAAGGACGAGGAACGCGGAAGGGTCTCAATAACTTGCGGAGGGCGCTTACTCCAGAAGCTAGCTTCCGACCA
The DNA here is from genome assembly GCA_028641055.1 of Alopecurus myosuroides. Classification (NCBI taxonomy): domain Eukaryota; kingdom Viridiplantae; phylum Streptophyta; class Magnoliopsida; order Poales; family Poaceae; genus Alopecurus; species Alopecurus myosuroides. The sequence continues at coordinate 731,896,723 of CM054057.1, read as the reverse complement.
ATTCAAGAGGAAATAGCAGGATTTTTTCCTTAGGCATGTCATCCAGAAGAAAGGAGAGTTCCATGCGTCCACCGACGATGACTTTTATACGCATGTATAAGCCCTAAGTACTTTGAAACTTGTGCGAATTTGTGTATGCTCGTCCATCTTAATTGTGTAATATGGAAACTTGTTCGAGGTTGTATATATGGTCACCCGATATTGAATATATATATTATTCCTATTGAATTCTCCTTGTTTTGATATTTCATATATATATATATGCATGTATATGTGTACTGAAATTAAAACAAAACAAATTAAAAAGGAAAACAGGTTTAGGGGGCCTAAAACCTAAACCTGCGCAGGTTTTCAGTCCCGGTTAACCACAAGAACCGGGACTAAAGGTCCTCCGCCGCAACGGACCCCTAGCGCCCACGTGGACGGGCTTTTAGTCTCGGTCCGTAAGTGGCGGGACTATAGGGGGGGGGCATTTAGTCGCGCATAGCTAGTCCCGGTTGCCCGGACGGGATTAATGGTCCTGGCGAACCGGGACTGTAGGCCTATTTTCTACCAGTGGCCTCAACATTCTCGAACTGCTGCTGCAAGTCCGGTTCCATGTGTGCAAGCATAAGACACCTAATTTCCGTAGACTCATCTCTAGTCTTACGGTAGGCATTCATGAATGCGACAGTCACATCGTCATCTGGCTCTTCTGGAAGTGGAGTTTCTAGAACATGTTCTTTCTTGTCATGCTTGAGGACTATCCTCAGATTACGGTACCAGTTGGTGAAATTAGATCCACTAAGCTTATCTTTCTCTAGGATTGACCTCAACGCAAAAGTGGACAACTGAGGAAGGTTGCTAGGTGCCATTGATCTACAACAGAAAATATGCAAAAACACTTAAGACATGTATTCATAAAAGAGCAGGCATATTAAACACTTTAATACTTATGCTCCCACTAGAACCAACATCCCTCCGATGGTTGCTAAGTGATTCAAGATCCTAAATAAGCAAGCCGACTAGTGAGATTTAGCATCACCGCTAGCCGTCAAGTGATCTAGGTAGGCAACACCTTGCCAATCGTATCCAATACGACTCATGTTAGTTGGGTGGCATCACATGCCCCGGCTCCCAACCTTCCTCGCCCCGAGTCCCACAACCGTTGTGATGGACTCGTCTAGATTACCAAGTACTTCCTCTTGTAAGAGTCCGACTCAAACCCACCTAATCGGAAAGAATTGGTAGCACCTCAATTTCATGAGCCCACTACCAAGAATGTCCGACTTGTGATGGTGCAGCACTGGTAGGGCGACCGACTAGACCTTCTTTGAGGGATTAAAATCTACCAACTATCTAAATAGAGGTAAATAGAGACATAACAATAACACAAATAAAGCAATTATAATGTGAAATGGTATGGCTCTCTTCATGGTGATCTCCATCTCTACAAAGCTTGTAAGTCGACTCATGCCAACTCTTGTCACGTGCCATCTTACTCCATGTAGCCGACTTGTACATCGACTTGCATGTCACCGGGTTCTCCAACAAGCTACACTAGCTAGTAAATCAAAGATTACATAGAGAATCCGACACGCAGGTCGTTATACAATAAAATGACAGCACCTAGGCTCCAGCCGGCTGACAAGAACATGATACGCAGATCATGTATGGATTACACACATCACATGCACATAAGCCATACCATTCACAACTTCCTGCAAAAACAAGTTATGCATAGACGCGATATCTACCGACGTTGTGAAACTCGCAACGACATCTAAGGCGCTACGACAGGGCGAAGCCGGCGGTCCCGCTTCCGATCATGGATTTCTTCATCGGATAAAACGATTTTACCCAAATCTGATCCGTATTCCGATTCGATCAAACTCTTTGATCTTCGATCACCGCAACTGGATTTATGTGTCACGGTATACCCCGATGGCGGAAACCGACCGGTAGGGGTAAGTTGTTCCACGACCTTAGCAGTATGATCACAGAAACCAGATCATCCATTAACCCCGAGTACGATTGATCTAATCAACCATGTACAAAACCGATCTATCTCATAGACCGACCACCAAAACAGCAATTAGATCATATCTAACGCTAACTACATATCACATATGTACGGATCTCGGGCCTAATACCAGAAGCTACCGCTCTGATACCACTGTTGGAACGCGTAGAGATAAACAAAACTTTTTCCTACGCGGTACTTCCAAGATCTAGCCGAGGTAGAAGGCCACGATGATTACCACTAGACGCGCGGTTGCGGATTATCGATGAAGCGCGTCGGGGTAGTGCAGTCCACGATCCGATCCAGCCGATCCGATCCCGCGAGCGTCGAAGTGCTGAAAGTACAGCACCTCTGCCGGTATCCACACGTACGAGGAGGAGCTCCGACGGCGGACTGCTAGGTCCGGTGCGACAGCTGGACTGAGTGGGGTTAGGGTTCCCAACGCATGGGAGTTGACTAACTTGCCCGCTGGGCAACCCGCGCCCCTCTTTATATAGCGAATGGTAGTGGGCTTCACAACACTTGTGGCCCATTCCCTCTGTGAGTCCGACTTACAAACTCAGTCCAATTCCGGTTTGGGTCCAACCCGACCAATACTTGCTCCCGCTCTTAAGTGTGCGACCCTGCAGGCTCATGGCGACTTGGACACGATTGGAGTCCGACTCCCAATCGATCAATCGGTAGCGGCTCCTAGCAGAACGTGCCGACTCCCAAGTCTCATTGAGTCATGACTACATACCTTTCAATGTGATATTCATCTTAGTCCCTTTTGCCTCACGATATACCTTGTGGAACTATGGGCGATTTATCGTCATCCCTTAAATAGCTCAACTCTCTTCTCGGTCCGTGATATATGATTCATCTGACTAACTCTTTAGTCAATAGACACAGTTAACACTTAACTGAGTCGCGCATGGCCATGCTTCCTGAATCATATCACTCGAGAGGGCCCAGAGAATATCTCTCCATTCGGAGGGGCAAAATCCCATCTTGATTATCCACATCACGCAGCTTGTTTCTCATTCGACTCGAACTCTGCCTTTATAACTGCCTTGCCACAGAGCAGTGTTTAACAGAACCTAAGTCGGTGATACACAACTCGGATTGTGCGACAACCTCAGGTCTAAGGATTACATTGATTGAGACATGCAAATGACGACTTGCTCGTTGCATCTCAATGTTTGTCAGTCCGACTTGCTAAACTCTTTAGCCAAGTCCGTGATCGTTGGAATGGCATCACCATGCCCATGACAAGTGGAACTGTGTCATCAGCCAACATTCACATTAGTCTAGGGTGTGTGTCCAGCACAACCTGAATGACCAAGGACAATCTAGTATGAACAAAATGAATACATAGTTCCACAATCGAATCACATATTCAATGACATGTATCAGATGTTCAAAACAAGGACAACTTAATAACTTTATGAATACATTGGGAATTACATCATACATGATTGCCTCTAGGGCATATTCCCAACACTATTTACCTGGCTGGCGATGGCGGGGCCAACGACGGCGGTCGTGCTAGTGATGACTTGTGAGGGACCACCGGCGGCGGGCGTGCAACTGATGACCATTCGGTCGTTCGTTGGTGCACGCTCTTCATTCGGTGGAGGACCGCCCACTGTGGGCGCGCAACGGATGGTCAGGTGGCTAGAGGCGGGCGGAGTCACCATCGGCGCCGTGTTGTAGGCGGGCGGAGTCACCAGTGGGTCCGCCACCGTGGCGTTGGCCGGCGAGACTCTGGACAAGTCTCTTGAGTTGCTGCCCTGCACGCTAGGCACCGGGCACGGCCCCACTCGACCTCCTTAATTCCATCGAGTAACCACATCGTAGATGGCAGGCAAAACGCTGCCCATTTGTTCTGCCAAAGCTTCTCTGACAATATTCGGAATATCGACAACTTTGGCCTTGAGGTATGCAATCTCGTGATCGCGGGCTTCGTCACGTTGGATATCTTCGACGGTCTTCCTTCTATTCCTTCTCGCCCCCTTGGGCTCCTTGAAGTGCTCTCTGAGCTTCGTCGTCGTGCCCAGGCCACAAACTCGGCCACCTGACGGCCTTTTGTGCTTTTCCTTCCCCTGCGTCACGTTGACCGCCCTGTTTAAATGGTCGTCCCACGGGCCGTGCAACCTCGGCACGGATGCCGAGGTTCCACCACTTTCGATTTCTGTGTTCTGCACAATTAGCGTGAACCGTTTAGAATTCCACCAGTACACTATGATGCAATCGACTTGATCGTCGAGAGCAAACTAATTAGGGTGGTGTATTTACTTACCAAGTTTTTATACAACTCCTTCACCTTCTCATCATCGGTAGTATACTCATTAGCTACCGGGTCATATTTAAACCGGGCCCTGATGAAGTTTTTTTTCCGCGGCGAGTACCTTGCGAGGGGGTCAGGGATGCCCTCTGCTGCACGTTTGGCGTCCTCCTTCTTCCAATTGGGAATCGCCGCTCTGTAACCGCCGCATCCCAGTTTGTGGGAACCTATGTTCAACCGCCGCATCTTCTGCCCCCAATCACTATTAGCCTTGGCGACTTCGCTCTTGCAAAGTAGCTTGAAGTCCCGGAGTTCAGCTTCGGTGATGTTCGGCTCACTCGCTAAAACCTCCTCCGAGATTTTTTTGGGGTTCAAGACCGCAACCTTCACCCGGTGTTTCCAGTTGGACAAGGCGGTGTTCATCTTACCAATGGCGGCATTGTTGACCGGATTCCCCTCCAGATTGTCGTTATTGTACTTAAACGGCTCTTCTGGCGGATGTGGGTACAAGTATCGTCTGTGCAGCTTTCTAAAGAGAACCACCCGATAATGGGTATTCTCTTTTTTCCTTAGATCGTCGGTGTTGATCCTAACAGTGTCCCGGACCATGCAACCGATTTGGTTTCCGAATCCTTTGACCACCCGCTCGGGCGCGATAGGATACCCACCGCTATCAATTTCCGTGATCTCTTCACGGTAGGTGCGGAGACTGTTCGTTTTCCGTTTTCTCGTTGCCGTCTTCTTCTTGGCTTGGCTACCACCATCTGTCTGACCGTCGGCATCAGTGGTGTCATTTCCGCCGGCGGCGCCACTAGTCGTGGCGTCATCCTCCTCGCCACCGCTAGTGTCCGCGTCAGCCCCGGCATCTGCCGTCGGGTCGTATTGCTCATCTTCTTCATTGGAGATTTGCCAGAACGGCTTAGAACCGCCGGCCTTGTCGTTGTGTACCATGTTCTGAAGGGGAAAATTATTGGTTAATCTAAAGGCAACGAAAAATCGACATACTACTCGATCACGGGAAAATGGCTAAGTCCTAAATTCACCGAAAAATCCGGCATGACCTTTGCTAATTTTCTAACACTACAGTGCCCGATTCTCGCCGAAACGGAAATTAATCAACATTTCGGCAAAAATAGGCAACTCATGTGAATTCCCTGCAAAGTTTTATACGGCTCAATGGCCGGACAGATTTCCAAATTTGTTCAAGTTCCAAACGTACTGCAACACCAAGATTTCATAATAGGCTAGCAGCAGCAGCCATCCTAGCAGCAGCCATCTTAGCAACAGAACACCAAAAAAATCACTACTGGTACTGCTGCAATGCAAGCAGTACATAATTTCTTGCTTCTGGTAGTAACAGTAGCACTGCTTGCAATCCGCAAGCAATTTCTGACCATACACATTATGTTATACTTGACCAATATCAATAACGAGGCCTAAATGTCAATTTCTTAGCAATAGAACTTAGAATCAAGATAGAAAAATGAACACCATCACCATAATTTAAAACATAGTTCATCCACTCGATGGCTTGAGCATAACAAAGCAAAGAAAGCAACCAAAGCATCAGTGAAGCGAGCCATTTTAGGCCTTCCTCTCATGCATGTCAGGAGCATGAATTTTCGCTAGCAAGCATGCATCCAACAACCTACCTCTGCATGATGCATCCTAAGATAACACTACAGGCATAATTGATTCATCTACATAGGATGGCAAGAATAGAAAATCAGGGATTCAAACCGTCAAATTCGAGACTAGGAAAATCGTAAGGAACATGTCATGCTATTATCAACACTAGTGAAGGAACATGTTATGCCAACATCATTCAGAATAACAATTAGGTCACATGGTCATAAATATTAACTACTGAAGAGCATTACTGGTGACCAAACACAAAGGTCAGGTCAACATGATAATGTTCCTGCGCCATCCTAGCAGCAGCCATCTTAGCAACAGAACACCAAATTGCTGCTTTATGTCAATCGATGGTGATTTTCAGTTTCAGTCTTGTCTGAACCTGTTGCAGAGAGTTGAGAACAAGAGCACATTCCTGTGGACTGAATTCCCTGACCATGGTATGAACTTGCTATGGGCTGAATTCCTTGACTTATATTCGTGTTTATGTTCCAAAAACTTATATTGATATTGCTAGCTCTATTTTTCACCAAACTGCAGTGGAGTGCTGAGCTTGGGTCGCACAAGTGAACCAAATTATTAGTAAAAATATTGCGATTCAGCTCAGATAAGAAAAAACTCCCATATGTATATTTCTTAAGATAGTGTAAGCATCAAGCAAACAGACAGCTTAATTATGCCCAATAAATGGATGAACTGCAAATTCATCCATTCATTCAGATAGTTGCACATCACTGAATAGCTACTGACTAACTAATGTTTGCAATTTTGAAACTGCGGTTACCCCTTTTAGTCTAAAAATATAAAACAATCACAGATTCCAACACTCCCCGTCTCATCAACAGATAAGCGATGTCAAACAAACCACTCGACATGGCAAAACTAAGACCCTACAGTTTTTCATTTTCAAAGCGAGTAAGCAGTCCAATGTATTTGAGAATCTGTGGTTCAAATTTTCGGTTCAATACAACCTTAAAATCTCACCATTTATTTATTTTGGCTTGCTGCAATCTAAAGAACATCACAAAACAATTCTAAACTGCAGAAAGATCTTCCCATGTACACAGCACAAGTATTAGCAACAGACATGATAAATCTGACATAATGCTTGGGCAGACTTGGCTCAAGTGCAACATGAAAATAGCAAATCATGCAGACTTTGTGAGGAATTTCACAAAAGTGGACTACCAAAACATAGCAACTAGAAAAACAGACCATGAAGTTGTACTTGCTGTAAGAAGGGCAATAGCTACAGCACAAGCAAGGAAGAATCCTTTACAGTCTGAGTCCTAGAACAATCTTGTGTGAGAGCCAGGGTCGACATTTCAGCATCTGATTATTTCCAAATAGGCTACAGGCTACAGATACCAAAGAAGGCTCGGTTTTGATCGAGAAACGTTCGCAACATCAGCTAATACATCCTACAGGTGGCTAAAAGGAATCAGGCGTGACCTAGGAGAGGAAGAGCGAGGGAGAGGAGGGGGCTTACCCTGTAGGTGGACGGCGTTGAGGAAGACGGTGTCGAGGGAAGAAGACGGCGGCCTTGGCGTCGCTGGCGCCGCGGTCGATGCAGACGGCCCTCCTCCTTCTAGGCCGCGGCGCTCGTCCTCCTACGTCACGGCCCTCCTCCTCCTAGGCCGCGGTCGATGCAGACGTGGACGGCGTGGCGCTCCTCCTCCTCCCTCGCTCCTCCTCCTAGCTAGGTCACGCGGGATTGGGCCGGGCGCGACGATAGGGTGGTGGCGACGGCGTGTGGGCGGCTAGAGGGTGTGAGGCTAGGGCTGGTGGCGTGACGCTAGGGCTGGAGGCTAGAGGGCTGTGGCGTCTACGGTCGATGCAGCGGCGAGGTGGTGGGCGGCGACTAGAGGGAGGCGATGGTTTGGTTCTTCAGATCGAGATCGCTCGCGTGGATTCGAAGAGGAAGAAGAGGGGAACGGGCCAGTCTAATAGGCGAAAGGATAGCCGTGACGCACTGCTGGAAGGTGCGCCACGCATCGCTTACCCGTGACGCACATAGGACAGGCGCGTCGCGCATTAGTTACCCGTGACGCGCGTAGCAGCGGCGCGTCGCGCATTACTTAACCGTGACGCAGCGATGAGAGGTGTGTCGCGCATATTTCTTTTATCTATTCAAAAAGTGTGCGCGCTGGTCTATAGCAGAACTAGCTGCTTAGCCCAGTAGCTGACCCCTTTGCCACTGCTCCATTGACCCAAGTTCGAGTCCCACCCCCCCTCCCCCTCCCCCATTTTTCAAAAATGATTTTTCCCTTAGGAAAAATTTCAATATAAGCTCAAAATAAATTCAAATAAATCAATATAAAATCAAGAAATTTGTTGATCAATTTAAACACCCTAGTAAGTGTATATATATTACATCATCCTCGAATGCATGCAAACACACGACACATATATCGTTGTTCTTAGAGCTAGCGTTTTACAATTTTCTTTCCCTTCTTTGTCGCGGTTGAGTAATTCAGTCCCGGAACACCGTGACTTCTTCGGTGGAATGGGCGACCTGTAGGTAGCGTTGTCCTGCTTCTTCTTGTTGTGTATTTTGTCCCATCGTCGTTGTCATCTTCCATTTTCGGGTCGCCGTACTGGTCAAAGTCTTGCTCGTTGGCTACTCCATCCATTCCTATGATGCTTCTTTTGCCTCTCCGCACGACAAGACGGCTAGGCCTTGTCGGGTCAGTAATGAAGAAGCATTGGTCCACTTGGTTAGCCAAGACCCATGGCTCATTTTTTGCGGTGACATTCGTGCCGGATTTGGCTTCAGGTATCACCATGGTGGTGAAATATTGTCCTTCTTTCCTGACGCTCTTTGCCCATGTGACACGGAACATTGGCACCTTCTCTCCGTAGTAGTCGAGTTCCCATATCTCGTCGATCCTACCATAGTATCTTTCCTTGACGTCACCTGTTAATGATTCCATCGTTACCCCCGAGTTCTGGTATTCGCAATTCCGGTCCTTATTTGCCGTGTAGAATGTGTAACCATTGATATCGTATGCCTGATATGTCATGAGGATATGTGCGGGGCCTTGTGACAATGTGAGTATGAGTTTTTCTTCTTCAGAATAAGGCGTCTCCGGGTGATCGGTCATAATCTTCTCCCTGAACCACTGTGTGAAATGGATGTTGTGCTCTCTGATTATTTCTGCTTCGGTCCTATGTTATCCCCGGTCACTGTAATACTTCTAGATTAGCATTTGTGCTTTTCCAACCAAGGATCGACCATTGTTAGATGTTGTAGCGCGACTAGGTTTGCTCTGTCAAAGTCGCTGCGCCGGCCCTGAAAGTCGACATTCATTTCGCGCTGGCCCTCGCGGTGTCCCCATCCAGCGAGTCTGCCAAAGTGCCTATTTACGGGCAGACCAGGGTTCTCATCTTTGTCTAGAAAATTCGTGCAGAAAGAGATGCACTCTTCTGTCAGAAAGCCCTGGGCAATGCTTGCGTCGGGACGGGCCCTGTTGCGGACGTATCCTTTGATGGAACCATTCATCCTTTCGAACGCCATCATGGAGTGTAAAAACGGCGGCCCGAGCTGGATGATATCATCCACGACATGGACAAGGAGATGCACCATAATGTCGAAGAATGCGGGCGGGAAGTATATCTCAAGCTCGCATAGTATCACCACGATCTCTTCCTGTAGCCTTGCGAGTTGCTTCACGCCAATCGACTTTCGAGAGATAACGTCAAAAAAGTTGCAGAGTCCAAACAACGTTTCACGGACGTGCTCGTCCATTATCCCTCGAATTACAACTGGAAGTATCTGCGTCATCATCACGTGACAGTCGTGAGACTTCATCCCGCTAAACTTCTGCTTTGGTACGTCTAGGTATCTGCTTATCTTCCCCGCATAACCGTAAGGAAATTTGACTCCAAGGAGGCACTTGAAGAATTGGTCGATCTCCTTTTCGCATAGCGTGAAGCACGAAGTGGGACAGTAATATTCCGTCTTCTTGGCCTTTTTTCCCTTGCGGCGACCTTCCGTCCCATCTAACACATCATCATCATCATCGTCGTCATCATCATCCGGTTTTCCTCCGTGGAGCTCGCCCCTGATATTCAAAAATCTCAAGTCGTTCCTTGCTTTCGGCCCATCTTTGGTCCTCTCCGGCATGTTGAGCAGGGTGCCAAGCAGACTTTCGCACACGTTTTTCATGATATGCATGAGGTCAAGGCAGTGAGGCGTGCGGAGAATCTTCCAGTACCTCAGGCCCCAGAGAACAGACCTTGTTTTCCATACACCCTCCAACGGCGCCGGCGCCTTTCGCTTCTTTCCCGGTGCAGGGCACTCTTTCCAGTTCTTCAACAGCTCGTCGATTTCCTCGCCGCTCCTTTGACGTGGGGCTCTTCGCATCTCAACTTCATTGTTGAACAGATCTTTGCGTTTTCTCCACGGGTCATCCTTGCGAAGCCACCTTCGATGCCCCAAGAACACGGTTTTCGAAGACCCGGGGTTTCTCTCTAGCTGGAGATACGTAGTGTCATCCATGCACCTAACGCATGCACAGAATCCGTGCGTCACCTTCCCCGCGACATATCTGTAACCGAGGTAGTCATGCACCGTCGTGATGAGCGCGGCTCTCGTTGGGAAAAACGTTTCTCCATAGGCGTCCCACGTATTGGCTGGCTCGTCCCACAACGTGGCTAGCTGCTCTTCCAAAAACTGGACATATAGATTGATGTCGTTACCTGGTTGTTTCGGCCCTTGAATAAGCATACTCATCTGTATGTACTTCCTCTTCAAGCACAACCAGGGGGTAGGTTGTATATACATACAAACACGGGCCAGGTGCTATGGGTGCTGCTCTGGTTGCCAAAAGGATTTAATCCATCCGTACTCATGCACAACCTGATGTTCCTTGGATCGTCCCCGAATTCCGGGTATTCGATGTCTAGCGCCTTCCACTGGCTAGCATCTGAGGGGTGTGTCAGCATCGTGTCATCCTTCTCCGGATCAATTCCATCATCCTCTTCTGGCTTCTTCCTTTCCGCGTGCCATCGCATGAGCTTCGCCTATGTGGGGTCTGCGAAATACCGCTGCAGACGGGAAGTTATCGAAAAGTATCACACCACTTTTCGAGGAGAGGCCTTCTTCCCTGGCTTCTATCGAGTTGTGTCGCACACCGGCCATATGGTTCTCTCCGCGTCCGCGCCCCGATAGATGATGCAGTCATTAATGCAAGCATGGTATTTCACGTGAGGTAAATCCAGAGGGCACACGACTTTCTTGGCCTCCTCTATGCTCGTTGGACACTTGTTCCCCGTGGGAAGACGGTCGTGCCAGAATGCCATGTTCTCATTGTAGCTCGCATCAGTCCATCGGTGTTTTGTCTTCATCTCGAGGGTCCTTAACGTTACGTTCAGACGGGTATCCTCGCTCACGCATCCTTCATACAATGGAGTAACCGCGTCTATCTCTAGTTGCGACAGCTTCGATTTCTCTCTAGCGGCAGCTCTGGTGTTGCTAGTCTCCTTGAGAAGCAGAGCTTGAACATGAGGGTCCCGCACCCAGTCCGACGACGATGTCCCGACATCTTCATCATGATGTCCTTCGTCTTGATTATGATCATGTCCGTCATCTTCATCATGATGTCCTTCGTCTTGATTATGATCATGTCCTTCATCTTGATCATGATGTCCTTCATCATGTCCGGGAGACTCTTCATCTTCATCACTTGTCGGGTAAAGAGTGTAGCCATCCATGAAACCACGACGGATAAGGTGCGACTCCAAGTCACCACAATCGTATCTGATCAAGTGTTGCAGTTTGCATCTTCAACAAGGACATTTTATCTCCATCATGTTATTTCAAAACATTTCGGCCGTCGCATGTTTCATAAATCTAGCCACGGTGCCTGTGCTTATATGCATGGTTGCCTGCATAGTAAAAAAAGATCAAAGGACAAATTAATTAGAATCAAATTACGTAATATATGGATGATGCATGCATGATCGTCGACGGAAAAATTCGGCATGACCTATGCTAAAAATAGGACATTCTCGGAGTGTGTGGTCGCCGAAATAGAAATGAATCAACATTTTGGCAACACATGTCAACTCATTTTTAAGACATCCACAACTTTCATCAAAAACACGCAACACAATTTCGCATATGTATATATGCAACCATATGAATCTTTTGTGACGACGCACCGGCCGATACCGAGCGAGATCTATGAGAGAGAGCGAGATCAAGACACACACACATATATACATACAACATATCCCTTCAACAACTCACCAACTATAGATCTTGCCGACTCGAGACCGAGAGAGTACATGTGGGCTATAGGGAGTGAAAAAGATGAAAGAGAAAGTGGTAAAGTGAGATGGAGGTGGAGAGGAGTGTTTACTAGATTCCCCTCACATATATATATCAAATAAAATAGGTTAAATAAGTTTTAAATGGTGGGAAAATGGGGGAAATGGGGTGATGAGGAGGTGGGGGGCGACCAGATCTAAAATGGGGTGGAGATATGGGGGGATGGGAGGTGGGAGGTGGTCCCAACCACTTAAATTGCTCCCAGGTATACCCGTGACGCACCGTGCCGTTGGTGCGTCACGGCTATGCGGGATAGGCGCGGCGCACGGGACCGTGGTGCGTCACGGCTATGGTTGATGTACGTGGAACACGTAGCCGTGACGCACCGCAGTCCCGTGCGCCGCGCCTATCTCACATAGCCGTGACGCACCAGCGGCGCGGTGCGTCACGGGTATACCTCGGAGGCTCGCCACCCTGGCCCCACACATAGGCGCGACGCGCCGTCTGTTTGGTGCTCCGCGGATAAGGCCATAGGGGCGACGCACAGAATGGTGGTGTGCCACGGCTATTAGGCGTGACGCGCCGATATGCAGGTGCGTCACGGGTATCATCACTCCTATAGCTGTTTTCCTAGTAGTGATTTATGTGAATATATTTTCAACACAACAGTCGTATTCCAAGTTTATTATTTTTGGTGGATACTAGGACATATATAATGACATCACGCGAAGGTCTTGCATCATTTTGGCTTTTTAAATTTTCTGGAATTTTGTAAGTCGGTTTCATGAAAAAGTCAAGACGGCGGGCATGACCGTTCATAGCTAGGGCTTGAATATTGAGAAACTCTTGGTGTATCTCTGATGAAATAGGTAGTTGTGCACCTAAAAATGATTTTTTCCAAAAATCATGATCAAACTACGAGGCACCTGTAGTTCAAATTTGACCCGTTTCCATCTGAATCGGCAGAAACTTGTGTTTTTCAAAAGAGGTAGATGAAAACCTTTTCAGAGGAAACAAATTGGTTATTTGTGCATATAACATGGTCTAGTATTTTCAAAAAATTCAGCTCCCAGATTTTGCAACATATTTGTGGTTGATGCTTCACAAAAAAAGCCATTTTTCACAATCGGAAAATAGAAAATGGTTTTTTTATTCAATGAAAAATAAAACTTTCTTCGGGAACATTGTCCGTGCTTTCAATATGCATGTTTGTGTGGAATATGGGCATATTTAAACAAACTATGCCATGGATTTGGCCATTACACCCGTCATTTGGCCCGAAACCCTAGAATGTTCGTAGGAGATAGCTCATTTATGTGAACATATTTTCAACACAACTATCATATTCCAAGTTTATTATTTTTGGTGGATACTACGACATATATAATGACACCACGCGAAGGTCTTGTATCATTTTGGGGTTTTTTAAATTTTCTGGAATTTTCTAAGTCGGTTTCATGAAAAAGTCAAGACGGCGGGCATGACCGTTCGTAGCTAGGGCTTGAATATTGAGAAACTCTTGGTCTATCTCTGATGAAATAGGTAGTTGTGTACCTAAAAATGATTTTTTCTAAAAATCATGAGCAAACTACGAGGCACCTGTAGTTCAAATTTGACCCGTTTCCAGCTAAATCGGCAGAAACTTGTGATTTTTAAAAGAGGTGGATGAAAACCTTTTCAGAGGAAACAAATTGGTTATTTGTGCATATAACATGGTCTAGTATTTTCAAAAAATTCAGCTCCCAGATTTTGCAACATATTTGTGGTTGATGCTTCACAAAAAAAGCCATTTTTCACACTCGGAAAATAGAAAATGGTTTTTTTATTCAATGAAAATGAAAACTTTCTTCGGGAACATTGTCCGTGCTTCCAATATGCATATTTGTGTGGAATATGGGCACATTTAAACACACTATGCGATGGATTTGGCCATTACACCCGTCATTTGGCCTGTTTCAGCTGAATCGGCAGAAACTGTCAAAATGGCCACCATGATCAAAAGAGTTTAAATTTTTTAAAACTATCGATGTTTTTATGATATGGATGTCATATTTGAATTTCTCTAATTTTTCTATTCGATTTAGTCA
>CM054057.1:731581337-731882436 GCA_028641055.1 Alopecurus myosuroides | reverse complement strand
TTTTATTTGTCAAATTTCGATTTACGGATTTAAAGATATAAATTATTGTATATTAAATAATTTATTCAAAAAATAAAGTAATTTCTAACATTATATTGTTATTTAGTCAATAAAGATAATTATATAATCATTGTTATTTGTTCAAATATTGTTTTAAATTTACATAATAGAAAAGTTTAACATCATTCCCCACAGATTAATATGATTGATATGATAGTAATATCAGTAAGTTCTAACATCTCATATGGAATCTAGTTTGGAAGGAACTCAAAGGTTAAGCGTGCTTGGGCTGGAGGAATTTCAGGATGGGTGATCAAACGGGAAGTTTGACTAAGTTAAGTATATTGACTAGATTAATTATGTAATTAGAGATTAGAGATTAAATATGTGGCTAAGTGAAAAATTCTGAAATAGAATTTCAAAAAAAAAGTTCAAAAAAATTCGAATTTTTTCTTGAATTTTTTTTTCAATTATTTTGAAAATATTGTGCCGACGGCTTTGCCGTCGGCATAGCCCTACGCCGACTGCTTTTAGTGTGCCGACGGTTATTTGACCTATGCCGACGCGGGCATATGCCGACGGCAAGGTGCCGACGGGGTTTTAGCCTGTGCCGACGGCTGCTGGCCGTCGGCATATCGGGCGATTCCTGTAGTGAATAGATGACTTCTATTTGTATAGAAGTGGATATATTTAGACATGTTTTAGTGTCTACATACATCCACTTCTAGACAAATATAAGTCATCTACTGTTGAATGGAGGGAGTACATCTTAGCTACAGTCAAGATGTTTATACTGTATAGTCTTGTATTGTTGTACGAGTTCTGCTATGCGTACGACGGACTATGTCCGATCCGTGTACGAGTTCTGTATAGTCATGTACCTGCCATGTAATGGAGCTACGAGCTGGCAATGGTGGTCATCTTCATCATTCCTTTGTTGCATTACACTTGCCACTCTTTTCCTTCCTTACGGAATCGCTAATATGCCGAGAATCTGCCCCCAAGAATTTGGCTGTAAATTACGTGAAGGAATGATGAACACATAATGTTGCCTATTGTTGTTTCATGCAATCCCGGAGAGCACACTCTTTTGACAGCACATGATGAACACGAACCAACGAGTGCTCGCAATACGTTTCAGAATTCGTTTCGAGCTATCGCATTTTCTCCTTCAGTTTCCTACTTGTAAATCAAACATTGTTGCACACAAGCAGTGACCGAGTTTTATTGCAAGCTACTAGTTTTAAAACCAAACAAGTGCATACTCCAGCCCAAGGGAAATACTATGTAAATACCAAAAATATACACTGCAGTGAACCAAACTAGACATATAACCAGGTGGTCACAAGCTATCGGTCTGGCTCTGGTAGTGTGGTTATTATTTGAGTCTCAGAATGCCCTACCAACTCAGCAAGTAATTTTGTTAAATGAACTATGTCCTTTTCTTTACGTCCATTGGAATAGCATGCTAGCGTGGTCTTCATGGAGGCTGGCTTCTCACGTGGACGTAGTGAGCCGATTGTCGCCCCCCTAGCATCGTTCGCTAAGGGGTTGGTGGCTTGACATGCTTCCTCTCCTTTACAGCCCGTCAGATAATGGAGCTGCCGCCTTAGATGCAATATCTGTCAACAAGGAAGATGATCAAGTTACTCACGTGGTATACAAAATAAGGTTTTTTGAGTTCGTTCATGAAATGAAGAAGCAGCAGTTCAGGATAAATAATAAACTATGTTCTGTTCTCCCTCTCATGGGATATGAATGGAACTACCACATGGAATGGAGGCTTGGCCAGGAGGAAGAACATGATTGAAAATAACAGTCTGTTTTTTGAGAGAGATACCAATCTGATATCTGCTGGTAGCAGCTGGACAGGTAAAGATACACCAGTCTGGAACTAGGTGTTTACACACTAATTTAAATGAAACCTTGATGATAATCCTCATGAAGAGCAGAAGAAAACCAAAAAAAAAAAAATGAGTGCACCAAAATGAGGAGAACTAGAAACTGGAAAGAGACAGACAGTAACCTGTTGATGACCGCCTGGTTACTGGCTATTAAACTTGCTACGGTAAAAGTCTGTTCTTATCATGCGTAGTATCTTGCCTACTTTTCTTAAGTTTTTGCGCAACAGTGCAACTCATATATGTTCCATGACAGTTTGATGCATAAATCATTTATATTTAAACATGCTCTGAGTAGAATATCAATTTTATACGAGGCTATGCAGATCAACTTCCGCATCTGTAAAAAACAGCAGAGACAAAAAGACAATTTTATACGAGGCTATGCAGATCAATTTTATACGAGGTTATAGGATACTGATCCATTTAAAACAAAGCTTGATATGTAGTCCATAAGAGAAAATAAATAAAGCACCTTCTTTACCTAACACATGTTGCTGAGGAACAAAGGAAAGTAGATTTGCAAGATACTAGGATTGAATCAACACACCTCACGTTTAAGAAGAACAGGAAGGTTCTCTGTTGAAACAAGACTCTGAAATTCAGCTTTCAGTCTCACATCTTTTATGCCAAACCAAGTGTCCGGGTGTAATATCAGCAGTAGGACGGTTAGAATATCTGCATTTGATGGATATTTGCCAACCCCATTCGCCGGGTTTGAATCGCATGGGTTTGTTCTGGACGGGGATGTTGGTAAAAGTAGATCAACACCCTGTTCATTGCCATCAGATACCACAGTGCCTGATATAACAGTCTTTAGCCCATCACCGTTTGATTGTATGCATCTGATACATGTTTCTCTGCAGGAGAATCCATCTGTTGATACAAGGTTCCCAGCTAGGAATGCAGCTCCTTGACAGCACATAGTGGAGGCAATCCGGGCAAGGGATTCTTCATCACTTGAAGATGAGCAAGTACAACATGGCCGCTTGGGATACTTCAATTCATGGACTATTCTAAAAAGCTTAGTATCCCGGACTTCCTGTAACACCTTCTCCTGTCAATGAGCACATAGTATCAGCCTACAAAGTGTGGTAGGCACAGAGGAGGGAGAAGGAGTATGAACCATCGTATCAAAAGGAAAAGGAAACTGACCTTTAAACTGAGCCTTTCTTTCTCCTCTTTGCTCAAGCTCGATATTCCTTCCTCTTTTCTCCTAACTTCAATAACCCATTTGATCAAATCTCCAGCATTGGCTGGAAGAGATTCCACTAAATGGGACAGAAGTGTTGAAACATTATCTAGACTCTCATCCTTCAAAAGATTGGGTACATCCTCCACACAGTACTTCGCCATGTTTTTCCAACTTTTATCCCCACAACTCTGCAGAAAATTTGAAACCTATGAGAAAAGGGAGGATAGCGAAAGTGTACATCTGCATTTGTTACACCAAAGCATTAGCATGTTTTACCACTGTGTAGAGCAGTGAAGGAGCTGAGGTGTGCCTTGAGACAAGCATGAACCTACAAAACATGAAGCCGCCATTATCTTAAAAGTAGCATGAATAAAGAATAAACTTGCAACATTAATCCATCTGGGGATGGAGAAAACTGGAGCAACAATGCAATTTTGTGATCTATTTTTCTCACTAGATGAACAGGCAGTGCTCCCATCGATTTTCTAAAGAAAATGGCAAGGTCAATGACTCTACAGACACAAGTATCATGCAACTACTTTTTAAAAACATTAAATAACTATAGCTGTCATATCCAATCTAATAGCACATCACAACCAAAACAAGCAGGTACCTTAAGTAGCACAGAGTTAGAGAACACACCGAGCCTTTTCCAATGAACATGTCAAATCAATAATCAATAAGGAAAAAAAACTAGACATCTACAACTGACTAAAGGATGATGCTCCCTGCAAGAACCTCGAGGACTTGATAACTGAAAATGCACATCAAAATACTGACCGTACAAAAGCCGGCCTTCTTAAACAAGACATTAGTTTCAGAGCTACTACTCAGTCAGCTGCAGGCATGTTCTTTGCCGCCTCAACACAAAGTCAAAGCCTGTCTGAATAATCGACTAAATGCAGCTCAGAAAAATGCAGTTGGTAAATCTAAGAGCAGCAACTAGTAGCAATCTAACTACATTCATCAGTAATCTAAAAATTACTACAAGATGGATATGTAAAGATTACCCCCTGAGAAGTCCGGTTGCTTCATCGGTGGTGTTCATGGCTTCCCAGAGGAGCGGCAGGGGAACCCAGTGGGGAGGGTACTTGAAGCGCGCGACGTCGAGGATGAGCGCCATGTCTTGCCCGGCGTGGTAGCCCCCAATTGGCGAGAAATGGCCAGTCCCAGTCTGCACCCATTCCACACACATGTCGATCCAATTTAGTGGAATTGGGGGAACTGCGGAACAGAGGAGACAGAGAAGGTGATAGCTAGTAGTACCTGCTGGAAGGGCCTCCGGTGGTAGGAGGAGATGAGGTGGCAGTCCTGGGAGGAGGCGCAGCGCCTGAGGTGTGAGCGGAAGTCGTGGATGGTGGTCTGGTCGGCGCGGAAGGACTGGACCCTGGCGCCGGCGCAGTGGGCGAGGCAGACGACCTTGCCGAAGGTGATGCCCTCGGCCTTGACCTTGGAGAGGGGCTCGCAGCAGTCGAGCATGGACTCGTCGAACCAGCGCCAGGGCCCCTTCCAGGGCCGGCCGGGGTCGATGGCGAGCGCGTTGAGGACGACGGAGAGGGAGGCGAGGCCGCAGAAGGCCGGCTCCGACTGCGTCTGGAAGTAGGAGATGAGGTTGAAGAACCCCTCCATGGTCCCGCCCTGCATCGCCTCCGCGAAGAGCCGCTTCCCCTCCGCCGACGCAAACTCCACCGCCGGCGGCGACGGAAGCACCCGCCGGTACAGCGACGCCAGCTCCATCTGGCCGATCTGCTGGCTGGCGGCTGTACGGGTGGTGGTGGATTTCGCCCTCCCTTGTGTTCCTCTCCCTCCCTCCCTTTCAATTCGGTTTTCAATTGTGGAGGCGTGTCGGCGCGTCACATTCTTTATTTCGATTCGATGCTTAAATTTCGCTCAATGTTGACATTCTCTTTCTAGGTTTTGTCGAGATTCGTACGTATCCTTCCGATGGTCGATTGTACGATGTAAATTGGACAGCGCTGGGTCCCGGGAACAAAATTTTCCATCCCGGGTCCCCAAGCTCCTTTATTTTCCTCTAAATCCCACAATTTCTGTGTGTACCAAAAAATGCCCCGTTTTTGCTCCTCTGTAGCAAAAAACGGTTCATCACAAATAAAAGGCAAAAATCAAAACCTCGTCCGAGATCTCGCCGGAGACACTGTAGCAATTAGAAAAGTGATACTGTAGCAAAAAGTCAACTTCGCCGGAGACGGTGCCGGTAGGCTCTTGTCGGAGATATCGCCGGAAATTCTCATAGCAAAAAAATTATACTGTGATAGCAAAAATTTAAAATAATTATAGCAAAAAAATTGTTGTATTGTAGCAAACAGTTGACCTCGCTGGAGATATTGCCGGAGTTCTCGTAGCAAAAATATTGTACAAAAATAGCAACAAAAAATACAGCTATGTAGCAAATTTCTGAAGCAACCGTGAAAATTGCCCAAAAATACGAAAATCGGTGCCGCCCTTGGGAGCACCGCCACACTCCCATGGGAGCACTATATATCGGACCAGGCAGCAGCGAGAGGGGGAAAAAGGGGAGGGCGTATCATCCGGCGCACTGGGCTAGGAGAGTTGGAGCCGAGCCCGGCGTACTCTCAGCGACCGCCATGGACGAGGTCGAGGCGGAGGTGGCGCGTGGAGCGCCTCAAGGGGCACCGAATGGAGGTCCCTACTGACCAGGAAGCTCGGCGAGCTCGGCCCGCCATAGCCGCTCTGTTCCGCCGCCGCGCACGCATCGTGTCTGCCGCCGCCGCGGAGGAGGAGGATGACGAGGAGTGCGGCGATGGGAGGGAGGATAGCGTGCGCTGCCTGCGAAACGGAGCGGAGCTCGCCGGTGAATAGCAGGGCGGCGCAAAGAGCGGGCATGGCGGGACGGAGCTCGTCGGCGGGATGAATCGGCCATGGCGGCGCGGACGGCAAGCGTCTTTGTGCGATGGGTTGGAAAAGAGAAGAACGTGAGGAGATAAGCCTCGTGGTGGGGCCCTTGACAACCGCTGCCTCCACACGTTTTCCGTGGAAAGCAACCGATGCGGGGGATGAAAGGATGCGACCCCCCGCACGATCGTTAGCGTTTTCCATTGCGGATCCCTTTCGCCATATCCTTTACTTGTGCATTAAGCAAAAAAAAATCGGGAACCCGATGGTTATTAGGAGAGTGGTTGTAACCCTAATAACCCAGGAGAGTTCAAACCTCGGGTTTGACATATGTGTAGCATATATTGCCGGAATATTCTTTTAGTGGGAGGCGACGTTCTCTTGTGGGATGACCTTAGCCGAAGATACCAAGATCTCACCTTGACGGTGCAGCTGGGACATGACAGCGGGCCCATCAGAACAGATAGGAGAATGACAGCACCATCTAATCAACTCTAGAACAGCAGAAAAACAAGGGATTCAGCACCCCATCCATCGGGGGAAGGGACACTAGGTTAGAGTTCCGGTGGGATCCCTAGTGGCGTCTGGATTAAGCAGGATGATGATGATGGGGGAGCTCATATCTGGTGCTGGTTGGTTGCGCCAATGAGGTCCACTCTGACCCGCCACTGTTGTGAGATAGAAAAATGGCTCGTCCTTTTTTACTTTTCAATGAAAGCTTGTAATGATCCGGGATGGGGGCAACGAAATGTTCCACAGGATAAGACTAGATGATTTTATCCTACAATATGTTAGATGTTAACCCAAAAGGCAATAATATTTATACATATGTTTCATAAGTATATATATTTTAGAATTATGTTTCATGTTACTATGATATAAATGACATGGCTCCTGAATGTGAGATGCAAATGAAAAGACACGATCACATGTAGAAACATGAATGAGTATTTGATACCCTAGTCTCACCTTTAGGCTATTTTCTTGATTGCCTGATGACCATGTTTTCCTAGTCATGGACATAGTTTATGTCAACATCAATATAGCATATTTTTGGTGGGAAACAATATGGCTAGGTAGACCCAAGTTTTCATATGCTAAGAGATTCCTATACGATGTCTTTTGTCCATAGTGACATATCACATCAAGATTATAGTACAACACATCCTTGGAGCATGAGGTTATTGAGGTTATACATGCTGGAGTTTTTGCTTTGGTACTATCAAGTATCACACAGTAAAATGGGTGATAACAAAGGTAGCCACTGGATAATTCCAGAATTATGTATTGATCTTAATGTTCTGAGATAAGAATTGCTCATCTGTAAAAAGAGAGATGTCGAGACATCGTAATAGTTTTCATAGACGGGGGTGCCATGAGACTACGGGTCGAGACGTGGGGAAACGGGATCGCGTTGGTCACAAAGACACAGGATTTACCCAGGTTCGGTACGTCGTAATAATACGGCGTTCCTACTCCTGCAATCTCACTAATCAGGACTAAAGCCTGTGTAAACAATTACAATGTGAGGTTAGGTTTAGCTATTCGCGGAGGATCGACTTCTCGGCGAGTTGGCCTGTGGCTTCGTGTCTTGTTATCTCATCTCCCGTCCGGCTTTATATAATAGCCGGATTAGGGCATACAGAATAGGAAACCTAGAAGACTACGATGTCTAGTAACTTGGAAAATAAGGAATCCGTCTTCTCCTCCAAGCCAGATCACGTGGGCCGTGATCCGGGTCCTTCTAGAATCCGGCTTCTGCGCGTCAACTTACTAGGCCGCCCAATGGACCATAGCCCACTACCAGTTGGGCCACCCTGGTAATCCGGCACTTTTGACTACCATATATATACCCATATTCAGTATATATCCGATAGTAGCCCCCAAGAAGGATTAAAACTCTGATTTGCCGTCTTTCGCCAAATGTATATTGTCCGAGAAATATTGGCCAACAGTTTTGATTCTTCTTATTCTTCTTTTGAAAAGAGATGGTAACGTAAAACTCGGAATCCTAGAAATCCTTCTTTTCTCACACGATTCTTCGCGGAGAAGAAACCTCCTACGTCAGCACTTTAATCCTACTGACGTACGGGACGTTTGGGTTTTGAGTGGGAAACCCAGAAACATATCTCTGACAGATTCTCGCGGGAAACGAGGAGATAACCATAATCACCCTGTCGATTCATTTCCCGGATTTTCCGGCGAGTGACACGCGTTGATCATCCAACGGTCAAAAGAGCCGTTAGCACGCATCGTGACGGATTTCCGGCTATAAATAGCCTTCATCGTCCTCCCGGAAAACCTTCCGCAACCACTCGAACGCCATTATAGCGCCCAAGCTCCCGAGCAGAGAGAGAGCATCGAACGCCCACTGCGCCCAGAACGTCACCGGAGGCTAGCCGCGCCGCCACCCAATGGCATCCTCGCCGCCTTCGCCCGCACACACCGTCCATCAGCACTCTTTTTAGCCTAGTGTTCTGGACAATAGGGCTTACAATAAGAGCTTGTGTGCCGGGTTCAGGGATATTTCCGGGATGATCAGACTGATCCCAGGTTATTGGTGTGTTCGAATATTTCAAGAATTTCGGGGTTGCCGGAACAACCGCGTTTATTTCTCGAAGTGTTCTTTTCGCCACCTTTGTTGATGGAGTTGCTAGGAAAGTTAGGGCGCATTCTCCATCAACTCTCGGAAACTTGGGTTCGCCTTTCCGCTGTTGTTCCTGGATTTTTTCGTCAGTGTCCGATTCACTGTCTTCTTTCTCAGCTTCTGGCTTTTTCTTAGGGAATTTCCTTTTGGAACTCTTCCCCTTGTTTCCGGATCCTGCACTGCCTTTCATGTGCTTATTCAGCCGGCATTGTGCGTTCGTATGGGTGGGTTTCCCAAATTGCGAATGGTGGACGCAGGGTTCCGACTTAATCTTCTCCCACTATTCTTTAGTGTAGTTGATTGGTTCTGAACTGCGTCCTTTCCATCTGCTCCCTTTTTCACTTCCAAAGGCTATGTTAACTTCTTTGGGTTTTGGTGTTGCATCTGAAGTTCCTTTTTTCTCAGAGCGAGGATTTTTCTTGGCTAGTATCAGTGTGTCGATATTGCCACCTCTTGCTCTGATATCGTCTTCAGCTGCAGCATGCTCATTGGCGGTTGTAAGCATAGATCCGAGATCTTTGTGCTGTTTGGAACCGACCATGAACGGTACTAATCCGGGTTTTAGGCCATTGACGAAAGCATGCATTGCTTGTACGTCAGTTACTCCAGAACAACTATTCTTCATTGCAGTCCATCTGGAGATGAAATCCACGTATGGTTCATCCTCGAATTGGGTGCAACGGTTCAGCTGGTTGATGCTGTTCGGGCGTTTGTAATTTCCCCGGAAATGCTGAGTGAATACTCGAGCCATATCATCCCAGCTGTCGACGGTTCTTGACGGCAATCCATTGATCCAATCTCTGGCTCCATCCAGTAACATTAGAGGAAGAAACTTTACAGCTTCCAGGTCTGTCCCATTGTTAATCTGGACGGCTGTATGATAGTCTGAGAGCCAGGTATCTGGGTTTGTACTGCCGGTATATTTTTGGTACGTTGGACCGACCTTGGCGAAGCCAGAATGCAGGATTGTTCTTCGGATCCTATCAGTGAAACACTTAGGTCCAAAGTATAGATCATCCTTTTCCGCTCTATCTATGTGTGCGGAATACCCGCCGGCTGAATGGACAGAAGGGGATCTACTCCTTTCTTTTCCATTGTTGTGCGGACGCGCTTTTCCAGGATCATTTCTATTTCTTTCAAGATCACGCCCTTTTGGATGAGGCGGAGTTCTACTCCTATGCCTTTCTTTATCCTTAGGGGGTGTCCGAGATCTCTCACGTCTGTGAGGTACATCATGTCTTCCGGCTTTTTCAGCAGGGTGACTCGGAGGTGGCATTGCTTTGCCATCTTTCCGGTATTTTTCTTCCCGATCATGGGGTTTGCCTCCACCTTTCGGCAGATGAGATCCGGTTCTAGACGCTTCATCCCTGTTGTCGGGATTTTTCTTATCTTTTCTCGGATCCGCTTTCTTATCCTTTGAATTGCCGGAATCTCCAGGTTCTTCCGGTCCAGGTGCTCCAGCGGCGCAAGTAGCTGTTTTGCATAGGGCGGAGTTATCGTGCAACTTACCTGATCGCTCTTGGGCTCGCTGTTGTTGTTGCAATGCTTTTCCTAGGAAAGCATACACCCCTTGGAGCTTTTCACCATTGGAGTACAAGTCATTGTTGAGGATGGCAAACGCTGCTTCCGCATTTTCTGCTGCGGTTCTGTATATTGGTTCGCCTCTGGCATCTTTGCCGTTTACCTGCACTTGCCAAGATGGGTTGTGAAACCTTTCTTTTGGCGGCAGTACTTCCGGTCTTACGATTCCGGGCAACCTTGTAGGTTTAATGCCAAATGTCGAGACATCGTAGTAGTTTTCATAGACTGGGGTGCCATGAGACTACGGTAGAGACGTGGGGTAACGGAACGGCGTAGTAACACAGAACACGGGATTTACCCAGGTTCGGTACGTCGCGACAGTACGGCGTACCTACTCCTGCCTTTCTCACTATAAGGGACTAAAGCCCGTAATTCTGGGTTTACAGTGTGAGGGAATAGATCTAGCTTTACTCGGCGAGGATCAGCTTCTCGGCGAGATAACCTAGAGCTTAGAGCTTATTCAACTTAGAACCTATCAAATCTATCCTCTGTCCGGCTTTATATAATAGCCGGACTAGGGCTTACAGATTAGGAAACCTAGAAGACTACGTTTAACTTGTAACTTGGACGGTAAGGAATCCGTCTTCTCCTCCAAGCCAGATCACGCGGGCCGTGATCCGGGTTCTTCTAGAATCCGGCTTCTGCGCGTCGGCCTACTGGGCCGCCCAATGGACCTAAGCCCACTACCGCTTGGGCCACCCTGGTAGTCCAGCACTTTGTCTACCATCTTCTATACCCCTATTCGGTATATATCCGACAGTAGCCCCCAGGAAGGATCAAAACTCTGAAACTCCGCCTTTCGCCAAATACATTTTGTCCGAGAAATCTTGGTTCAGCAGTCTTGATTCTTTCTTCTTTCCTTTCAAAGGAGATGGTAACATAAAACTCGGAACTATGAAAATCCGGCCTTTCTTCTCGCGATCCTTCGCGGAAAAAGGAACATATGACATCAGCGCTTTAATCATGCTGACGCAAGCGCCGCTTGGTTTCACGCGGGAAACCCTGCAACGTATCTCTGACAGATTCTCACGAGAAACGAGGAGATAACCATCATTCCTCTGTCGTTCCGTTTCCCGGATTTTCCGGCGAGCGACACGCGTCGAACATCCAACGGTCAAAAGAGCCGTTGGCGCGTATCTAGAGGGTTTTTAGGCTATAAATAGCCGTCCTCGAGCCCATCGGCAATCTTCTTCACTCCTTCTGCCCACGCCATTGACGCAAACGCGAGCACGAGAGCTTAGAACGAATCCTTACCCCGACGAGCCCTTTGCACGCCGGAGCGCTCCGTCACCGCCGAAAACGATGGCCTCTCCGTCGTCCTCACCGGCCCGTGCCTCCACCAACGAGCCTTTGGGTGACCTGGATCCACAGCTGGGGTCGCCCAAGCATGCCGGCGGCGGGCCGGAAAGAACCACAGCATCCGCGGCGGGCGGAAACGCTTTCGCCGCCGCGGACGTAGCGGGTCCAAGCACGACAACATCCCCGCCGTTCACACGGGAAACGGCGGAGGTCAAGACTCACTCTCGTGGCACTGAGCGCTTCTCCCCGCCGGATCTGACGAAGAAGCAGAATTTGTCGGAATTTGGAATCAGAGTGATACTTCACTCGTCCTCCTTCGTCGGATGTCAAGGGACGGTTTAATAGTTAAAGGCAAATGGCGGATCTCGAAGAACGAGCCAGAGCCCAAGCCAAAGGAAGGTGAACGCGTCCTCCTCACTTCTCATATCACGAGGTATGGGTTTCCCTCCTTCCGCCTTTTTCCTAGACGTCCTCAATTTCTATGGTGTCCAACCCCACAATATCTCTCCAAATTCCATCCTCCAATTAGCTAGTTTCCAAGCTCTTTTCGAAGGGTATCTTGGAATAACTCCCAATTTAGACTTCTGGCATTATTGTTTCGAGGTAAAACACAATATCACAAACGGTGTCTCACCCATCTGCGGTACCATATCTTTTTATCCTTAGAAACTTTAGGAAGAATGGTACCCCAGGATAAGAATGCCGAAACCTGACCAATCTTGGCTAGGTTCGTTCTTTTATCATCAAGACATTCCGTTCCCCAACAAAGAAACCGGACTTCCTCCCTTCGTTAATTCTGCTGCCCTTCCTCATGAAAATTGGACACTTGAAATAACAGAGGATTTGCCTGAAAGCCTGATGAAAATAAAGCGTCGCATTGCCAAACTCTCTTCTTCTCAACCACCTTTGGTTTGGAAGGATATCGTGTTATGCTGGTTTGGACGTCGCGTACAACCTTTATCCCTTCGTTCCCGACTTCTTTGTGAGTACACGGACCGGAAGATAGCATGAGAGGCACTGACAGATCCTTTAGCAAGAAGGATTTTGTCGAACGCCTTCATCAGATAGTTGCCGCTAATAGCCAGATTGAAGAGTCTAGCCAATATCATGCGGAAAATCTGGTTCCTAAGGTACTTCTCTTCCCTTGTTTCTGAGTTTCCTCAGATTATCTTCTCTCTTTATTTTAACATACTGCTGATTCTTTCCTAGTTTGACGAACTTGGAGAAGATGATCTTGCTTCTGATGCTGAAATCAGCCAATTGTATGCCGAATTTTACAACACTCAAAAGCGCAAGAGGCAGACTACCATCAAAGAAGAATTCCCTTCTGCAGCTGCAGGAAAAAAGGGGAAAACGAATGCCAATGGGCGGAAATCTTCAATCACCCGTCAGAAACGAATCCATTCCTGCTCCAGACGATATCCGAGTGAAGGAAGAACTTTTTCGACGAACTCGGATATATTCGTCCGGAAGCTAAGAATTTTTTGCTCCTGCGCCTCTGTTCGCCCTTGGCCGCAAAATGGATTAGTTATCCGCAACAATATCGCATTCTCCCCCCAGGTCATACACGATGGCCTTCACCACGTAGGAATTCTTTTCATGGAATATGCCCGAGAATTCAAGAGACCTTAACTGATTTGCGAGAAATGAGCCAGGTAATACCTCTAGCCCCCAAGCATTAAGTTGAAAATCTAAATTCCTCTTGATGATTCTTTGTATGCTTGTTCAAACTTAAGCATCTGGCTTTCATTTCCGTGTTTCAGCATTCCGCAGATGCCATAACGTGGAAGTTTTGAAAAAACTTAGCCTCAAAAGCAAAGAAGTAAAAACTCTTCAATCTGCTATTGAGTCAAAGAGCAACGAACTGGCGTCGACTCAAAAGCAATTATCCAAAGCCACCGGTATTTTTCTTCGTGTTTGTTGACTTTTGCTGGAAAGTTTTTTCTAAACCTTACCGTAATGTCGGATTATTTTGTCCATGCTTTCCAGCTGCTTTAACCAAAGCCAAGAAGCTTACAGCGAACGCTGCTTATTTTTCTCAACTTCGTGAAGAAAACTCCAACCTTCAAAGAGAACTTTCAAAAGTTCGAGAAGAACTGGAGGCCAGTAATCTAGCCCTTGGATTGCGCAATCCAAGGCTTCTTTGCAGGCAGCAGAGGATAAGTCCATTATCAATGATTTAGAAAGTATGCTATTTCCTCGTATGAAAGAAAGCGATGAAATTGACGCGGTTCTTGGTAAGTTGACTTCTTTTACCATACTTTCATGTCATATTCTTCTATTATCTAATCTTTGCCTTTCGTCAAAAAAGCAGGAAATTTTCCAGGGATTTCTCGACGGAAAAGATCCGGGCCTTTGGGAAGATATGGAATTCAATCAGAAATGCAGGGATGCATTTACTTAATAAATTCCTGCCTACCAGCAGTATACAATTCTCAGAAGTTTACCGACTTCCGGATGGCATTATGGAAGTAGCTAATTCGAAGGAATCTTTCCTTCGCTCTGCCGCACGGGGTGGTGCGCGAATGGCACTTGGCCTCATGCGCTTACACTACCCTGATGCAAAATCCTGGCGAGTAGCATCCGGTATTCCTCAAGAATGTTCAGAAACACAAATGAATGCAATCTTTAAAGAAGTTGAAGGCCATGCCACACAGATTGCTTCCATGGTAAATATCTCCATTACTTATCCGAAGAAGAGGTGCCCGCAGCCCCCGAGAATGATAGCAGTGATGAAGACTCAGAAATTTAAAAGGGGCGCACTTTAACCTGGATGATGGATGTGAATAGTAGCTTTTTTACAATGCAACTCATATTGTAATACTTCTATGTCGTTTGTCGAAACAAGAACTCCGCCTTTTGCGATTTCGAACTTCTTGCAAAGTTTTTCCGGGTTTGGCTGCTCCTTTATCTTCTAAGTAATCTGGTATACATGCTTTAACTGTTCTTAGTGTTTGAAATGACTCAAATAGCACTATGAATCGTTATGCCGAGTAACTGGGACGAACCAAGCAGTTTTGAAACTCGAAAACATGAATCATGCTAAAGGCATTTTTACTAACTAGTTCCAGTAACCCAGCATACGCACGATCAGATAAGACTTAGAGAAAATAAGGAACTATTCTGAAACTTGGGCACGCAGGCACAATCCAAGTTTCCTTTAACCTTTAACAGGTCGAATCATTCAGCTTTTAAACACCGAGCACGCAGGCACAATTCGGGTCAACATTGAGTATTTGTAAGATCATTGGGAAATAGAAAAAGCGGAAATATTTTACTTATAATGAATATGAACTCCGATAACTTTATTTCATGATCTCAAAGATGTTTACATAGAAATTGAACTAAGTGTAGAAGGGACGTAATTGCTGGATACTCCAAGGCCTATTTGTCTCTCCTAGTTCAGCATCTATTTTTCTCTTTCTTTTGCGATTCGGCTTTTTGGGATCATCCTCCGTATCTCGAATGTCGACAAGATAATATGATCCATTCTTCATGGCTTTACTGATGACAAATGGTCCTTCCCATACCGGGGCCAATTTGTGCTTTCTTTGCTGCACCAATCTCAGCACCAAATCGCCTTCTTTAAAAGAGCGATGCCTGATTTTCCGACTATGATAACGTCGTAAACCTTGCTGGTAGATGGCGGATCTTTGAAGCACAAGTTCTCTTTCCTCTTCTAGGAGATCGACAGCATCCTGTCGTGCTTCTTCGGCATCTGAGTCATCAAAATTTTGCACTCTTGGACTATCATGGATCATGTCCGTTGGAAGCATGGCTTCCGCACCATAAACTAGGAAGAACGGGGTTTGCTCTGTTGACCTGTTTGGCGTCGTTCGAATACTCCATAACACGGAAGGTAGTTCTTCTACCCATGCTCCGGCTGCTCTATGAAGAGGAGTTTCGAGTCTTGGGCGTATTCCTTGCAGGATTGAACTGTTCATTCTTTCAACCTGTCCATTAGATTGCGGGTGCGCCACAGATGCAAGATCCAAGCGAATTCCCGTTTGTTGGCAGTATTTTGCCAACTCCCCAATGGAGAAATTTGTCCCGTTATCAGTTATTATGCTGTGTGGGACGCCATATCTCATTACTAAATCAATAATGAAATTTCTGGCAGTTACGCCATCCAGCTTTTTGATGGGTTTAGCCTCCACCCATTTTGTGTACTTATCTACTGCTACAAGTAGATGTGTAAGTCCACCTCTTGCAGTTTTGAACGGTCCCATCATGTCTAGCCCCCAGACCGCAAACGGCCAAGTGATAGGGATAGTTTTTAATGCTTGGGCCGGTAAATTAGTCTGCTTAGCATAATATTGACATCCTTCGCATGTATTTACTATGCGTTCGGCGTCTGTCTTGGCTGTTAGCCAGAAAAACCCTGCGCGGAATGCTTTTTGACTATGCTTTTTGATTGAGCATGATGTCCGCAATCGCCGGCATGGATTTCTTGCAATATTTCTCTTCCTTCCTCTGGTGAAATACACCGCAGGAAAACTCCAGAAGCACTGCGTTTGTATAAGTGGTCGTTGATTACTACATATCCTTTGCATCGACGTTGTATTTGCCTTTGCAGGACTTCATCTGCTCCTTCCGGTACTTCTGATTGACTAAGAAGTTTAGGTACGGGATTGTCCAATCCGGCTTAACGAACATGACTTCAATTGTTTCAGATGCTAAAGGGTAATCGACGTCTCCACCTTTAATGGATGGTTCGTGCAAATGCTGGACGAATACCCCTGGTGGTAAAGTTGTTACTCTCTCTGATCCCATGCGGGCTAACGCATCCGCGTTCCAGTTTTCCTCCCTTTTTATGTGAAGGACTTCGAACCCGAAGAAACAGATGGCAAACTCATCCACCGTTCTCCGATATTCGGCCATTATGGGGCTTTTCGCGTCCCAGGTTTGGTTGAGCTGATCCTGTACCAAATCCGAGTCTCCATAACACAATATGCCTTTACCCCTATTTCTTTTGCAATATGCAAGCCATGAAGCAAAGCTTCGTATTCTGCCACATTATTACTGGCGTTGAAGTGTATTTGCAATACGTACTCCATTGTGTCTCCCTTGGGAGATTTTAGGACTACGCCGGCTCCAGCTCCTTCTTTCATCTTAGATCCGTCAAAGTGCATGATCCAGTACTCGGACTCTGGCATCGGTGTATTTTCCATTGCTTCTGTCCAGTCGGCGACGAAATCTGCCAAAACCTGGGATTTTATTGCCGTTCTTGGCTGATACTTAATGTCGAAGGCTGCCAGCTCGATGCCCCATTTAGCTACTCGGCCGTTGCCTCCGCATTGTTTATAATATCTCCTAGTGGTGCTTTACATACCACTGTTATGGAATGTCCTTGGAAGTAATGGCGCAGCTTTCTGGATGCGAAAAATACGCCATATGCCAGTTTTTGATAGTGCGGGTATCTTTGTTTGGATTCGGAGAAAACTTCGCTTATGTAGTATACCGGATGTTGATCTGGTATGCTTTGCTCTTCTTTTGCCCGTTCCACAACGATTACCGCACTGATAACCCGACTAGTAGCCGTGAGGTATAACAACATGGGTTCTTCATCTTTGGAGATGCCAAGATGGGGGTTCATCAAGGTTTCTTTTAACTGGGTTAACGCTGCGTCGGCCTCTTCTGTCCACTCAAACTTGTCGGATTTCTTTAACAGTTTGTATAGTGGCAAGGCTTTATCCCCCAGCCGACTAATGAATCTGCTGACGGCTGCAGCGGAACCCGTCAATCTTTGGACATCTTTTACACATGTGGGCTTTGAGATATTCAAGATTGCCTTGATCTTTTCCGGGTTCACTTCTATTCCTCTGTGAGAAACGATGAAACCTAGAAGTTTTCCTGAGGGAACCCCGAATACACACTTAGATGGATTCAACTTCATCTGATAGGTGCGCAAGTTATCGAAAGTTTCTCGCAAATCCTCAAGGAGTGAATCTTTTTCCTTGGTTACGACAGCAATATCGTCCACGTAAACATGGACGTTTTTTCCAATCTGACTATGCAAACAACGTTGCATGCAACGCTGGTAGGTTGCACCTGCGTTCTTCAGGCCAAAAGGCATGGTTACGTAGTAATACGTCCCGTACGGGGTTATAAAAGAAGTCTTGATTTGATCTTCCTTTTTCATGCGTATTTGGTGGTACCCGGAGTATGCATCCAAAAAGCATAAAAGTTCAGAGCCTGCAGTGGCATCTATTATTTGATCGATTCGCGGCAGCGCAAACCTATCTTTCGGACATAACTTGTTCAATCCTGTGTAATCTATACACATTCTGAGGGCAGTTGTGTCTTTCTTCGGTACTAGTACCGGATTTGCGGACCAGTCAGTATGGATTACCTCCTTGATGAAATCCGCTGCTAAAAGCCGGATAATTTCCTTGCCAATAGCCTTCCGCCTTCTTCCGTCAAATCGACGGAGACCTTGTTTGACGGGTTTTGATCCGGGAATCCTTGAGTTGGTGCTCAGCAAGTTCCCTGGGTACGCCTGGCATGTCAGCTGGACACCAAGCAAAAATATCCCAGTTCTCACGGAGGAACTTGATGAGCTCGCCTTCCTATTTGTCGGTCATCCCAGTCCCTACAACGACGAATTTTGTCGGATCTTTGGGATCTAGGATTACCTGTCTTGTATTCTCGGATGCCTTGAAGCTATCTGTTGGCTTCCGAGTTTCTTTTCCTGCCGGCATTTCTTTCGGCGATACCTCCTTGGCTAACTCTTTAATTCTTCCTGAGCTATAACTCTTTGAGCGCAAAGGGCGTTTTGCTTCTCCAACTCGTTTGCCAGCTTGAAATCACCGGCAATGGTGATTACTCCTCCTTTGGGTCCTGGCATCTTCAGCTTGTTGTAGATATAGCAAGATCTTGCCATAAACTTAGCAAAAGCCGGACGTCCGAGTATTGCGTGATACACGCTCTCGAACGGCACTACCTCGAAGGATACTTTTTCCTGACGGAAGTGATCTTTATCTCCGAAGGTGACATCTAGGGAAATTTCTCCTAGGGAGCGTGCTTGCCTGCCAGGAACAATGCCATGGAGGCGTATATTGCTGTAATTGAGCTGGGACTCGGATATCTTCAAATGTTTCAATGTATCCAGGTACATTATGTTGATGCTGGATCCTCCGTCCATCAGCACTCTTCTTAGCCTAGTGTTTTGAACAATAGGGCTTACGACAAGAGCTTGTGTGCCGGGTTCCGGGATATTTCCAGGATGATCAGACTGATCCCAGACTATTGGTGTATTGGAGTACTTCAAGAATTTCGGGGTTGCCGGGATGACTGCGTTTATCTCCCGGAGTGTTCTTTTGGCCACCTTTGCTGATGGAGTTGCTAGGAAAGTTAACATTGCTTCTCCATCAACTCTCGGAAATTTGGGTTCGCCTTGCCGCTGTTGTTCCTGGATTTTGTTATCAGTGTCCGATTCACTGTCTTCTTTGTCAGCTTCTGGCTTTTGTCTGGCGGGCTTCCTCTTGGAACCCTTCCCCTTATTCCCGGATCCTGCATTGCCTTTCATATGCTTATTTAGCCGGCATTGCGCGTTGTATGTGTAGGTTTGCCAAATTGGGAGTGGTGGACGCAGGGTTCCGACTTAATTCTCTCCCATTCTTCGGGAGTGTAATTGATTGGATCTGGACTGCGGCCTTTCCACTTGTTCCCTTTTTCTCCTCCAAAGGCTAAGTTAACCTCTTTGGGCTTTGTTGCTGACTCCGGAGTTCCTTTTTTATCAGAACGAGGTGTTTTCTTGGCCAGTATTAGTGACTCAATATTGCCTCCTCTTGCTCTGATATCGTCTTCGGCTGCAGCATGCTCATTAGCGGTTGTAAGCATAGATCCGAGATCTTTGTGCTTTTTAGAACCAACCATGAACGGTACAAGTCCGGGTTTTAGGCCATTGACGAAAGCATGCATTGCTTGTACGTCAGTTACTCCAGAGCAACTATTCTTCATTGCAGTCCATCTGGAGATGAAATCCACGTATGGTTCGTCTTCAAATTGGGTGCAACGGTTCAGCTGGTTGATGCTATTTGGGCGTTTGTATGTTCCTCGAAAATGCTGAGTGAATACTCTCGCCATATCATCCCAACTGTCGACAGTTCTTGATGGTAAACCATTAATCCAATCTCTGGCTCCGTCTAGCAACATTAGGGGAAGAAACTTGACAGCTTCCAGGTCTGTCCCGTTGTTGATTTGGACGGCTGTGTAATAATCTGAAAGCCAGGTATCCGGGTTTGTACTGCCGGTATATTTTTGGTAGGTGGGACCAACTTTGGCAAAGCCAGAATGCAGGGTTATCCTTCGGATCCTGTCAGTGAAACACTTAGGACCAAAGTATAGATCATCCTTTTCTGCTCTGTCAATATGCGCAGAATATCTCCCGGCTGAATGGACAGAAGGGGATCTACTCCTTTCTTTTCCATTGTTACGCGGACGCGTTTTTCCGAGGTTGTCTCTATCTCTTCCGTTGTCGCGCCCTCTGGGATTAGGTGGAGTCCTGCTCCTGTACCTTTCCTTATCTTTGGGCGGTGTCCGAGATCTTTCACGCCTGTGAGGTGTATCGTATCTTCCAGCTTTCTCAGCTGGGTTTCTCGAGGTGGCATTATTTTGCCGTCATTCCGGTGTTTGTCTTCCCGATCGTGTGGTTTATATCCATCTTTCGGGAGATGAGGTCCGGTTCTAGACGCTGCGTCCCGGTTGTCGGGTTTTTCTTGTCTTTTCTCGGATCCTCTTTTTTATCCGAATCTCCGGGTTCTTCCGG
This sequence comes from Alopecurus myosuroides, assembly GCA_028641055.1. Classification (NCBI taxonomy): domain Eukaryota; kingdom Viridiplantae; phylum Streptophyta; class Magnoliopsida; order Poales; family Poaceae; genus Alopecurus; species Alopecurus myosuroides. The sequence continues at coordinate 731,862,169 of CM054057.1, read as the reverse complement.
TCCAGGTGCTCCAGCAGCGCAGGTAACAGTTTTGCAGAGGGCGGAATTATCATGCAGCCTCCCTGATCGCTCTTGTCCTCGCTGTTGCTGCTGTAATGCTTTTCCTAGGAAAGCATACACCCCTTGGAGTTTTTCCCCGTTGGAGTACAGATCATTGTTCAGGATGGCGAACGCTGCTTCCGCGTTTTCAGCTGCGGTTTTGTATATTGGTTCGCCCTTGGCATCTTTGCCGTTTAACTGCTTTTGCCAAGATGGGTTATAGAACCTTTCTTTCGGCGGCAGTTCTTCCGGTTTTGTAATTCCGGGTAACCTTGTAGGTTTTAAGACAGATCTATGCTTTCTCTCGTACTCCTCAATTTCTTCCTTCATGATTTTGATGTCATTATGGGTTTGTTGGAGGTGTTGCCGAGATCTAAGCAGTTGTTGCTGTTGCCGTTGGAAAGCTTGTCTCCTGGCTTCCAGCATCTCAGGGGGTTCATTGGGTCCCACTGGAGTTTGTAATAGTTCTTGCTCTTCCAGTTCTGTCATTGGCGGAGCAGTGATTTCCTTAGATTTCTTTTCCGTAGGCTTTGTGCCACTAATATCTCCAACTTCCAGGTTTTCGTCAGCGAGATCAGCTAACTGTTTCTTCCGGAGTTTGTACTGGAGTTTTTTGGAAGCACGGTGCTTTTTCTTGGAGGATGGAGGTTTTTTGACAGGTTCATCCTCTGTCATCTCCTTAACATTAGGAAATATCGGAGAAGTTTCTCCGTCTTCCCTCTCTTCCTCTGGCGGAGGGGTTTTAGGGCTTTCCTGGCTGTCGGCACCCGTTGTATCAGCTGGTTTTGCCATTAGCACTTCATGGAATCCCTCTTGAAAGGACTTAACTTTTCTTACGAAGGCATCATCATCTTCGTCTTCGGAGAAGTTATCCGATCCGGTTTCCGACTCCAATCTCGCCTCAATGGCGGCGAGCACGGACTCTGTTTCCGAGTTCATCGTCTGATTGACGGATGTCGGATCTTCCGTCTCTGTGACGGGTATTGGTTCTTCCGTTTCTGTGACGGGTGTATTGTTGTCTGCCGCTTGCACGGGATTTTCGTCATCCGTGTTTTCGGCGATCTCGGATTGCACCATGCCGATAAAGTGTGTATCACTGTTTTGTCGGCGATCTGAGCAAAATCCGGCATCATAGTCGTCTTCGACTGGGTTAGGGCGGGTGGGAGATAATTGTTTTCCCGCAAAACCCCATTGCTTCCGCGGTTAACCGATAAAGATGTTAGCAGATCCAATCGGTAAAACGCAGGCACTTACCAGATGGTTTTGCGCCGGGATGTATGATCCATTGTCGAGGAAGCGCCCGACGTCGTTGTCGAATTCCAAGCTTCCGACAGTTATCGATCTTCCAATTCCGCCGAGTATCCCAGATCGGAATTTTACGCCTGACGTCGTTTGCCCCACGGTGGGCGCCAACTGTCGAGACATCGTAGTAGTTTTCATAGACTGGGGTGCCATGAGACTACGGTAGAGACGTGGGGTAACGGAACGGCGTAGTAACACAGAACACGGGATTTACCCAGGTTCGGTACGTCGCGACAGTACGGCGTACCTACTCCTGCCTTTCTCACTATAAGGGACTAAAGCCCGTAATTCTGGGTTTACAGTGTGAGGGAATAGATCTAGCTTTACTCGGCGAGGATCAGCTTCTCGGCGAGATAACCTAGAGCTTAGAGCTTATTCAACTTAGAACCTATCAAATCTATCCTCTGTCCGGCTTTATATAATAGCCGGACTAGGGCTTACAGATTAGGAAACCTAGAAGACTACGTTTAACTTGTAACTTGGACGGTAAGGAATCCGTCTTCTCCTCCAAGCCAGATCACGCGGGCCGTGATCCGGGTTCTTCTAGAATCCGGCTTCTGCGCGTCGGCCTACTGGGCCGCCCAATGGACCTAAGCCCACTACCGCTTGGGCCACCCTGGTAGTCCAGCACTTTGTCTACCATCTTCTATACCCCTATTCGGTATATATCCGACACCAAATCTATTCTTTCTCTCGTATTCCTCGATTTCTACCTTCATGAGCTTGATGTCATCCTAGGTTTTTTGGAGGTGTTCACGAGTTCTGAATAGATGTTGCTGTTGCCGTTGGAGAGCTTGTCTCCTGGCTTCTAGCACTTCAGGGGGTTCATGCAATCCCACTGGTGTTTGTAACAATTCTTGTTCTTCTTGCTCTGTCATTAGCGGAACAAGGATTTCTTTTGTTTTCTTCTCCGCAATTTTTGTTCCGCTTGCATCTCCTACTTCCGGGCTTTCATCAGCTGGATCAGCCAATTTCTTCTTCCGGAGTTTGTATTGGAGTTTTTTAGCGGCCTTGTTCTTTTTCTTGGAAGAGGGAGGTTTTTTAACAGGTTCATCCTCTGTCAATTCCTTGACGTTGGGAAATATCGGAGAGGTTTCTCCATCTTCTCTCTCTTCCTCTGGCGGAGGGGTTTTAGGGCTTTCCTGACTGCCGGCGTCCGTGTTTTCAGCCGGTTTCGCCATTAGTACTTCATGGAATCCCTCTTGAAAAGATTTGACTTTTCTTTCGAAGGCGTCCACGTCTTCGTCTTCGGAATCAAAATCATCTGATCCGGTTTCTGAATCTAATCTCGCCTCAATGGCGGCTAGCACAGAGTCAGCTTCCGGGTTCATCGCTGGATTGGCGGGTGTCGGATCTTCCACCTCTATAGTGGGTTTGCTGTTTTCTACCTCTTGCACGGGATTACTTTCATCCGTGTTTTCGGCGAATGTCAGATCTTCCACCTCTATAGTGGGTGTGTTGTTGTCTGCCTTCTGCACGGGATTTCCGTCGTCCGTGTTTTCGGCGACCTCAGATTGCACCATACCGATAAAGTGTGTATCACTTTTATGTCGGCGATCTGAGCAAAATCCGGGATCGTAGTCATCTTCGACTGGGTACAGGGCGGGTGGGATAAATTTGCAGATGATTTTGCGCCGGTATGTAGGATCCATTGTCGAGGAAGCGTCCGACGTCATTGTCGAACTCCAGGCTTCCGATAGTTATGGAACTGCCGATTCCGTCGAGTATCCCAGATCGGAACTTAACGCCTGACGTCTTTTGCCCCACGGTGGGCGCCAACTGTCGAGACATCGTAGTAGTTTTCATAGACGGGGGTGCCATGAGACTACGGGTAGAGACGTGGGGAAACAGGATCGCGTTGGTCACAAAGACACAGGATTTACCCAGGTTCGGTACGTCGTAATAATACGGCGTTCCTACTCCTGCAATCTCACTAATCAGGAATAAAGCCTGTGTAAACAATTACAATGTGAGGTTAGGTTTAGCTATTCGTGGAGGATCGACTTCTCGGCGAGTTGACCTGTGGCTTCGTGTCTTGTTATCTCATCTCCCGTCCGGCTTTATATAATAGCCAGATTAGGGCATACATAATAGGAAACCTAGAAGACTACGATGTCTAGTAACTTGGAAAATAAGGAATCCGTCTTCTCCTCCAAGCCAGATCACGTGGGCCGTGATCCGGGTCCTTCTAGAATCCGGCTTCTGCGCGTCAGCTTACTGGGCCGCCCAATGGACCATAGCCCACTACCAGTTGGGCCACCCTGGTAATCCGGCACTTTTGACTACCATCTGATATACCCCTATTCAGTATATATCCGACAAGAGATATGATAACCCACATGTGTCGGAGATCGCAACAGTCTTCGAGGGTAAGTGTAACCAAATTTATTGATTCGACACAAGGGGAGGCAAAAAATACCTATATGCCTTAGCAGCTGCATTGTCAACTCAGCCACACCTGAGAAGCACTTGACAAAATATATTAGTAATAAAAGGGAAAAAAATAGTGGATGGAGTGGTGATGGGATGATTCTCTTGTGTCCTTAACACACCCAATGCAATGGGTGCTTGTATAGATGCACTGGTTCAGTTAAGAGACAGTGAAGATGGTGTAGTATGAAGTGAAAGAAGTGATTTGTGTGATCTGGAATAATAATTGCAGCAAGGTAACTGATACCTTCAATTCGAATTACCAAATGTATTATTGTAAAGCTTTTCCCTTGATATCCAAGATTTTACCGAACCGAGAAGTATGTGCTTGATGGGACAATTGTGCATCCACGGAAATCTTGCTAGTTCCTGTTTTAACCAAACCAATTCTTGTATTGCAAAGTATGTTGTTATCAATAATAAAAAATAGGCATGGGGTTAAGGTTTCGCCTACAGCAGTGGGGATAAATAAGATAAAGTTAAAACGGCTTAGTATAATTAATACATATGTTATTAGATGTGTGTAGGCAATGCATCCGTAGTCCACTATACACGGGGTAACATAGAATAATTTGTCCAACCTTGGCCCTGTATTCGTTCTGTCTTGTGGGGTTGCCTAGGTTTTTAGTTCTAAAAAGAAAGACGAAAGCATCAATCACGATGTTTTCATTGTTAGTTCCCGAGAGATCTGCTTCCGGCAGTAATATTGATCCTCTGTCATAGACGTTCCCGATCAAGCTTCCACTTCACTCTCACTATACCTTTACCTTGATCACTGTTCGGGGTCTTGGCTTGGGTGCCTGACAAGTCCTAGGAGCGAGGCATAGATAGTAAAACACACACAAATAATATAGATGAACTCATTAGACTAATCATCCCATTTAGATCAAACATGGCTGCAAGGTTAGGCCTCATCACATAGCTTGAGAGGGACTACTCACACATCGCGATCATATCAGCAATAGAAAACATTGAAACGAAAATAGTATTGGCTTGAATAGATTAATAGTTCTTACAATATTGACAATCGCGATGCATGGGATCTAGATTATAAAGTAGAAGTATGGTTGTGACTATGGTGGTGATGAAGATACAGCAGCACTTCGTAGTCTTGTGTGGAGGGTGGAGAGGGAATGATCCGTGGCTCTTCTAGGTGTTGTTTCTTCTCGTTATATGGGGCTCCAACGAATGGACTAGGGTTTCGGGCGACTTCCTTCGTGAATTGGCTTTGGGTCCTTTTGCGACTTTTGGTCGGTTTGACCCGACGGTTCTTTCTGACAGTGGTACGGTGGGCAGTACGGTCTCCACTGGTCGTACTGAGGTTGTTAAGTTTGCTGCGAGGGCAGATTTAAATGATTTTCTTATTTTTATCTTTTCCTTCTTTTTAGCCCCGATTTCTCTTGATTTCCTGTCCAATATCGGCAATAAAAATAATGACAAGAAGATTTACAAATAAATTGCACATTAGTGATTAGTGGAAGGTCTAGACTTATATCTCTGTCATTTTCATGATAAAGATACGGTTTAAACATAGAAAAAGATGTGTCATTTTTTACGCATCAAAATCCCCAAGCTTAAACCTTGATCATCCCGAGCAAGTAAAAATATCATAAGAAACTCGTTATTATTCATGATAAGATAAAAAATGAAACTAATATTTTTGTACATTCACATGTTTTATTTTTCTTTGATGAGTGGTGTGGGTCATAGGCCATAAAAAGGAAAAAAGACTCGCAAAGTGACACACTAGCGGCAGATTTTCATTTTTCTCCGGTATAGGGATCCCGCACTATCAAGAGAGGATCAAAAGGTAGTGTGACGTAGTGCTCAAATCCACACTCTATTTCCTACCCTTGTGCCTCTTGCCCTTGCTGTGGCGCAACTTGTCTTAATTAATGGAAAATGAGCAAAACTCCTGCACCGTACTATCCGGCTTCTCAAGTGCCGGACAATCTGGATGGGTATTTTTCTGCACGCAAGCACCCCAGGTACTGTCCGGCTGCTCTCTGTATAGGAATAGTTCGGGTTTTTCTGCGCGCAAGCACCAGACTGTTCGACAGGTACCATGTTCGTGTGTTGAAGCCGGACTACCACCGCACCCGTCCGTTGAATGTACGGTTGCTCTCGGGAACCTTAAGTCAGACTGTCTGGCGGCTGTCTTGACCTCCATCTTCTGCCTTGTTCTATGTGGAGTTGTGTGACGGACTGTCCGGTTAGCGAAATGCCACACTGTCTTGTGCACCACGATCTGACCAAAAATGCTAGTTTCATGTGTCCACATATATAAGGGCTTACCCTTTAGGTGAGGTCAACTACCCATTCCCCATTTCCAGATCTAAGGACACCATTTCTCCTTCACTCTCTCTCCACCGAAAAATCTTCAATACAAGAGGGATTCGTGAGATCCCTTAAGGGAAAAGCTAACCCTAGCCAAGATTCAAGTTTCCTCCTCTCTTTGACAAATCAACTTTGAGATGTGAGCACTATATCAAGGTTTCCCTTGTTGGAAATATGAGCAATTTACCACATAATTTAATTAATAGAAACAGTAGGTAAAGCAGAACTACAATTGCAATAGTCAAAGTAGTCATTTGAATTTTCGAAGAGTAGACAAAGGGCATGCATAGTTTAATCATCTTAATTTCCAGAGAGTAGGCAGCATGCATAGTATAGAATTTGGGGAAAACAAATCTACTCCAATTGTTAGAACTAGGAATTCTAGTAGGATCTGAAACATGAGATTGAACAGAAAAGACACGAGCACGTACTGGACAGGAGCTGGTGCAGCAGCGGGACCATTGTTGACGTTGTCGCTCATATCGTCGAAGAGACCGTCGACTTCCGGGAAGAAGTCGTCGTTGGGGAAGATGTCGCTGTCGTCCGTGATGAAGAAGTCAGTAGTCGTGCAGAGCGCTCCCCAAAAACCTTATCGCTCTTCTCCCGTACAGGACTCGAAGTAGCGCAGTTTCGGAGGCCTACTGTCCCGACCGGCGGTGCACGCCGCAGGCCAGGATGGGGAAGACTTGAGCGGTGGCGCAAGGCTCTGGAAACGAGAATGCAGTGTATTGCTGTGTGCCTCTCTGGAGAGGAGCGACCTCTGGTTTTATAGGCACAGAGCAGAAGCCGAACAGGCCACGCGAGAAGATGAAACGAAGAGTCGGGAAGGCAAACAGGCAGCAGCCGAAGCTGAGCAGCCTGCGTAATAATCAAACCCACATAGCAAAGCGTTTCGTTTGATTTCCTGTGCCTGTTCATATTCTAATTCGTGCGTGTGGCAAAATAAAGAGAGAGAGGCTCTCGGCTCGAGGCATTCCCGCAACCCGCGGGGCGCGCGCGTCGTGACGAGGCGAGGCGTGGCGAGGCGGGCGGGCGGCGGAGGAGGAGCGCGCGTGTAGTCATCTCTTTTCATGCTCATACAACAAGTGGAAAGCCCTCCCTTATAAACAGGTAAAACTTCCACTCAACTAGCAATGTGGGACTAAACATTTGTCCCACCTCTTGCCATACACGAATGGGACAAGTGGGCCTCTAGGATTTATTAGGAATTTCTGGAATATTAAATGGGCTGGTCCATTTGGGCCAAAATTCAACAATCCCCCACCAGATCCCAGAGGCACACGAAATTTGCCTTTGGTTCCAAAACATTGTTTTATATACCGATGCTTAGTGGAGACTGTGAAGTTGAACTTCCACCTAGAACTCTATGCTACATAGTAAGCAACTTGGACAGTGGACTGCGCCTTGAACTGCAAGTTTTCTGCGAATCTAGTTTCACATAAAGCCTTGATCGATACTAGGCTGCCGCAGGACTTCCCCGCGGGTGGAGCTTATGCGTCATACTCCTTGACCTTTCATGAGTTTATTAGAGAGCACCCAACTCTCATGGACTGCGACGTTTGACAGTCAGACTCACATAGGTGTGTTCTTCAAAGGATGTTCTGCAGGACAACATCTCTGCTTAAATAAGCCACTAGAACACATTAAGATAAACATCAACCTGCCTTGCAGAGTAGGAGAGTATTGCATTCATGGAGTGGTATAAAAAGTAGGGATACTCTCCTCTCAGTTGATCAACAGCTTGTCTCCCAATTCTAATTCACGGGATCTCCGATCACATAGAGTGGGTTGCCACAGTGAACAACTTATATTGTGGGTCTCATACCCATCTCCTTCGATGCATTATCTATCACGTTACGCGATAGACCCTTTGTGAAGGGGTCTGCCAAGTTTTTAGATGTATGGATATAATCCAATGCAATAACTCCGGAGTTTCTCATTTTTCTGACAGATTTTAGTCTCTCTTCACATGCCTTGATGACTTCATATTGTCCTCAGAACTGTTTACTTTGATGATCACAGTTTGATTATCACAGTTCATCGGGATAGCGGGTATAGGTTTTTCAACCACAGGTAAGTCCATCAAGAGCTGTCTCAGCCACTCTGCTTCAACAGTGGCTGTGTCCAATGCTGTGAGTTCTGCTTCCATAGTTGACCTCGTTAAGATGGTCTGCTTGCAAGACTTCCAAGAAACAGTGCCACCACCAAGTGTAAATACTATCCACTCGTGGCCTTTATCTCATCAGCGTCAGATATCCAATTTGAATCACTATAAACCTCAAGTACCCTTGGGTACCCAGAATAGTGAATCCCATAGCTCGCAGTGCCTTTCAAATAGCGCATGATTCTCTCAAGAGCGCGCCAATGATCATCGCCCGGATTTGAAACAAATCGGCTAAGTTTGCTCACAGCATACGCGATGTCAGGCCTCGTAGCGCTAGTTAAATACATAAGCGAGCCAATAATCTGAGAGTATCTAAGTTGATCCTTTGCAATTCTTCTGTTTTTACGAAGTAGCACACTGGATCATATGGAGTTGGTGAAGGCTTGCAATCGCTATACCCAAAACGACTCAAGATCTTCTCCACATAGTGAGATTGAAGCAGTGTTATCCCACCATTGTCATCTCTCAGTAACTTGATGTTAAGGATAACATCGCAACTCCTAGATCTTTCATTTCAAAACAGTGAGATAGGAAACTCTTGACCTCTTCGATCACTTTGAGGTTAGTTCCAAAGATTAGTATGTCATCAACATACAAACAAAGAATGACTCCTTCGCCCCCACCATGGCGATAGTACACCATTTGTCAGCTTCATTTACAGCAAAACCTGCTGTAGTCAAAGTTCTTTCGAATTTCTCATGCCACTGCTTAGGCGCTTGTTTAAGGCCATATAAAGATTTCAGCAATTTGCACACCTTTCCTTCCTGACCATTTACCCACGAATCCATCTGGCTGGTCCATGTAAATTTCCTCTTCCAACTCACCATTTAGGAAAGCGGTCTTAACATCCATTTGATGAACGAGAAGACCATGTGAAGCAGCCAGCGAAAGTAGAACTCGAATGGTGGTCAGGCGTGCCACAGGTGAGTAAGTATCAAAGAAATCTTCACCTTCCTTTTGGTATAACCCTTGGCCACAAGCCGTGCCTTGTACTTCTCATAGTACCATCAGGCCTAAGCTTCTTCTTGAACACCCACTTGCATCCTACAGGTTTGCACCCGTAAGGACGATCAGTGATTTCCCAAGTTCCATTAGCCAAAATGGAATCCATCTCACTACGAACGGCTTCCTTCCAATAGTCGCATCTGGAGATGCATAGGCCTCTGAAATGGAACTGGGAGTATCATCCACGAGGTATACAATGAAATCATTACCAAAGGACTTTGCAGTCCTCTGTCTCTTGCTTCTTTTGGGAGTTTCACTGTTGTCCTCCATAGGATTTTCAACGTGTTCCGTCGAAATGGTAGGTTCAGGAAGTGGAACTAATTCTTGACTTGATGAATTAGGAAATCCTGATGTGTGACGAGGTAGACATATCCTTCATAGGAAAAATGTCTTCGAAGAAAGTCGCATCATTGACTCCATAATTGTACCAACACGCATGTCAGACACATCGGATTTTATGACCAAGAATCTATAGCCAATGCTATGAAAAGCATATCCCAGAAAAACACAATCCACAGTGTTTGGTCCAACCTTGCGCTTCTTAGGGAATGGAATATTGACTAACGCCAACAACCCCAAGGTCGTAGGTAAGAGAGTTTTAGTCTTTCTTCTCCCATTCCTCAAATGGAGTTATCTCTTTGTCTTTTGTAGGGACTCGGTTTAGGACATGACGCAGTCATAATAGCCTCCCCCCACCATGCCTTGGAAAGACCCGATGTATCTAACATGGCGTTAACCAAATCAGTTAGAGTACGGTTCTTTCTTTCAGCCACCCATTTGACTGAGGTGAATAGGGAGGCGTCCTCTCATGAATTATACCATGTTCCGCACAAAAAGAATCAAACTCGTTGGAAATACTCTCCACTCCGATCAGACCTTAGCCTCTTAATATTTCGATCAAGTTGGTTTTCTGCTTCAGCTTTATAGATTTTGAAGAAACTCAAGCTTCATCTTTTGATTTCAGAAGATACACATGACAATATCTGGTGGAGTCATCAATTAACGTCATGAAATATTTCTTTCCACCTTTTGTTAACACACCATTCATTTCACAGAGATCAGAATGTATGAGCTCTAGTGGTACCAGATTCCTCGCCTCTGCAGTTTTATGGGACTTGCGAGGTTGCTTAGCTTGCACACACACTCGGCACTTAGAACCCTTAATAGGTGTGAAGTGGGGAATTAAGCTCAATTTGGATAGTCGTGTCATGCAGCTAAAACTGATGTGACAAGACGTGAATGCCATAAATTTGATTCATTGTTGCAAAACATGGTTTACAACATTATTACAGACATCAGTCAAAGATAAGCGAAACAAACCACTACATTCATATCCTTTACCAACAAAGGTTCCAAACTTGGACACTACAATTTATTCGACTCAAAGACAAGCTTGTAGCCATCTCTACACAGAAGAGAACCGCTAACAAGATTCTTATTTATAGAGGGCACATAGTTCACGTTCTTCAGTCGTACAGTCTTCCCCGAAGAGAACTTCAGATCGACCGTACCAACACCGCGAACAGAAGCATGTGAGCCGTTGCCCATCAGCACGGAAGAAGTTCCTGCTGCCTGATAAGAAGAGAACATGGAAATATCAGAACATACATGTACATTGGCGCCCGTATCAATCCACCAATCAGGAGAATGACATACTGAAAGAACAGTAGGAAATATACCGTACCCTGCGTCCTTCATCTCAGTATCACCAATGACAACATTGACGGTCTTGCCGCCTTTCCCATGTTGACGCTTGTCAAAGCGATTCGGGCAGTTGGGAGCCCAGTGTTCAGGATCACCGCAAACATGGCAGACTCCTTTCTTCTTCTCATACTTCTTCTCATACTTCTTCTTGAAGTTGGTAGAATGTGGTGTCTTGTTCTTCACATCAAACTTTCCTTTACCTCAAACTTGTTCTTGTTTCTGAACTTGTGGGTTTGGAAGTTTCTCTTCTGTACCAGGTTGGCACTAGAACTTCCATCAGCACCTCGAGCACGTGTGTCCTTTGCTCTTGCCTTTTCTTCGACATCAAGAGTCCCAATGAGATTCGAGACAGAAAACTCCTGTCTCTTGTGCTTCAGAGACGTAGCAAAGCTCCTCCATGAGGCAGGAAGCTTGGCAATGATGCCTCCGGCAATAAACTTGTCCGGTAACACACAAGTGAAGTGCTCAAGTTCTTTGGCGAGTGACTGAATCTCATGAGCTTGCTCAACCACGGAGCGCTCATCAGTCGTCCTGTAGTCATAGAATTGCTCCATGACGTACAGTTCAGTGCCAGCATCTGAGGTACCAAATTTTGCCTCAAGTGCATCCCACATATCCTTGCCATTGTCAAACGACGCATAAGCATCAACAATGTTATCTCCAAGAACACTGATCAGAGCAAGCTTAAAGAGGGTATTCATTTTCTCATAGTTTGCCTCCTGTTGAGGGTCGAGATCACCCGTAGGCTTGCCAAGAGTGGCGTCATAGCAGTTCATGGATTGAAACCAGAGAACTGCTCTCACGCGCCATCTCTTATAATTGGCGCCCTCAAACACAGGTGGCCTCATAGACGCAGCAAATCCAGTTGGGGTAAATTGCCTATTAAGGTTTTTGGATTGTTGGAAATATGAGCAATTTACCACATAATTTAATTAATAGAAACAGTAGGTAAAGCAGAACTACAATTGCAATAGTCAAAGTAGTCATTTGAATTTTCGAAGAGTAGACAAAGGGCATGCATAGTTTAATCATCTTAATTTCCAGAGAGTAGGCAACAGGCATGCATAGTATAGAATTTGGGGAAAACAAATCTACTCCAATTGCTAGAACTAGGAATTCTAGTAGGATCTGAAACATGAGATTGAACAGAAAAGACACGAGCACGTACTGGACAGGAGCTGGTGCAGCAGCGGGACCATTGTTGACGTTGTCGCTCATATCGTCGAAGAGACCGTCGACTTCCGGGAAGAAGTCGTCGTTGGGGAAGATGTCGCTGTCGTCCGTGATGAAGAAGTCAGTAGTCGCGCAGAGCGCTCCCCAAAAACCTTATCGCCCTTCTCCCGTACAGGACTCGAAGTAGCGCAGTTTCGGAGGCCTACTGTCCCGACCGGCGGTGCACGCCGCAGGCCAGGATGGGGAAGACTTGAGCGGTGGCGCAAGGCTCTGGAAACGAGAAGGCAGTGTATTGCTGTGTGCCTCTCTGGAGAGGAGCGACCTCTAGTTTTATAGGCACAGAGCAGAAGCCGAACAGGCCACGCGAGAAGATGAAACGAAGAGTCGGGAAGGCAAACAGGCAGCAGCCGAAGCTGAGCAGCCTGCGTAATAATCAAAACCCACTTAGCAAAGCGTTTCGTTTCAGATTCCGTGCCTGTTCATATTCTAATTCGTGCGTGTGGCAAAATAAAGAGAGAGAGGCTCTCGGCTCGAGGCATTCCCGCAACCCGCGGGGCGCGCGCGCGTCGTGACGAGGCGAGGCGAGGCGAGGCGTGGCGAGGCGGGCGGCGGAGGAGGAGCGCGCGTGTAGTCATCTCTTTCTCATGCTCATACAACAAGTGGAAAGCCCTCCCTTATAAACAGGTAAAACTTCCACTCAACTAGCAATGTGGGACTAAACATTTGTCCCACCTCTTGCCATACACGAATGGGCCAAGTGGGCCTCTAGGATTTTTTAGGAATTTCTGGAATATTAAATGGGCTGGTCCATTTGGGCCAAAATTCCAACATCCCTTTTATCTTGTTTCTCTTGGAGCTCTTGGGAGCTCCTAGGCGGAAAGTGTCGCCCGGAGTATCCAGCTTGTAGATTTTTGCTTCGGGGAAATTTGTGAAAGTTCGGAGGTCGCCTCAAGAGTCAAGACCTGCAACTAGTGATTTAACTCTTTCTTCATGAAAGAGGTTCAAGGAGAAGAAGATGAGCCTTCTTGTATATGGGTCTCCTTCGTGGTATCCCGGACCTCTCCACCATGACGTACTTATCTCCCAAGGAGAAGGAACAAGGGAATACATATTCATGTTCGCGTGACTCGTTATTTTTATTCGAGCTCTTTCCTTATTGCACACCGGCCTTATTTATCCTCATAGCCTAAAAACTTGTGAAAAGATAATTTTTCTTGTAGAAACCTGTTCACCCACCTCCAGGTTAGCATCTCTATCTTTTCAGCCGATGGCTTGTAGAACAAAATATTGTGGTGGCTTAGGCATATTAAATTCGAAGTTCATGAACGAGGCACTTATGCTTAAGTGGATGCGAAAGAATTATGAAATGGAAGACTCGATTCGGGCTACGATCATTAGAGCTAAGTACACTCCCAACAGCGATAATTTTTCTAGTTCGGACTGCGGGGTTCACGATTCTAGAAAAGCCTACATAAAATGAAACATCTCTTTAAGACGCGCACAAAGCATATGATTCTCAGTGGTCATGGTACTCTATTCTGGTGGCATGGGATGGGCTCCTACGCCATAAGTTCCCTTATATGTTCGACATATGTGATAACCAATCGATATCGGTGGCGCGGGCTGTCGGGGACGCGGATGCTGTTTTCATAGGACGCTGGATCAAGCAGAGGCTATCCAGTGGCAAAATCTGAATGATATTATGAGCTCTACGGTCCTCTCGGACGATCATGACTCGATTTCCTCCCTCCCCTTCATCCACGCTGCAGCTGGATAGCCAGTTGACTTATCCTCCCTCCCCTTCATCCATGCTGCCTACTGACTGACAGCCAGTTTCCAGCTCAATGTGAGTCCATCCTCTATCACTAGTCAGAAAAATCGCGTCACGACATGCAAGTAGTTCCACTATTTCTGGCGCAGCCACATACCCATACCGTCGACACTCAGCTGCCACAAAGGTACCATGATCATCTCGCACCACCACTCATGTACCTGCAACAACCCCTTCAATGTTTAGGGCGCCATCACAATTTATTTTCCTCCAACACAGGACTGGCCGGGTCCATGATACCACTTTCTCTTCATGTGTTAGTGTGATCGGTGTGGGGGGGGGTCTCTAAAGTCTTCATATGCTCAACCACCAAATCCATTGATTTAAATGGTTGGTAAGTTACTTCTCCGTGCTTATATTTGTTACGGCTGGTCCAAATTGTCCATATAACGGACACCGCTACAGCGGCTCACTGTCTAGGACATCTCGTGCCCATGTAACTTAGGGGTGGAAACTGGTAGCGGATAATCCGAATTATCTGACATTCGTATTCGAGAAATTCAAAATGGAAGTGATAAATATTCGAATCCGAACAACATAAAAATAGAAATGGTAAATATCCGTATTCGTTTTTACAAATACAAAAAAATGTGGTATTGAATTTTGAATAAAATATGGATATGGATATGGATATATCCGTATTCGAATAAAATTATGTTAACCAGTTTTTCCTAGTATGATATGATAATTAACCAACCTAAAAGTGTAAGAATGGGAAAATGTGTTTTTCTGTGATTGAAATTTAAACCATCGTGCATTATATAGCCATAATTATCATTGTACCGTTCAATAGTTGACTCGATAAGTCTATTATTTTGTTGTATTCATATCCGTTCCGAATAGAGAAACATCTGATCCGCATTCGTATTCGAGTAACATCCGCTCCGCATTCGTATCCGACAATATCCATATTCGTATTCGCATTCGTTTTGAAAATATGAAAACGGATGTGGGAACGGTACTATCCGATCCGCATCCGATCAGTTTCCACCCATGATGTAACTAACTGGATTCAGCCGCGGCAACTTCAAATCAAACTCATCATACGCTTCCCTCCAAAAGCTCTTCGCGTGATCACATTCAACAAGTGCATGGAATAATGACTCATCGTCATTTCCGCACAGCTGGCAGTAGCTTGCCTGCTGTATATGCCTCCTCTTCAGTTCAGCAGCACATGGGAGCAAGTTCTTGATCACCCGCCACCAGAACACTCTGATCTTGGTCAATACTCGCAATTTCCAAAGATCTCTCCATGTTGGTGCATCATTTGTAGATGAACCTCCAGCAGGTTCAGGTAATTAAGCCCTGTCGGAACGCTTAGAGATAAACGAAAACTTTTCTACGCGGTACTTCCAAGATCTAGCCGAGGTAGAACGCCACGAGGATTACCACTAGACGTGCAGGTGCGGATTATCGATGCAGCGCGTCGATGCAGTGTAGTCCCACGATCCGATCCAGCCGATCCAATCCCACGAACGTCGAAGTGCTGAACGTACAACACCTCTGCCGGTATCCACACGTGCGAGGAGGAGCTCCGACGGCGGACTGCTAGGTCCGGTGCGACGGCTGGACTGAGTGGGGCTAGGGTTCCCAACGCATGGGAGTGAAATAATGTACCCGTTGGGCAACCTGCGCCCTTCTTTATATAGCGAATGGTAGTGGGCTTCACAACACTTGTGGCCCATTCCCTCTGTGATTCCAACTCACGAATTCAGTCCATTTCCGGTTCGGGTCCAACCCGACCAATATACTTGCTCCCGCTCTTAAGTGTGCGACCCTGCAGGCTCATGGCGACTTGGACACGATTGGAGTCCGACTCTCAATCGATCAATCGGTAGCGGCTCCTAACAGAACGTGCTGACTCCCAAGTCCCATTGAGTCATGACGACATACCTTCCAATGTGACTTTCATCTTAGTCCCTTTTGCCTCACGATATACCTTGTCGAACTATATGCGATTTATCGTCATCTCTTAATAGCTCAACTCTCTTCTCGGTCCGTGATATATGATTCATCTGACTAACTCTTAGTCAATAGACCCAGTTAACACTTAACTGAGTCACGCAAGGCCATGCTTCTGGAATCATATCATAAGAGAGGGCCCAGAGAATATCTCTCCATTCGGAGGGGCAAAATCCCATCTTGATTATCCACATCACGCAACTTCCTTCTCATTCGACCCGAACTCTGTCTTTATAACTGCCTTGTCACAGAACAGCGTTTGACGGAACCTAAGTCGGTGATCCACAACTCAGATTGTGCGACAATCTCAGGTCTAAGGATTACATTGATTGAGACATGCAAATGACGACTTACTCGTTGCATCTCAATATGGGTCAGTCCGACTTGCTAAACTCTTTAGCCAAGCCTGTGAATATTGGAATGGCATCACCATGCCCATGACAAGTGGAACCGAGTCATCAGTCAACACTCGCATTAGTCTAGGGTGTGTGTCCAGCACAACCTTAATGACCAAGGACAATTTAGTATGAACAACATGAATAAATAGTTCCACAATCAATCACATATTCAATGACATATATCAGATGTTCAAAACAAGGACGACTTAATAACTTTATAAATACATTGAGAATTATATCATACATGATTGCCTCTAGGGCATATTTCCAACAAGCCCTCCCTTTGAATCAATTCCTTGTACGTTGAGTGTACCGTATACATGCCGTTTCTATCCCATGCCCATGCCAAAAATTCAATCCGTTCAGTACGTGGCCTCGGCATACTAAGTATTGCTGCCACGTCCAGCAGGTAGAAAATCTGCTTAACCTTCTCCACATCCCACTGGTTCGATTCTTCTTCTAACAAGTCGAAACAAACATGACTGATTCATCAGATAATCTTCCAAGCGGTTTCATGGACAACAATCCCATAATCCTCTGGTCATGCCAAATTTCAGTGGTACGTCCGTTCCCAACTTGGCGGATAAGACCCTGTTTGAGCACCTCCCTTCCTTTTATAATTGCTTTCCAAGTCGCCGAGGCACTTTAAGGACAGGAGGCAAATAGTATGTCTCCTCCCTTGCCATACCTTCCGAAGAGGACCTTTGCACATAGGCTAGCATAGCATCATTAAATGTCTCCAAATCACGAAATCCTAGGCCACCATGGGTTCATGGCCTTTTACTACTGCCAATTTGTCCCATGATTGCCAATGTAATCCGGACTTATCTAATGATCCAGCCCACCAGTATCTAGACATTACTGTCGTGACTTTTCTGCATAAACCTCTTGTGAGTTTAAAACAACTCATGGAGTAGGTCGGCAAGACTTGGATCACTGATTTTATCAACGCTTCTCTTGCTCCAGAAGCTAGCTTCTTTTCACTGTACCCTTGTACTTTAGAGCGTGATCTTTCCACTAAGTGCTCAAACTGCGCTTCTGTAATGCGACCAGAAGCAGTAGGGAGCCCTAGGTATTTTTCCGAGAGAGCTTCTCTCTGAATTTGCAACGTGTCCCTCATCGCAGTCCTCACTGGTGCTATACAATTCGGACCGCAGAAAATTGAGCTTTTCAATTTGTTTGCACTTTGCCCGGATCCGGTGCTGTAGATCTCCAAAATCGTGTTTAGGCGCTGGGCACTCTTGACATCAGCTTTGACGAAGACCAAACAATCATATAGTATAATTTATTTTGTGATTTCTAGTCTAGTGTAAATGAATCTTCCACTTAGGGCCGGGATCACTAGCTTGCTTGATGGCACGCCTACACCTTTACCCGGCGCTGCGTGTTGACGACGACCTTGCCCTTGCGTGAAACAGCTCGCGGTGGCGCAGGTGGGCGCGCATGCGGAGCCAGTCGTGGACGGCGTCCGGCAGGACGGCGGCAAGGCACCACAGGAGCTGGTGGCCGACGTAGGGCGAGCAGAGCGGCGCGTCGTGGCCGGCCCAGCGCACCGCCGCGCGCGCGTACGTGTCGGGCGTCGGGCAGAGGAGGCTACCGCTCTGCTGCGGAACCCTGGACACCATCCTCGTCGCCACGTAGAACGGAGCCTGGCACTGCACGTCGATCCCTCTGCCCCTGTACTCCACGTAGAGGCTCCTGGAGAAGTGGGCGACGTACCGCTTGCTGGCGGCGTACATGGTGTGCAGCGGGAAGGACGGAATGGCCTCCGACGACGCCGAGCCGACGTTGACCACGGCGCCCCTGCCCCGCTCCACCATCCCCGGCAGCACCGCGGCCGTCAGCTCCGTCACCGCCCACAGGTTCACGCGGATCATCCTCATGCAAGCCTCCACGTCCACCTCGTGCAGGTACCGCCCGCCTGGCCTCGCCACGCCCGCGTTGTTCACCAGCACCCCCACGTCCAGCCCCGCCACCGCCACCCGGAAACGCTCCATCGCCTCCTCACCTACCGCCGATGGCGCACCACCGTACGTGAGAGTCTGCTATGTGCAACTTGAGTGCAATGCAAGTTTGATTGGTTGCATACCTTGAGGTGTGCCGACGAGGGAGAGGTCGAACACGACGCTCCTGGTCTGCACGGCGGCGTGGCGAGATCTGACGGTATCGGAGATCTCCTGGAGGTTGGTGGCGTTGAGGTCGACGAGGACGAGGTTGAGGCCACGCCGGGCGAGCTCCAGGGCGACGGACCGGCCGATGCCGGACGTCGGGCCGGTGACGACGGCCCACGCTCCGTAGCGGCGTCGGAGGTCCTTGGGGCGGCGCAGGCAGAGCGCGAGGTAGGCGAGGAGGCGGGCGGTGAGGACGGAGACGTGAAGGGCACCGAGGGAGGCCAGGGAGAAGAAGAACCAGCCCGGCGCCATCTCCTCGCGCGCGAGACTTGTTCAGTCAGATCGGCATATTCGGTCGTCTTGCTGCTACTGCTGGTAGACGTACGTGCAAAATCAAAGGCCGGCCGGTTGGTCTGCACAAATCAATGGTGGTAGCCTGGTAGGTAGAGGACAACGTGTAAGTATATATTACTGCATGCATAATGACACACAGTACACACCGGTGCGCGTCGCAACTGCCCAAAGCTACGCACATGAAAATTGCTTCTCCCAAACGTGATGGGCTGGGCATCGATCTGACTTCTGAGAGTGACTCCACGATGTATTTTCGTCTCTACACATGAATACACGATGCATTATATGAAAGAGTAAATTCCAGTTTTTACCCCCTAATTCGACAATTTTAACGTTGATTACTGTTTCATGCTAATTACCCTGTTTAGTAAAAGTTAGACCAAATTTTACCCCCCTTTAATTTTTTTTTTGCGATTCCATAACTTGTCCCGACCGTTAGGTAGAAGTAGTTCGTCATGTACACTAGTTTCATGTACCGTGGTACAACCCGAGGTACCGCGGACATACCTAGTGCGGCTCAAAGTCACCAAAGACGTGTCAGCCCTACTAATTTCAGTTTCACTTTCAAATCCATGCCATTTACAGAACATATTCCAACGTGAATTGGCAACTATTTTTGCGTATATTTTATAGATCATAAGTCAACTAACTGCACTGGGTTTTGCCCAGCGTGGCATAAGTATAAATTTAGATGGGGTAAAATTTGGCAAAAAAATTACTAGATGGGGTAAATAGGATGATTTTTTTAAAATGGGGTAATTAGTGTCAAATTTGTCAATTTAGGGGGTAAAACCTGGAATTTACTCTATAAGAAAATAGGATTTTACCGAATATTGTATAGTTTAATTAGGCTATTTTTTCCTGTGTGGGGATTGTATTGTGTTGTTCGCCGAGTGTAAATACGCAGAGACTTGCAATAAACCACATTAGATGATACCCCGCGTGTTGCTACGATTTTTTTTTATAGAAAAGTAAACCGATGCATTAGGTTGATCGATGTACGAACGGCTAGGAAAATACAATAGCAATTGCAAAGACAAACGCAATTAGGTGACGGACTGAATCAATTTAGATCAATCAAAATAAGAACACGTAAAGATAATTAAAAGACGACTTGGTGCGACATCTAATAGATCGGCAATCTGGATTTGAGAGCACAACCACCCAAGTTGTTATTGTAAACAAAAAGAATTACATGGACACAACTGGAAAATTCGACGCTGCCGGTAGCGTACACAGGAGCGTTGCCGAGTGCCAAACTACGGGGCGCTCGGCAAAGAGGCCCGGTGCCGAGACGCCGGGCGTCCAAACACTCGGCATACAAAAAACACTCGGCAGACGACATCTTTGCCGAGTAGTATCCTCTACACGCGGTACCCGGCAAATAGTTCCACGCCAGCAACACGCACCTCTGCACGAGGCAGTCGGGAAACCGAAAAAGGGCGGCAAAATTTTACACGACACTCGGCACACAGCTCGCCACGTGTCCTCTTCCGTACAGGGTCGTGTCTTTCGGCGGCACTTGTCAAAGAAACGGCGTGAAAATTTTGTTTCGTTTGCGCCCTTTGGCTCGAAATTGTTCTGAGTGTGCCTTTCCGCGGTACTCGGGAAAATATTGGCGGGAGAAAAACTATGCCACCACAACACTTCTTCCCACGACTAGATTTATTAGTGTTTGACGAGTGTTAGGGCTAAAAATACTCGGCAAACAGGAGAACCCTAGGCGGGAACTTTCCTCGCCTTTTCCGGTCACTGTCTTTCGCGCCGTTTTTTCCCGCCACTTCGTGAGCCACACGACCCTATATATAGCCCACCTCTCGGACATGTTCGGCACTCAGTTCATCAATTCGAACACAGTTTTGGCGGGAAAGCTGGTGGAGGCGGTTATAGAAAGGCCCGACGATTTTGGTGGGAAAGCTAGTGGAGACGCACTATGCACATAAAAAATGCTTCTCCAAAAGGTGATGGGCTGGGCATCCATCTCACCCGAGGGTAACTCTAGTTACTCCACGATGTAATTTCGTTTGTACACACAGAGGTGGAGAATGGAAAAAAAATATGTGCTAAGAATTTTATATAATTTATAATTACTTAGTACATTAAAAATATAAACATAGTTGAATATGAGTAAACCATAAGAACATACTAATGACAAAACTTTAATTTATCCTGAAAATCTGATATACGTCTTCATAAACACTTTTGAACATCATTAGAAAAACTATCACATACTCCCTCCGTTCCATAATATAAGATTTTCTAGATGTTTTACATGTTGTCTAGATTCGGACTAAACTAAGTGAACACATATAGTTAATGTGTCTAGATACATGTGTATGTATATGAATGTGGAATATGTCTAAAACATCTTATATTGTGGAACGGAGGGAGTATATCTTTTTTCGTGGCTTGCTCTTGATGGTTTGTATGGCCCAGAACCAGAAGTCTCTTTTCAACTGTTTTTGTTACCATCTATAAAAGCAATGCTCGCTTAATGAGACAATAAACTTAAAAAAAAAGGTGATATGCAATTCAAATATCAGGACAATCTCTGAGGTTTTCAATTTTCTTTCTACGAATAATTTTTTTTTCGAGGATTACGGGGGGGGAAAAGACCCCACCGCTTATTATATTACTCGAACATACGAGCCCGGGGGCTCGGAAAACACACGGACAGTTTACAGGGAATTACATGGGAGAGAGCCGAGGATTATTACAACAGTGAAGGAAGAAGGCCCTCAGATCATCCATCTGATGGCGGGTGTTAACAGGCGAGCGGTGCCTCCACGCTAGGAGGTCATCCGCGGCTCGCCGAAGAACCGAAGAGGGGGAGCAAGTGGAGGCGTTGAAGACACAGTCATTCCGCGCCTTCCAAATGTGCCAAAGAACGATCGCAATACCATGAGTCCAGGTGTCAGCATCAGCTAGAGGAGAGCTGGGACGCCACACGTCGCACGCTGCAGGGGTGCGTGAGCCGAGAAGGCGCCAGACCTCCGAGGAGAACGCACAGTCGAAGAAGAGGTGGTGTCCGGTCTCCTGAGCGCCACATCGTTCACAAGCTTCCGATGGAGCGCAGTTTTTGTGGAAGAGGTTGGCGCGCGTGCTCAATCTGTCCATGCCAGCAAGGTGCGCGAATATCTTGATCTTGGTGGGGAACCGCAGGCTCCAAGCGGTAGTGGCCGAGGAATCGGACACCCCCCGCCGATGAAGCATCCGGTAGGCCGCCCGGGAGCTGAAGACGGGGTCTGGGCCCCACGCAAGGGTGCGAACATCCTCAGCGTCAGAGAGGACGATGGCAGAGCACAGCAACTGTGCTGCAGCGAGCTCCCTGACAGCGACCGTAGAGAGGCGAGGCTGGAGGGCGAAACCTTCTCGTAGAACCGACGCCACCGAAGCGTGGGGGCGTAGAGTGTGTGTGAACAGCGCCGGGAAGCGCCACCGAAGGGCACCACCGGGGATCCACCTGTCAAACCAGAAGGAGGTACCAAGTCCGTCTCCCACCGCAGAGCAGGTGATCGACCGGTAGATGGAAATACCGTGTGCAACAATACGCTCAAGAAAGGAGGGGCAGTGTGAGATCTCTCCAAGGTCAACAGGCGAGTGACGTCCATACCATACCTTCCACGGAAGAGTCTCCCGTTGGTGCAGCCTGTGGATGAAGTTGAGGAGCAGCACGAGGTTCTGCAACTGGAGGTCCCGCAGCCCGAAGCCGCCTTCCTGCACACATAAACACGCCTTATCCCAAGCAATTAGGCAGCGCGCACCCGAGCAAGTGTCTTTACCAGTCCAAAAAAAGGCCCGTCGCCTCTTGTCAAGACTCTCTATCACACCCTGTGGTAGCAGGTACGAACTCATGAAATACGTAGGAAGGTTATTAAGGACAGCATTACAGAGAGTGCGCCTCCCACCCGAGGAGAGAAGCATGGCTTTCCACCCGGCGAGACGCATGTCGAATGATGCGATTAGAGGGGAGAATGCCGATATGGGAAGTTTGAGAGGGGAGAGGGGGAGCCCTAGGTAGGGTTGGGGGAAGCTGGAGATCGGGCATTGGAGAGTTGTCGCAATCGCAGTGGCGATGCCATCATCTACGTGCATTGGGATGAGGCAGGACTTGGAGAAGTTGATTTGGAGGCCCGTGGCCAGGGCGAAGTCGTCGAGGACAGCTTTGAGGTGGGAGGCTGCATTAGCCGAGGCATGGCAGAGGATCAGAGTATCGTCAGCGTATTGGAGGATCGCGGGGGGGAGGGATTCGTCGATGGGGTGTGTAAGGCGACCGTTAAGAGAGGCATGCCGAATCAAGCGGTGGAGGACGTCGGCAACAATTATGAATAGGTATGGGGAGAGGGCGTCCCCTTGCCTGAGGCCCCGTTTACACGGGATCCAGTCACCCGGGACACCGTTGAGCATGACCGCGGTAAGGCTGGAGGAGAGGATGTTGTGGATCCAGGAGCACCACGTAGCGTTAAACCCTCTCACAGCAAGGATTGTGAGCAGGCTAGCCCAGTTGACAGAGTCAAAGGCCTTCTGGAAATCGATTTTGAAGACCATTGTGGCAGCGCGCCGAGTATGGCAGCAGCGAACAAGGTCGGCGGCATACACTATGTTTTCCGAGATCCTGCGACCTGACAGGAACCCAGTTTGGTCGCCGTCGACAAGGGAATGGATATGGAGCTGGAGGCGGGAGGTAAGGGCTTTCGTGATACCTTTCATGATGCAGTTTTGCAGACTGATGGGGCGAAAGTCCGAGGGGGTCATGGAGTATTCTTTTTTCGGGATTAAGGTGAGAAAGGCCCGGTTAATCCGAGACAAATCAGCGGTACCGGCGTGGAAGTCTGCGAACACCCGACGAACATCGTCACTGATGACGTCCCAGAAGGAGTTGTAGAAGCTCGGTCCGAACCCGTCCGGACCAGGGCTAGCAGTAGGGTTCATGGCTACGAAGGCAGCACGAATTTCATCCGCGCCGAACGGAGCGGTGAGGGCGTCCGGGAGAGGGCGGCGCGACGGGTAGAGCAAATCCAGGTCAAAGCGCCAGGAGCAGGGGACCGTGGACCCTAGAAGGTTGGAGAAGAATGATTTGAGGATCCGCGCTTTGGCCTCGTGGTCTGAGATGGTGGAGCCGTTGAGAAGCAGGGAGGGGATAGTGTTACGTCGTTTACGACAGGAAGCCGACGCATGGAAGAAACGGGTGTTCTCGTCACCTTCGACGGCATATCTGACCTTAGCCCTAGTACGCCAGTAGAGAGCCCGTTCCAGGACCGCGGTGCGAAGGGCGTCTGCAGTGAGGTTACGAAGACGAGACTCGAGAGAGGAGAGGTTGCGGCACTCCTCAATAGAGTCGAGGAGGCTGATAAGAACACGGGCGTCGGATTCACGGACGGAAGCGGGAGCAACTCTTTTCGTCCACGATTTGCAGCTGATTCTACAACGCTTAAGTCGGGCAACTAGCCTTGCCGTAGCGTCCGTCCGGTACGAGGAGCCCCAAGCTGATTCTACGAATAATGAATAGTTAAGATTAACTTGTATATTTTTATGCTCATAATTAGACAAATATCTGTGATAAATCTGTGCAAGATGAGTACAACTATTTACATTGAATTTAGAAATGTTTCTCTTGAGTCAAGGCAAGAAGACTCAAGAGAACTCTCGAAATACCCTAGCATTGGTTTAAACTTTAAGCCAACCCCATAGTGCAACTGTACTCTCAAACTCTTCTTAAATATCACACATAGGACATTGTTTTGTTCATAATATAATGAGCTGCTGCGAAAAGAAAAGGTTGATTTTCGACTAGACTAGATTTAGTTCTTATTTTCGGCCCGGGATCAATTTTGCCCAGTTTTTAGTAGTCTTCGGTAAGACATGCATAACTTTCTCCTACGGACTCTGTTTTTTTACGTACAAACACTCAAATTGTTCAAAAAAATGCGTGCATCTAAATGTATTTGCAAAATTCAAGGTAGGGCGGCCCCCCCCCCCCATGTACACATGAGTACATGATGCATTATAGAAAAAAATATGAATTTGCTAAATATTGTATTGTGTTGTTCGCGGAGTGTAAATACGCAGAGACTCGGCAATAAATGATAATGCGAATATGGGCACAACATACTTCGGCAAACACGTCAATATTCGATAATATGTTATGTATGCTGAGCAAACATGTCAATACTTCGGCAAACATACGTTGTGCATCCCGGTGAAATACAAGGCACCGTCGAAACCCTATTGTGAGATGCCATGCTTGTTCATGGAAGAACTGAATGACATCCTCCCGGGATTTTGGACAGGGCCACTATACTAGACCGCTATATCCTATGTTATGTTGTATTGTTGTAGGTGATCTTCCCCCCTCCCCCCCCCCCCCCCTCCCAAATACATAAGTAACAAGGAATCACTTAGTTCCTTAGTGGTGCCCTATGCTTCTTTTCCACAGAAACGAGTTTCTCACAGTAGCATTTTGTTTAATAATGATTGTTTTTCTCCTGCCACATTCGCCCCTCACTCGGTGTAGGTGTTCATCAAATACATATGTAACATGAGGACTCACTTGGTGGTGCCGTACGTTGCTTCTTCAGAGAAGAAACTAAATGGGATCACCAAGTAAGTCCTCACAGTTTAACCATGATGGTTCTTCTGCCGCCACATTATACCGCCGATTTATCTCAAGATATTCATTAAAAAACTGAGCGGGAAGAACGGGTGCAGGAAAAATAGCATGAGAATTGATGGAAATATGCCCTAGAGGCAATAATAAATGTGTTATTATTTATATTCTCATTTCACAATTAAACTTTATATCCTATGCTATAACTGTGTTAGTTCTGAATAATGGATATTCAAAGAAAAGCCCTAATACATGTGTGGAATATAAACACTAGGTATCCCCGGTTATATCTGTAACCGGTTCAAACATTGTTTATCGTCTTGGTTTCCTGACTATGTGGAAAATGACAAAGTATTGTGTTGTTGCCGATAATGTATGTGACCGGAGTTGGTGAAACAACGACATTCATATTGTTGATATCATATTGTTATCGGTAGCGTTACTATAATCGTTTGTCTGTAGGACATATAGCACTGGATACTATATGGATACGACGAAGACCTCCAAACGTTACACCGTAATAGGGTTTATGAAGTTTGTCTTTAGTTCTTCTTTACTATTAAAATAGGAAGTTCAACTTAGGTACATCGTCTTATGGTATGGTCTGCCATCGCTACCTTTCGACCTCCCTATTGACAAATCACGTCCGATATTTGTTTGCATAACTTGCACAGTGCGAATGTGCGATTGCTTTTTCGTGGTCTGTCCTCTCGTTCCCTTCTCACGATAACTCCCAGAAAATCAGGCAATCAAATCTCGCAATGCACCAACCACCGACGCCATTGTGCATCTGCTCCCCCTCGCTTCTCATGCATCTACTAGGGTTTTCTTTGGGCACATACACTCGGAATCCTCTCCCTAATGACGCCGCACTGATGCCGCCGGGGCATTTGCCTCCCTAGGCGAGCACTGCTGTCGCCAGGACATTCGCACCCCACCACCTCCTCCCTGTAACCAGCCCCACCATTCGGACCGGTGCCCGCATCGAGGTCTCCAACGCTGCCCGCCACCGGACGGTCTTCCCACGTCGCCACGGATGCGCTCACTGCCACCGCGAGATCAAGTATTCCCCATGGATTCTTGTCACTGCTGGTTGTGACGGCGCCGGCGAGCTCTCTTCCCCCGCGTACAATTTGTCAAGCACAACGACTTGGCACATGATCGAGGACTACGACGCGCCATTTTCACCAGACCAAGTAAACCCTCGGCATCTGGAAAACAAGAGCTATAGCATTAGTCAACGTTCTAGAAAAAAGACCAAAGTAAACAAGTTAGCGTAGCTAGTTAGGGATAAAGTATAATGACATCTCAGATCGATGGTAATTAGGAAACACCTCAAGACTTCTGAACAGGAGGTATGATGCCATCTTTTGACAACATCGTCCACGGCCTATAGTCACCCTGCATCTCTAAGCGATCGTCTATGTCTCTGTTAGGCGGTTGAATGTTGGCGTAGAAGATCCAATTCTGGTTGTTGAGCAAGCTAATCTCTTGGTTATAAATAGGTCATTTAAAGGAAATCACTTCAACTGCCTTTTAAGCTGTAGATATCATACCAATATACATCACAAGGTCCATACAAGCAGCTATGTCAATAGCCAATATGCTCCGACTACTATGATTTTAAGAAGTATGTCCACTGATTGCAAAAAGTATGGACCATTTACGTGCCTTTTATATGGGACCAAACAACCTGTTTATAGTACGAGCTGACAAATTATGTAATTCAGTTTGAAGACGATAATAACCAGTTTATAACAACTACCTGCCAATTATGTAATTCAGTTTCAAGCATCAAATGGAGTTGGCGCCATGCATACTGATGGTTCCTAATCAATCTAGTAGCCGATTCTCAAATGTCCCAACTTTATTTTGAGTGGTCGCTCTCTGTACCATATGTCCAGTCCTATTCAGTATAGCTTGTGTGTGCTTTATTTTAGCATTTTTCTCAAGAGATATGAATCCGAGAGGGACCCAATGGAATCCATGGCTTGAGAAGAGTCTGGTCATTTGTTGCTCGACCCAATGGAATCCAGATTGGCACTTCTTTATATGCCTCTTTCTTATTGTGCATAAATTATCTCAGTGTTTGCATTATTCAAGAAGTTGTGCATATATCTCTTGTAGTTTGAGTGAGTTCATTAGAGAATGCATGAAACGATTGTGATGATTTTGCTGCAATGGTTTTCAAGTTTTAAAATTAAAGCGTGTTAAAATTTATTTAGCAATCTGTAGTTTGCCCTCGGATACCAGTATAATGATAGACAAAATTTCGTAGCAGCTCGCCCTATCAGACATGTAACCTGCAATTACAAACAGCAAGGCGTGGCAACTTGGACCAATTCGAGCTCTTGCTGCTTCAAAACCATCGACAGAGCCGTACCAGAATCACTTCAAAACAAATGCATGTATGGGCAGTGATTCTACGTTTCTAATTGGAAACACTTAGCCCAAAATCTGGAGGGGGTGTGCGCACCAGTTCCAAAATAATCACATCCATCGCAATAAAATTCGATAATACCAACGCTCCAATCTACCACATGCAGAAAAATCAAACAACAACACCAAGAAAGAATGATCGCCGAAACCATCTACTCCAAGAAAGAATGATTAAAATCATTTAAGCACTCAAGTGGGCATTACAAGTGCCATTTGTAATCTGAAACAAATGAGGCAACTATATAGTTAGCTACTGCCAACAAGACAATCAGTAACCAACCTTATTTGTCGCTTTACAGAAAAGAAGACTATTGGACACTTCAGTTATTAGGAAAACTTGCTGCAGCTAGGAAGGAAATTGCATTTTTAGTTGCACAATCTGAATTCAGGATAGAGATCGCATTTCTACCTGCAACTTACCTATACAAGCAATAAACTGGTGCATCTACAAATTGCAGAATGTGTTCCCAGTCTGACCAAAAGTAGACTATGCACGTGAAATGGTAGCGACACATCAAGTACAAATCATCCTAGCTAGCACATCAAGTCCAAATCATCCTAGCTAACAACAAATCTGACCCGTGTGTATAGGTGGCCAAACGGGCCGTGCTTTTTGGGCTGGCCCGAAGCACGGCTCGGAAGCACGGCCCGAGCACGGCACGGCCCACGACTAACGGGCCAGGGCACGGCACGGGCCCGCTAGTGCCCGTGCCCGTTTTCGTTTCGCGGCCCGCGGGCCGGCCCGGCACGGCACGGCGCTTTCGTGCCAGCACGTGGCACGGCACGAGCCCGTCAGGCACGCCGGGCCGGTGCGGCACGGCTGGCACGCGCGCGGCACGCGGCACGGTCGGCCCGCGCGGAGCACGAGGAGGCACGGGGGGGGGGGGGGCACGCGGGGGGGCACGCGGGGGCACGCCTGCCGGCTGTCGGGGCACGGGGAGGCACGGCACGGTCGGCACTAGGGGGCCAGGAGCGTGGCACGTTTTGTCCTTTTTGGCCCGTTTTGGCCCGTTTTGGCATATTTCTGAATAAAAATTCGAAATTTGAATTTGAAGCCTCTATCCTTGCAGTTTTTGCTATAAATAGGCACTCTCACCTCAGCATTTTGCACACTCACTCATCTCACACATCCTTAGTTCATCACCCACACTTCTCATCCCATGGATCCCCCCTCTTTAACCCATATCCCGATGGGTTTGTCCCCGAACAGATGATCCACGTTAGCGTAGAAGAATGTGGACTTCGTCCCGAAGATCTTGCCTACTTAGCAGAAGGCCCTCAGTTTCAAACCCAAACTAGCCAAGATATCCAAATCCAAAGTAGCCAAGAACACCATTCATCTAGCAGCGGCGGTGCCGGAACTTCTGGCAGTGCGTGTGCCGGTGCTTCTAACAGCATCAACGCCTCTACCAGCACCGGCTCAAAGAGGCGGCGAACCTCATGGGTGTGGGGCCATTTCGAGCATCGCATTGTGCGAGACGAAGATGGCAACGAACTTCATAAAGCGGCGTGCAAGTGGGCGGACTGCGGCAGCCTCCTCACCGCCACCTCCTCAGGGGGAACCGGGCACCTGGAGCGGCACGCAAGAGTGCACCTGAAGAAGAGAGATCAAGCGGCGAACAGAATGCAGGGGGAAATTGGTTTTCTCCCCGACGGTGAGGTAGGTAACTTCAACTATGATCCTCAATTAGCTCATGTAGGACTATGCCATATGATTGCTGCACATGACTTAGCGCTTGGTTTTGGGGAGTATCCCGCTGTGGTAGATTGGATTAAAAAATATCAAATATATCAACCAGTTTCTAGGCAAACTACATCTAGGGATATGAAAAAAACTAGCTAAAGAAATGTCTAAGGAACTAAAAGATGAATTTGCGAAATGTACATTTTCAGTTTCATTAACATCTGATATCTGGAGTGGTAGAGCTAAGCAAGATTATCTTAGTGTTGTAGCCATTATGTCACTCATGATAACTGGGAACTAAAAAAAACTGTCATTGGATTTGAATTAATTGACTCTAGACATACTGGTAGAGCAATTGCTGAAAAAATAATGAATGTCGTGCAAGAATATGGTCTTGAGAACAAGGTGTTCGCAATAACTCTAGATAATGCTTCAAATAATGCCGCAGCAATGAATGATCTCGGTCCCGTACTTAACGGTTATGCATCTGGTCAGCTTTTCCATCAACGGTGTGCATGCCATATTATTAATCTTATTGCTAAAAGTGCTTTAAAACATCTGAAAGCACCCATTGATAAAATAAGAGATGGCATTCTTTTTTTAAATGGTTCTAATCCGAGACTAACTGACTACAAAAGATGGTGTGCTGCAGCTACTGCGGCATCTCATATATAATGTTGACATGCACATTAGATGGAACTCGACATACATAATGATTAGAGATTTGATCCGTGATAAAGACCAATTTACCACGTATGTTAATGCAAATTCCCAGGGAGCAATCTTTATTACACCTAATGACTGGGAACTAGCAAACATGGTAATGGAATTTCTAGAGCTACTTTACGATGCAACAAACACTTTATCTGGGGTTTATTATCCCACGTCTCCATTACTAGTGCATCAGATTGTATTAATGGCTAATCACTTGAAGGATAATGAATCTCATACTATATTAAGAGACGCTGTTAAACAAATGAAAACCAAGTTAATAAAATATTGGAAGGAAATTCCTGATTTATGTGCATTTGCATTTATCTTGGATCCGAGGTGTAAAGTCGATAAGTTCGGCATGGCTCTATCTTATTTAACGGCCTCATTGGAAGTAGATTATACTGCATATCAATTTGCTATTAAGACAAGACTCACTGCTCTATATGCCAAGTATGAGGAAAAGTTTGCAGCTATAGTTCGTCCGCCATTACCACCTCCAGCCGCACGCCCCGCCAAGAAGAAAACCATCTTCAAACTCTTTGGTTCAAGCTCCGGTGGTGGCTCAAGCTCCGGTGGTGGCTCTGGTGGTCAGCGTGGAGAGTTAGCCGCTTACCTCAATGACCAGCTGGTTGCATGCGACGACGACGACAACTTCAGCATATTGCAGTGGTGGCATGATCATAGACGTACATATCCGGTGCTTTCCATATTAGCACGAGATCTGTTAACTGTCCCCGCATCAACAACATCATCAGAGGGAACATTTAGTCTAAGTGGAAGAGTACTCGAGCCGAGAAGAGCAAGTCTCACCCCACGATGGTGAAGAGTTTGATGGTTGTGAAAGACCGCGATCGAGCAATGCGCAGAACTCAACACGCGCCAGAAGACCCGAGTTGTTGGCTGCACTGGAGTATCTTCATATCAGCGATGAAGAATAATTTTCTTATCCTTCTGTAATTTTTTTTCTTTGTTCTGAACTTGGTCTGTAATATGAACAATTAAGTCGGAGAGCAGCAAGTTTCAGACGCACTCTTTCCTCGCCAGGGTACCTACGGGGACTGGAAGGTTTTAATGAGGCGGCTTGCTAGCTTAATAAAAATTGTTTAAATTATATCTTCCATTCTTCATTCGTCATACATTTTTTTCTTGGCAAAAAATTACACAAACGATGCATCATCAAATTAAAAAACATACATGGTACATAAACATGATACATTTAAAGAAAGATACATGATACATTTAGATAAAGATACCTGATACATAATACATTTAAAGAAAGATACAAAACTGCCTCATTAAAAAACCTTCTTATTATACGAAGGAAAAAGAGTGCAGTTTAACTCTAAAAGACTAAATGACTAAATGACTAATGACCGTTGCCAGCGTCTCTTTCACCGTGCCTCTTGTGATGCCTTACAAGGTGGCCGTTGCCTCGATCAGGGTCAAACGAGAACTCCATCCTGCACTCAGCCCTCTTGCACCTAGCCATCCTCCGCAGAACACCATCCTTTTCGACAAAGAATTCATCGAAACACTCCAACGTCGGCCATCTTGGCCTCCCTCCATTTGCATAAAGATTGTTGGGTGCTGGCACATTGGGTGGTGCTTGTGGTGGTTCAGCCATGTTTGTGGATTGTGTAGCTGTGTGTAAACAATGAGAGGGTGGGCACCCCCTTTTATAGCAAAAAAATGAATTTTTTCGGACTAAAATGACCCCAAAACGCCCAATTAAGCCTAAACAGCTCAAAACTAGGACAAATTACACTTATAATGGGCTAATTACCCCATAATTAGCCCCTAATCGGAAAATACGACGCCCCCGCTCCTCCCTGGCCCTACTTTTTCGAATTTCCCCTCCCCCCGCTCCCCCCCGCTCCTCCCCGGGCCCACAAATTCGAATTGAAATTTTTCCCGCACTCCCGCGCGTCGGGCCGCCGCGTGCCGTGCCTGGCCGGGCTGGCGTGCCCGAAATCGGCACGATGGGCCGCTAACGTGCCAACGGGCCGTGCCCAAATCGCGGACGGAGCACGCGGGCCGGCACGGCACGGCACGTTTAGCGCCGTGCCTTAACGGGCCGTGCCCTGGCGGGCCGTGCTTCCGTCAGGCACGAGCGGGCCGTGCCGTGCGGCACGTTTGGCCACCTATACCCGTGTGTAATTGTGTAAGGGTTGACCGAACTGAACAATAGAATTCAAGAAACTTATCCGGATCCACAACCGTAGCAAGCAGCAGCAGCTCCACAAAGAAAATGCTCCTAGCCCAGAGAGAGAGGGACTGGAGTGGAGGTGGTTGTGCTGCACGGTCGCCGCCAAAAAGATGAGGCGGCAGGCGGCTGCGGAGATGGAAGAGAGGGGACGAGTGGGGGCAGGAGAGTCGGTCTATACCCACATCGGCGGCACCACACGAGTAGGAGGAGACGACGCCCAGCGACTGGGAGGAGGAGGCGGCGTCCAGCGAAGGGGAGGAGGAGGCGGCGGCAGCCCCCGTGGAAAATCCCTTCAATTCTCGGGAGGAGGACGCAAGGAAGGAGGGCGTCCCCTCGGCGCCGAATCTCGCATGCCGGCGAGCGATACAGCCGCGACAGCCTGGTTTCCTGGGCGACTGCCACCCGCGGCCGCGTCGCCATGGACGCCAAAGGTCGAGCTTGGGATAGGGATTGTTGGGGGGCGCGGTTTGGCTGGGAGGTGGAATCGGAAGGGACAGGAGGAGGGTCCGGGGATGAGATCTGCAGCACTCTCCAGGGATCCCGCGACCACACAGGTGTTCTAGGCATTCCTAGACAGAAATGATATTGCTAAATAAGGGCATCTCCCGTCGTTGCGCCCCCAGATGCAAAAACCAGGCCTTTTTTTTGCGCCGCGGCGCGAAATGGCGCTATTCTGGAAACTTGGGGGCGCGTTTCACAGCCGTGAACCCAGGCCGCCCCCAGCCGGCGATTCGGCCCAATTTGGACAGGTAGAGATTTGGCACACAAATAATTGAACTTTTGCCACCAAATAAATAGAGTTTTGCCACACAAATAAAATAGTTCAACAATTTAAACAAAATAAATAAATTACACTAGGCATCGTCCTCAACATTGACATTCCCTTTCACGCCCACAAATGCTACACCCAGGTCATCCTGCAGAGCATGGTGTTGCAGCGTGTCGAATCTCCTGTCGCTTGGTGAGGAAGTATGTCCATGATGCCGGCACCTGGTGATCAACATCTGCAAGAGGGCCCTACCGGTAGTATGGTGTGCTTGCCTCACTGTCAGGCACCGGGTCATCCCGCTCACTCAATGATCATGTTGTGTAAGATCACACAACACTGCATCACCTCCCACATGTTGGATTTCGACCAAGTCATAGCTGGGTACGGACAACAGCGAATCGAGATTGCAACGCACCAAATGCCCGCTCAACATCCTTCCTGCAAGCCTCCTGGCACTTGGAAAACCAAGCTTTTGCGCTTCCTGGGATAGGGTTGGAGATGCTCTTCACAAATGTTGCCCACTTCGGGTAGATGCCATCTGCAAGATAGTACCCCTTTGTATACTGGTGTCCATTGATCTCATAGTTCACAGGAGGGCATGGCCTTCGACAAGCTCGGCAAAGACATTCGAGCACTGCAAGACATTGCTGTCGTTGTGACTTCCAGGCATACCAAATAATGAATGCCAAATCCATAGATCGTACGAAGCCACGGCCTCGAGAACCACCGAGCACTCTCCTTCCTTTCCTTGTACATCCCCTGCAAGTCAATGGGCAGTTCTTCTATGCCCAATGCATACAGTCGATGCTGCCAAGCATCCCAGGAAACCCTCTTGCTTCATTCTCTGCGAGGAGACGAGCAGTGTCTTGCGCATTGGGTGATCGCAGGTATATTGGGCCAAAAAACTGCAACCACTGCCGGCATAACTTGTTCAAGCACTCGAGGGCCGTGGATTCGCTCATGCGCAGGTAGTCATCTTGTGCATCTGCGGGAGCACCGTATGCAAGCAATCTCATGGCCATCGTGCACTTCTGGATAGAGGTAAAGCCTACCGTGCCGGTGCAGTCCTTCTTCAACTTGAAGTAGGTGTCGAACTCCCGGATGGCATGCATGATCTTGAGGAAGAGCGTGCGTTTCATCCTGAAACGACGCCAGAACACCTTCTCGTCGTTGGTGGGATCCTCGGCGAAGTAGTCGGAGTAGAGGATGCAGTAGCCCTCGTACCGCTGCGTCGGCCTACTCTTGCGGCGACCGGGCTTTGATCCAGTGCGTCGCGGCGCGGCGTCCTGGGCCAGCAATCCGGCCAGGCAGCTCAGGACGAGCAGGTGTTCCTCATCGTCGATGGCGGCCTGGTCTTCCTTGTCGAAGAGCTCGGCGAGCATCTCCTCGGCGTCGGAGTCCATGCCTCGGGCAGAACGTCGAACACCTTGCGGGTGGTGGACGTGGTTCACCGGGCACAACCCCCTCCACGGCGGAGACGCGAGCAAACGGCGGCGACGATGTGGCGGAGAGGCCTGCGGTGGTTTTGCCTCGCCGCTCGTGCGTGATGGCGGCAGGCGGCGGGGACGTGGGGTGTGATCGGCGGGGTGGCGACGGCGGGGCGAGCGAGCGAGGAAGCGAGCCGAGGGGGTGGGGAAAGTGGGTCAAATAGCGCTCCCTCGCCGACTGCGCTGGCCCACGCGCGCTTTTCCTTCCGCTCCCCCCAGGCCGAACCCAACGGGCTGGGTTCCGCCTGGGTGCGATGGCGCTAAATTCCGCCGAAACGACGCTTTTTCGGGTCCTGGGGGAGGGGGGGCGACTGGTAAAAAAACGGCGCTTTTCGAGCAAAACGGCGCTATTTTGCGTCCTGGGGGGGCGCTAGGGGGGGACGACTGGAGATGCCCTAAACGGAACACCCTAAAGAGTCGCGAACAATTGCTTGCCCAAGTGGTTGATGTTGTCCTGCTCCACCAGCACAGTTTCGAATCTCACAAAACCAATATTATTATTAAATTTGTTTTATGTAGAAAATAAATCACTACAATTCAACAAAATGTGTTAATTAATTTAGAAGAAGATGTTAATTAATTTAGTGCATTTTTCAGCAGATGAACCAACATTTTTTATTAATATTATTTTACTTACCAAAAAATCAATATAATCCACGCACACATTATATCATACTTAACAAAATAAATGTGTTGAATTTATCATCCGTAGCAAAATAAATATGGCGGTTACATCATCCTTAATCAGTTCATCGACTACATCGTGATTCTCATAGCTCTAACTAACATTTTTTTTTTCTAATAATTTTCTTGCCCTTCTTTGTCGCGGTTGAATAATTTAGGCCCGGAACCCCTTTATTTCTTCTCGCGAATAGACGACCTTTAGGTTGCGTTGTCCTGCTTCTTCTTGTGGTGTATGTTGCATCGTCGTCGTCATCTTCCATCTTCGGGTCACCGTACTGGTCGAAGTCTTGCTCGTTGGCGACTCCATCCATTCCGATGATGCTCCTTTTACCTCTCCTTACGACAACACGGCTAGGCTTTGTCGGGTCGATAATGAAGAAACATTGGTCCACTTGGCTAGCGAATACCCATGGCTCATTTTTCGCGGCGACGTTCGCGGCGTCATTCTTAGATTTGGCTTCGGGTATAACCATGGTGGTGAAATACGACTTTCTCTATCGATGTTCTTGGCCCATCTGATATGAAATATCGGCACCTTCTCTGGAGAATACATGGGTGGCAAGTATCAGTGGCGCACCTGTGCGTGGTGCGCCACTGATGCTAATGGGCATACATGGTACATAGAATCAGTGGCGCCCCGCCTAGTGGTGCGCCACTGATTCTATTGTGTATACATGGGTGCCAGGTATCAGTGGCGCACGGCTGGTGCGCCTATCGAATAGTCATCTCAACAAGTCCCTCGGATGAACCGATAGGATTTCGATTAGGAGAACGTGTAGGCGCTGGTGATGATCGTCGGCTAACAGGGGGCAAGATTTACCCAGGTTCGGGGCACTCGTAGAGGTAAAACCCTTACTCCTGCTCTATCGATCTGTATTATCAATAGATCGGTTACAATGGGGGGTGATCGAATCGAGAGTATGGTTTCGAATTCAAGGCTTTGGTGGTGTGAGATTGCTTGGATCCCCCTCTCGGTGGTTCTCCTGGCCTTATATAGGTGGCTAGGTCTCGAACCGTACCCGGGGGGGGGGGGGGGGGTTACAAACCCTAGCTTAGGTCGGTTACAGTTTGCTTCTTGACCCGCAAGGCTTTGTGGGTGGGCCTTCGATTGGCCCTTCTAGAACTGTTGGTGGCACCTTTCCTTGGGTTTAGGTCTTGGGCCTTGGACCGGGTAGCCTCTCGGTCTGTTCTCTCGAGTCATTCGAGGTTGTGAAACCTCCCCCAGCTGAGGTGAGTTTCTTCTTGTTCTTCTTTGGTCTCTTTCTAGTCCGAAATTTCGTCAACTGAAGTTCTTCTCTCTTTCTCCTCTTTTGTTTCCGTAGAGTTTGAAGGTGGCGACGTGCTACCCGCCAGTTTCGGCTGAAGATGCCTCGGACCTTCTGGCGAGTAACGTCGAGGCTCCTCTCGAAACTAGTGTCCCAGAAGCCGATTCGAGCTCCGAGCGGGACTCTATGGACGACGGGGAGGAGTCGGGTAGCGACCAACTTCATCACCGCAAGCGCTGCAGGCACGAGGATAACGAAGTCACTTCCAAGGATAGTTCCTTGGGTGATGGGTCCACCAAGGCGACGACGAGCCTCTCCAGGTGCCTCCTCTTCGTACGCTTCCACCTCTTGGTCGTCCACCGAAGGTTTCCACCGCCTGGAACATGGACGTTCTGGATGATGACGACGAGGAGGATGAGTAAGTCTTCTGTGTTTCACTTTTAGTCGCGAATTTTCTTTCTCGTTCCTTGTTCTTTATTCTGATTTCGCTTTCAACAGCAGCCTTGCGACTATATCCTGGTCGGTTTGCTTCTTCGCTTCCTTCCGTGAAGAGAAAAGAAGTAGCCGCAACTGTGAGCTGTAGTTGTTGAGGCCACCCGAAGATCTCCAAGTCCTGCGAGAGCAACCGCCACTCCGGAGTACGAGCTACCCCTCTTTGCGGGTGGAGCGTCCGCGAGAGTAAGGAAGTTTCGGGTAGCTCGGCAGAGCCTTTGTCTACCGCTCAGGGCAAGGTAAGTCCACTTGTCTTTTCCTTGGTCGTTCAAAATTTTATCGGGTGCACGGCAGTGCTCCCGATGGGAGTAGCCCCGAGTCTGTAGTTAATTGCTTGTAGTTGGCCACAGGCTCAAGTCGAAGTCTTTTCTTCCTTTCTTCTTGAATTCTATCGGGTGCACGGCAGTGCTCCCGATGGGAGTAGCCCCCGAGGCTACATTCGAATGTGTATAGTAGTATGTAGGCTCAAGTAATACCTTTTTTACTCGAATTTTTGTCTTGGGTTTTGTAGGCTCTCCTCGACTCCCTCGCTGCTTTCGGGTGCCGAGTACTTTTGGCCGAAGCGGACTGCGTCTCCCTTAGGGCAGATCGCGATTGGCTTGTCCAGGACGGCCGTTCTCTTCAAGGTAGTCTAGTACGCCATTCTTCGTCTTCATTGTTTCTCTTTGATTGTAAAGGTTGCTTCAGCCGTATGCTTTGTACTGCAGACGAAGTCACCCGCCTGAAAACTTAAAAAGCTGAAGCTATCGCTCGGGCGAAAATCCTTGAGGCAGAGTTGGAATCCTCCCGAAAGGAGTTGGAAACCACTCGCAAGCACTCAGCCGATCTTGAGGGGATCTTCGAGAAGGCTCAGGAAGCGCTGAAGCAGCTGGAGGAGGCGGGTGCCAAGCATGACAGCGATCTTGTCGACCTCATTCATCCTTCGGCTCAGAAGCTTGCGGGTATGCTGTGTTTCGCCTTTCTTGTACTGTGGTTTGAATTTATCCTGCTTTCTTAGAGATTTAATCTGTCTTTGTTCCATACGCCCTTGGGATTGGACTGGAGTTGCCTGGAAACCAGCGACTGGATGCCCTGATGGATTCTTGCACTCAGCTCCAGGAACATGCGAGTAGAATCTTCGCCCTCGTTGGTGATGCCACACCCGAGTGTCGACGCGATTCCACGAGCGTTTACTGGTGGACGTGACGATTCCGCCTACGCTGGATGGCCTCCTGAAGGTGTTCCTGGGTGATGAAGATCTTCTCCATGGATACTCAGTCGCCCAGTCCGAGTGCGGGACCAAGATGGCTATTCAATTTGCCTTGGCGCATGGAGTCTCGGATGACCTGGAGAAGGTGTATTCGAGCGTTCCTTACGACGCCCATGGCAAAAAGGTAGCACTCGTCCTTTTGGCGCTCGTGCTGAAGTCCTCACGAAGATGCTTTCTGAGGTGCTTGCTCGTGCCAGTCGCAAGGGGCATCCTTCCGCGATTGGAACTACTTTTGCAGCCCCCTAGGATAGTTCTTTATTTCCTTTTGCTTGTCGATGTAATGAACCTTAGGATGTATTCCGTATTTTATGTTGAGTAATCGACGTGTTTTCTGAAATCCAGAGTGTCTGATTGTTGCGCCTTACTTTTATATGCTCCCGATGGGAGTAGCTCCCGAGCACCCGAAAAATGGATCGTATGTTATCGAGTGGGGTCTTGTGATTTTTCTGAACTTTCTTCTTTTCTTTCCAGGTAGTGGATCCCAGCATAGAGTCCTCGAGTAGGTCTGCTTCGCAGGTTAATGCCCTTGTTGCTGCTACCAACACATTTGCATCACTCCGTGACTGTGTTGCGGATGGTGAGCACAAGTTGAAAGCTCTGCGAGGTGTGGCCGATGTTGCCAAGTCGAAGCAGAAACTTGCTGCGGAGCGTGAGCAATTTGTGATGGAAGAACTAGCGGCTGTTGCCAAGGGCATGCTCTGTAAGTTTACGAGCCCCCGAGTACTTTGTCGTTGGTTCCTCTCTTTGTTTGATGCTTTTGTTGTCCTTGCAGTTGTTGAACCTGACGGAGTCTGTGAGACCCATTGGGTGAATAATCACATTATTCACGAGTCGAGTAGCCCCAATCCTCATGCGAGTGAGTTCTAGTCTGACCGCAAGCGAGGCTTTATCCTTGCTACCCTGAAGTATCGGGCAAGCCAGGTGCAGGTAATCATTGAGTCTTGTCGCGAGGCCCTGTCCTCTGTCCATCGGACTTTTTTGCCCTTTGGGTGTTGTCCCGGATAGCTTGAGTAGTTTGCTCAAGATGTTCCGTCGGGTGGGAGAGGTTCGAGCGTGCGTACGCCAACAACTTGTCAGTGGAGCCCAGGTGGCACTTGCCTTCGTTCGGCTGTGGCACCCTGAGGTCAACTTCCTTTCTGTGGCGCGGCTTCCTGACTCGAGAGGTTTACCATTCGATTTTTCTCCTCACTATATGGTCGTGCGCCCTGCAGCGGAGCAGATTGTTCGACTGACCTCCGAGGAGATTGATCAAATACTTGCAGATGAGGCCGCTCGCCGTTAAATGTAATTTGAAGATGTAATATATTTTTGTAAGGTGTTCTAAAGGGTAGACCTTGTGACCTTGTATATTACATTCGATGTTTTTAAGGTGTTTATAAGGTGTGGACCTTGATGTACCCTGTATTGTTTTTATCGAGTGATGTTACTCGAAGGTATGTGATAATGCTAGTTAGGCATAGCCCCCGTGTGTTTGGGGTGTGTACCTGTCGGTTTAGCATGTTTGAAGAAAAAAAAATCTCGATTGCTATGGTTGAGAAACCATGTATTTATTGATATGGCTGAGAAGCCATGTGTTTGGTCGAGGTACAGTGTGGCTGGTACAACCTTATTTCTTGCGAGTAGGATAATCCTAGGGGTAGAACTTCCGGAGATGCGCAATGTTCCACGGGTTGGAGTAGATACCACCGGTTTTTGGGTTCTTCAATCGATAGGCGCCTCCTGGGATAACTTCATGTATTATAAAGGGTCCTTGCATGGTGGTTCGAGCTTGTGTCCTTCCTTTTGTTTGAGCCGCAGCACCAGGTCTCCTACCACAAAAGATCTGTGGCGTATACGGCGACTGTGATAGTGGTGCAGTGATTGCTGGTATACTGCGGATCTTGCGAGTGCAATGTCCCGAATCTCATCAAGTGCATCCACATCTTCTGCAAGTGCCCTGTTTGAGGTTTCTTCGCTGTATGCAACGACTCGTGGAGCACTGAATTTGACGTCTTCGGGTAGGACGGCTTCACCTCCGTATACCATGAAAAATGGCGTATAGTTTGTTGATCGATTTGGTGTTGTGCGTAGGCTCCACAGTACTGATGGTAGTTCTTCGGCCCAGTGTCCTCCTGCGGGGTGCAACCGATCTAACAGCCGCTTCTTTAGGCCAGCCGAAACTAATCCGTTAGATCGTTCGACTTGGCCATTGGTTTGCGGGTGAGCTACCGAGGCAAAACTGAGGGTGATCCCCTTCTCCTCGCAGAATTCCTGTGTTTCCTTGGCTGTAAAGTTGCTGCCGTTGTCTGTGATGATGTTGTGTGGCTCGCCGAATCTACACACGATGGAGTCGAGGAATCGCACGGCGCACTGGGCGTGCGCGGAGGTGACTGGCATGGCCTCTATTTATTTTGTGAATTTGTCGACTGCCATCTGCAGGTGTGTGTATCCTCCAGGTGTTGACTTGCGCAGCGGTCCCACCATGTCGAGCCCCCATTGGGCGAAGGGACAGGCGATGGGAATCATGTGCAGTTCTGTCGCAGGGGCATGCGGTCTGGGTGCAAACCTTTGGCAGGCGTTGCATCTGTCGACTAGATCTTTGGCGTCTCTTGCTGCTGTGAGCCAGTAAAATCCTGCCCTGAAGGCCTTACCCACGATGGCTCTCCAACTAGCGTGGTGGCCACAGCCTCCCTGGTGTATATCCCGGAGCAATTCCCCTGTCTTCGGGTGCTATGCATCTCTGCAATACCCCTGATATGCTTTGCTTGTATAGCTCGTCATTGATTACCCGAAAAGATTTGCTGCGTCGTACGATTTGACGGGCCTCACAAATGTATGCTGGGAGCTGTTTGTTGGACAAGTAGTCGAGGTATTTCTACGTCCAGACTGGCTCGACCAAAAAAACTTGCCTTGAAATGTTGTGGATGAGCTCGATCATAGCAATTTGCGGGCTGTCGTATGTTTCCACTGCTGCGGGTATTCCTGCTGGCTTTCTGACTTTGACTGATCGCTTGATCATTCGTTTGAAGTAGATTCTTGGAGGGATGGGGGCGTTTGTTGACCCCATGTTGGCCAGCTTGTCTACTTCCTCATTGCTTGATCGCGCGATGTGCTTTAGTTCGCACCCTTTGAAACTTCCTTCGAGCAGATTGTACATGTCACGATAAGCGACCATGTTATCCGCGATAGCATCGCACTCCTTCATCGTCTGCTGCACGATGAGATTTGAGTCTCCATATATCATCAATCGGGTGGCTCCGCAGGCGATCGCCATTTTCATGCCGTGTAGGAGGGCCTCATACTCCGCGTCGTTGTTGGATGCTGGGCTGGGTCATCAGGAGGGAAATCCAGTCGCATGACGTATTGCAGCTTGTCGCCTTGGGAGATATGAGAATAACTCTGGCTCTGGCTCCTTTGTTTCTCTTCGACCCGTCGAAGGACATGATCCAGTTGCTCGTGTATTCTGGCGGTCCTGGTGTTTGCAGCTCCGTCCACTCGCTTAGAAATTCCACAATGACTTGGGATTTTATAGATTTGCGACCTGCATAAATGATGTCCTAGGCGCCAAGCTCGATGCTCAATTTTGCGATTCTTCCGGATGTCATTGGGTTGTTCATGATGGTACGAGTGATGCGTCGTTTAGCACTGTGACGGTATGTTCCTGGAAGTAATGCTTGAGCTTTTGGGCCGTGAGGACTACCCCATACGCGAGCCTTTTATAGTGAGGGTATCGCTGCTTGCATGGCGAAAGCACCTCGCTGACATAGTATATTAGCCGTTGAACTCCGGACGCCGTGCCATCCTCTGGCCGCTCGACGACAATAACCGTGCTGATGACCTGGTTTGTTGCGGCTAGGTATAGGTATAGGGGCTCCCTCTCTTGTGGCGTTGCCAGGACGCGCCTACTCTGCAGTGCTCTTTTCAAGTCGATGAACGCCTTTTTGCTTCGATGTCCATCGAACTTATCTGTTTTCTTCACAACTTGTAAAAGGGCAATTCTTGCTCGCCTAATCTTGCGATGAATCTGCTCAGAACGGCTAGTCGCCCTGCGAGCTGATGTACGCCGCGAAGATTGGTTGGCTCCTTCATTGCAAAGATTGCTTGAACGCCAAAGACGCATTTTTTCGGGTTGAGCTTGATCCTGTACGCGTTGAGAGCGTCGAATGTCTCCCTGATGTCCTCAAGGAGCGTATCTTCTACCCGACTTTTGATGACGATGTCGTCAACGTGCACTTGTACGTTCTTGCCAATGAGCTTGGCGAGGCATTTTTGCATACATCGCTGATATGTTGCGCCTGCGTTTTTCAGCCCGAAGGGCATTGTCGGGTAGCAGTAGACACCGTGAGGTGTGATGAACTTTGTCTTCTCCTCGTCCTCCTCTTTCATCCAGATCTGATTATAGCCCGAGTAGGCGTCTAAGAAAGAGAGTCACTGGCAGCCTGCAGTGGAGTCCACGATCTGGTCGATCCATGGCAAGGCGAAGGTATCCTTGGGCATGTTTGTTCAACGACGTATAGTCCAATGCACACGCGAAGGATGTCAGTGTTTTTTTGGAACCAACACCAGTTTGCTAACCAGGTGGATATTTTTATCTCTCTCATGAATTTTGCGGCGAGTAATCGATTCACTTCTTCTCCGAGTGCCTTCTGTTTAGGCTCGAGAATTCGTCGGGTCGTTTACTTGATAGGTTTGGCGTCTT
This sequence comes from Alopecurus myosuroides, assembly GCA_028641055.1. Lineage (NCBI taxonomy): Eukaryota > Viridiplantae > Streptophyta > Magnoliopsida > Poales > Poaceae > Alopecurus > Alopecurus myosuroides. Next base: position 731,819,085 of record CM054057.1, on the reverse strand, counting down.
TGAATACTTCGAGTGATTTGCTCGACAAACTCCCTGGGTATCCCTGGCATATCTGAAGGCTGCCAGGCAAAGATTTCCCAGTACTCACGGAGGATTCGACGAGCGCGCCTTCCTATGCAGACGAGAGGGTGGTGGACACCAGCCGTCTTTGCGGGTTCTGTCGGGTGCACTTGATGCTTTCGAGTGTCGCAGTTTGCACTGAACTCGAGTTCTGGAGCGTTCTTTTTTGGTGAGTGGCATCACGGAGTGGTCCGTGGTCTTTGCCAATTCCTGCCAGCTCCTCCTGCATCCCGAAAGATTTTGCGATCTCATTGAACTCAATGTTACACTTATCGGATTTTTGTAAGTCGCCATCTATGGTGATGGTTCCGTATTCCCCAGGAAGTTTGAGCTTCAGGCAGGCGTAGTGGGGTACTTCCATGAATCTCGCGAACGCTGTTCGGCCAAGAATGTCGTGGTACTGTGAGGGCCAGTCGACTACCTCGAAGTCGAGGAATTCTCGCCTGTAGTTTCTTGGGTTTCCGAGCACCACCTCCAAATTGATTGTTCCGAGTGGTCAGACTACTTTGCCTGGTACTATCCCGTGGAAGGATGTTTCTGATTCTGCAAGTCCGTCCAGGTTTCCTAATTCATCTTACGGAGTGTGTCCACGTAAATGATATTGTTCCGCTGCCCCCGTCCATGAACACTCGTGCGAGTTCGTAGTTTCCTATCTGCGCTTGAATGATGAGCGCGGCGTGTCCTGGTCGATATACCCGAGGGGGGTGGTCATCTTTGGAGAAAGTTATCGACTGGTCCGCCATTTTCAAGTATTCAGGTTTGGACGGTGGAGCTTGTACTGCCATGACCACTTGGCGTGTGTTTGTTTTCTGGACCCTACGGGAGGGGCAAACTTTCTGTATCATTCCGAGGAGTCCTGCTGGTTCGGGTACCCATTGCCTCCCTGGTTGCGACTGGTGGCACTGGAAGCGCGGCCAGCGCCACCACGTTTTGCTGTCCTGGTGGAGGTAGGGGTTGTGGCGGGTGGAATCCCTGATGTCCTCCTCCTGGAAGTTGTTGGTAGCCCTGATTGACTGCAGCTCTGTTTTTCTTCGTGTAGGCCTCGTGGATGTCCTCAAACTTTCGGCAATTCTTGAGGAGGTGGGTTGCCTTGGTCTTGCCTGTGCACTTATCTGTGAATAGATGTAGCGTGCAATAACCGTCAAGGTCCTCCTCGGGAGTTTTATCCTCTGGCTTTGGCTTCCAGTCGCGATTTCCACAAGGTCCGCTGTCACGATTTCTCGTAAACTCTGCTGCAACCAGTTCTTCTCCATCGTCGTGATCGTAGTGCTTTCTCCTTTTCTTTCGACCATGGCGGTCGTCCTCAGGTGCTGGCAAAGATGCCTTCTCATTGCGCACGGAGTCTTCACCGTTGGCCCATCTGTCGGCTATGGCCATCAGCTCCCCGAAGGTTTTGGGTGCAGCTCGCCCTAGCTCTTCTCTGAAGGCGGTTCGTCGAGCTCCTTTGGTGAAAGCTTCGACTGCAACTTCCTCCGATATGTTCCCGCCGTATTTTTGAGCATGGTCCACCGCTGAATGTACTCGCGAGTAGACTCACCACTCTTCTGCTTACAAGCCGCAACTCCTCGATGGACGCGGTCTTTTATATGTTGCTTGGAAGTTCTTGCGGAAGTCGAAAGTTAGATCGTCCCATGATCCGTATCACGCCCTCGGTCTTCCTTCGAGCCAGCTGCGTGCAGTGCCTACAATATGTAGGTTGAGGTACTGCATAGCCGTTGTCTTGTTACCACGTTGGTATTTTACTGCCGTGAGGTAATCTGACAGCCAGGATTTGGCCTCCAGCGAGCCGTCGTACTTTGGCACCTCCGTAGTAAGTTTAAATCTCTTGGGCATCGGTGCCTCGCGGATGTCGCGGGTAAAGCACAACGCGCCACAGGCTTATTCGTTTGGAGGAAGTGGCGGGACCGTGCACGGTACCTGATCGCTCGGGCCTTGTTGATTTTGTTCTGCGCGATGTCAGATTGCGCGTTGTATTCGGGTTGGTCGCGATCGTTCTCCTTCCGCGGTTCCTTGCTGCGGTGTCGCGAGCGGCTGCTATGATGTTGCGGACTGCGATCACGATCCCTCGGGCTATCGTCGCTGCTAATTGGGCTATCACCGTGAAGCCGGGCTTTCCTTTCCTCGGGCGCGACGAGGTGATTTCTCCCTTCTAGGTGATGCGCTCTCGCGTCTGCGGGGTGTTTCTTTGTTTTTCCGAGGGGTCTTCTCAGTCTCTTGTGCAGTCGCGTTTTTGCGGCCTTGGGCGGCGAGTCTCACGGCTGCCATGCCTAGCCCCTTCTAGACTTGTCGATATTGCTCCGCGCGGGGGTCATTCTCTCATGGCTGGTTCGCCTGCAGGTACGTGGATGTGTCCAGGACTGCAGCAACGGGAGTCGTCGGGTGTATGTTGCCGTCGTCGTCGACGTGCATGAGAGATGTCTCGAATGTCTTGCTAGCCCCGCTAAGATATTCGCGATCCAGGGCTGCGGTCTTCGAGACGTATTTTTTCTTCGGGGGATTGTTCCCTACCGAGTAAGTTTTGGAGAGTGCCGCACGACATAGACTCGATTCATCCGGAAATTTCTTCCGCTCGTCCAGATTCTTGCGGGCGATCAGCTCTGCTGCTTTCACCAGATGATAGTGGTATGCAGTTAGATCTTCTTGAGGGTCCCTTCTTCAATCGGCTGGCCTAGATGTACAGCCTTTTTCGCCTTGAGCCAGGCGTCCCGCGACGCTTTGATGTGCTCTCGCTCTTTCAGGTTGTCTTCCGTTTCCTCGGGTGGCTCAGTCGATCCTGCCATGCAGACTTGACCGAGATATGGCCCGCGAGTCCTAGGCGTAGGTTGACAAGTTTTGCCGACCCAAAAAGGTTCTTCAGCTGAGATAGTATGGAAGTTGCGAGTGCCGGGGCGGATGGATCCGCCGCTGGGCGCTAGATCGTGACCAGCATTGTTGGGCAGCGAGTCGAAGGTTGCCGGGCTCGAGATAGACTTAGAGTCCGATTCGCCGAGATCGGCTTGCTCGGAGAAGTGCAGGATTCCTTCCTTGTTGGCGTGCAAGTGGAGGCTGCCGAACGTCAGGCTGACGCTCTTCTCCAATCTGCTGAACCCCGGGCGCGATTCCGGCGAGTGGGGCGCGACAATGATCGACCCGAATCAGATCGGATCTGCTGGAGTCGAGGTTCCGGGGCTCCAGCTGAAGGTTGGCAATGATGAAGCTGAAGACGCCGTAGATCCAGCGCCCGCCGTTCCCACAGACGGCGCCAATTGTCGAATAGTCATCTCATCAAGTCCCTCGGATGAACCGATAGGGTTTCGATTAGGAGATCGTGTAGGCGCTGGTGACGATCGTCGGCTAACAGGGGGCAAGATTTACCCAGGTTCGGGGCCCTCGTAGAGGTAAAACCCTTATTCCTGCTCTGTCGATCTGTATTATCAATAGATCTGTTACAATGGGGGGTGCTCGAATTGGAGAGTATGGTCTCGAATTCAAGGCTTTGGTGCGAGATTGCTTGGATCCCCCTCGGGTTCTCTTGACCTTATATAGGTGGCCAGGTCTCAAACCGTACCCGGAGGGGGGAGGGTTACAAACCCTAGCTTAGGTCGGTTACAAGTTTCCTTCTTGACCGCAAGGCTTTGCGGGTGGGCCTTCAATTGGGCCTTCTAGAACTGTTGGTGTCACCTTTCCTTGGGCTTAGGTCTTGGGCCTTGGACTGGGTAGCCTCACCCTAGGTCCAGGAGTCATCCCCACGTCAGCGCCACTGATGCCTGGACATGTTTCCTCCCAACCACATCGGTGGCGCACGGCTACATGGTGTGCCACTCATGCTAAAGTCACCCTATAGACATTTTCCTAGTAGTGTAAGCCTGATTTTTCTACAACGGGCTAGGGTTTCATCAGAGAGGGACTACGACATTTGGATCCCACCACAAGATAGGGGGTTCCATAACATGTCTGTACAAGTGTGCTATGGGTTTTGGATGACAGACAATGCACTTCGGGGTGTGTCGACTACTTCAGCGACATCCACTTCTCTCTAGGAGTTTCATGACTTATAGCCTGAAAGTCTTGGATCATACAAACATGAGGGAAACTTGTCAATAGTTGGTTCATACCTTTTCTTCTCACTTTATAGGGTCTAGCCTAACACAACAAAAGCAACTAGTTAGACACTTTTCGATCCCATTTTGACGTCGGTACCGGCTTTATTCGTATAAGCCTGGTTTTTTCTACAACAAGGCTAGGTATTACCGGAGAGGACTCCGGTGTTGGGATCGCACCACAAGATAGGGGTGCCATAACATGTGTGTACAAGTGTGTTATGGGTTTTGGATGACAGAAAATGCACTTCGGGTGTGTCGACCTACTTCAGTGGCATCCACTTCTCTCTAGGGAGTTCATGACTTATAGTCTGAAAGTCTTGGATCAGACAAACATGAGGGAAACTTGTCAAGAGTTGGGTCATACCTTTGTCTTATGACTTTATAGGGCCTAGCCTAACACAACCAAAGCAACTAGTTAGAACTTTTCTATCCCATTTTGATGCGGTACCGGCTTTATTCGTATAAGCACTAGTAGAAACCACACCTTCATTCTGAGCAAGAAAAGGCATTAGTCACGGTTGCACCAAAATCTGGGATCAATTGCATGCATTGGTCCCGGTTTTGTGGCCGGGGCAGCAGAATTTGCCTGAGGGAATTGGTCCCGGTTCGTTACCCGGCATTTGTCCCGGTTTGTGGCATGAACTGGGACCAATGCCTTGCCACACGCCACGTGGCACGTGCAAGGGCATTGGTCCCGGTTCATGCCACAAACCGGGACGAATGGCCCCCTTTCCCTACATATACTGCCTCCCAGCCCCCTTCCCCTGTTTTTTTTGCTTGGAGGAGTGAGAGAGGTGGGTGCTAGTGTGTGTTCTTTTACTATGCACACGAGGTGTTCGATGAAATACCCGAGCCACACATAAGCTCACGGAAAATGGTATCTTCGACCGAGGTTAGCAAACTTATCTTTTTCATCTGTAATTGATACAAAAAAAATTATATTTGTCGATGTACTGCGGTCATTTCTCTATTGAAGATGTTATTGTAATGTTTTTTGATAAAATTAATTATACGATGCGAATATGGGCACAACATACTTCGGCAAACACGTCAATATTCGATAATATGTTATGTATGCTGAGCAAACATGTCAATACTTCGGCAAACATACGTTGTGCATCCCGGTGAAATACAAGGCACCGTCGAAACCCTATTGTGAGATGCCATGCTTGTTCATGGAAGAACTGAATGACATCCTCCCGGGATTTTGGACAGGGCCACTATACTAGACCGCTATATCCTATGTTATGTTGTATTGTTGTAGGTGATCTTCCCCCCTCCCCCCCCCCAAATACATAAGTAACAAGGAATCACTTAGTTCCTTAGTGGTGCCCTATGCTTCTTTTCCACAGAAACGAGTTTCTCACAGTAGCATTTTGTTTAATAATGATTGTTTTTCTCCTGCCACATTCGCCCCTCACTCGGTGTAGGTGTTCATCAAATACATATGTAACATGAGGACTCACTTGGTGGTGCCGTACGTTGCTTCTTCAGAGAAGAAACTAAATGGGATCACCAAGTAAGCTCCTCACAGTTTAACCATGATGGTTCTTCTGCCGCCACATTATACTACCGCCGATTTATCTCAAGATATTCATTAAAAAACTGAGTGGGAAGAACGGGTGCAGGAAAAATAGCATGAGAATTGATCGAAATATGCCCTAGAGGCAATAATAAATGTGTTATTATTTATATTCTCATTTCACAATTAAACTTTATATCCTATGCTATAACTGTGTTAGTTCTGAATAATGGATATTCAAAGAAAAGCCCTAATACATGTGTGGAATATAAACACTATAGGTATCCCCGGTTATATCTGTAACCGGTTCAAACATTGTTTATCGTCTTGGTTTCCTGACTATGTGGAAAATGACAAAGTATTGTGTTGTTGCCGATAATGTATGTGACCGGAGTTGGTGAAACAACGACATTCATATTGTTGAAACATATCATCAATATTGTTATCGGTAGCGTTACTATAATCGTTTGTCTGTAGGACACATATAGCACTGGATACTATATGGATACGACGAAGACCTCCAAACGTTACACCGTAATAGGGTATTATGAAGTTTGTCTTTAATTCTTCTTTACTATTAAAATAGGAAGTTCAACTTAGGTACATCGTCTTATGGTATGGTCTGCCATCGCTACCTTTCGACCTCCCTATTGACAAATCACGTCCGATATTTGTTTGCATAACTTGCACAGTGCGAATGTGCGATTGCTTTTTCGTGGTCTGTCCTCTCGTTCCCTTCTCACGATAACTCCCAGAAAATCAGGCAATCAAATCTCGCAATGCACCAACGCCACCGACGCCATTGTGCATCTGCTCCCCCTCGCTTCTCATGCATCTACTAGGGTTTTCTTTGGGCACATACACTCGGAATCCTCTCCCTAATGACGCCGCACTGATGCCGCCGGGGCATTTGCCTCCCTAGGCGAGCACTGCTGTCGCCAGGACATTCGCACCCCACCACCTCCTCCCTGTAACCAGCCCCACCATTCGGACCGGTGCCCGCATCGAGGTCTCCAACGCTGCCCGCCACCGGACGGTCTTCCCACGTCGCCACGGATGCGCTCACTGCCACCGCGAGATCAAGTATTCCCCATGGATTCTTGTCACTGCTGGTTGTGACGGCGCCGGCGAGCTCTCTTCCCCCGCGTACAATTTGTCAAGCACAACGACTTGGCACATGACCGAGGACTACGACGCGCCATTTTCACCAGACCAAGTAAACCCTCGGCATCTGGAAAACAAGAGCTATAGCATTAGTCAACGTTCTAGAAAAAAGACCAAAGTAAACAAGTTAGCGTAGCTAGTTAGGGATAAAGTATAATGACATCTCAGATCGATGGTAATTAGGAAACACCTCAAGACTTCTGAACAGGAGGTATGATGCCATCTTTTGACAACATCGTCCACGGCCTATAGTCACCCTGCATCTCTAAGCGATCGTCTATGTCTCTGTTAGGCGGTTGAATGTTGGCGTAGAAGATCCAATTCTGGTTGTTGAGCAAGCTAATCTCTTGGTTATAAATAGGTCATTAAAGGAAATCACTTCAACTGCCTTTTAAGCTGTAGATATCATACCAATATACATCACAAGGTCCATACAAGCAGCTATGTCAATAGCCAATATGCTCCGGCTACTATGATTTTAAGAAGTATGTCCACTGATTGCAAAAAGTATGGACCATTTACGTGCCTGATTTTATATGGAGACCAAACAACCTGTTTATAGTACGAGCTGACAAATTATGTAATTCAGTTTGAAGACGACAATAGCCAGTTTATAACAACTACCTGCCAATTATGTAATTCAGTTTCAAGCATCAAATGGAGTTGGCGCCATGCATACTGATGGTTCCTAATCAATCTAGTAGCCGATTCTCAAATGTCCCAACTTTATTTTGAGTGGTCGCTCTCTGTACCATATGTCCAGTCCTATTCAGTATAGCTTGTGTGTGCTTTATTTTAGCATTTTTCTCAAGAGATATGAATCCGAGAGGGACCCAATGGAATCCATGGCTTGAGAAGAGTCTGGTCATTTGTTGCTCGACCCAATGGAATCCAGATTGGCACTTCTTTATATGCCTCTTTCTTATTGTGCATAAATTATCTCAGTGTTTGCATTATTCAAGAAGTTGTGCATATATCTCTTGTAGTTTGAGTGAGTTCATTAGAGAATGCATGAAACGATTGTGATGATTTTGCTGCAATGGTTTTCAAGTTTTAAAATTAAAGCGTGTTAAAATTTATTTAGCAATCTGTAGTTTGCCCTCGGATACCAGTATAATGATAGACAAAATTTCGTAGCAGCTCGCCCTATCAGACATGTAACCTGCGATTACAAACAGCAAGGCGTGGCAACTTGGACCAATTCGAGCTCTTGCTGCTTCAAAACCATCGACAGAGCCGTACCAGAATCACTTCAAAACAAATGCATGTATAGGCAGTGATTCTACGTTTCTAATTGGAAACACTTAGCCCAAAATCTGGAGGGGGTGTGCGCACCAGTTCCAAAATAATCACATCCATCGCAATAAAATTCGATAATACCAACGCTCCAATCTACCACATGCAGAAAAATCAAACAACAACACCAAGAAAGAATGATCGCCGAAACCATCTACTCCAAGAAAGAATGATTAAAATCATTTAAGCACTCAAGTGGGCATTACAAGTGCCATTTGTAATCTGAAACAAATGAGGCAACTATATAGTTAGCTACTGCCAACAAGACAATCAGTAACCAACCTTATTTGTCGCTTTACAGAAAAGAAGACTATTGGACACTTCAGTTATTAGGAAAACTTGCTGCAGCTAGGAAGGAAATTGCATTTTTAGTTGCACAATCTGAATTCAGGATAGAGATCGCATTTCTACCTGCAACGTACCTATACAAGCAATAAACTGGTGCATCTACAAATTGCAGAATGTGTTCCCAGTCTGACCAAAAGTAGACTATGCACGTGAAATGGTAGCGACACATCAAGTACAAATCATCCTAGCTAGCACATCAAGTCCAAATCATCCTAGCTAACAACAAATCTGACCCGTGTGCATAGGTGGCCAAACGGGCCGTGCTTTTTGGGCCGGCCCGAAGCACGGCTCGGAAGCACGGCACGGCCCACGACTAACGGGCCAGGGCACGGCACGGGCCCGCTAGTGCCCGTGCCCGTTTTCGTTTCGCGGCCCGCGGGCCGGCCCGGCACGGCACGGCGCTTTCGTGCCAGCACGTGGCACGGCACGAGCCCGTCAGGCACGCCGGGCCGGTGCGGCACGGCTGGCACGCGCGCGGCACGCGGCACGGACGCGGCACGGTCGGCCCGCGCGGAGCACGAGGAGGCACGGGGGGGGCACGCGGGGGGGCACGCGGGGGCACGCCTGCCGGCTGTCGGGGCACGGGGAGGCACGGCACGGTCGGCACTAGGGGGCCAGGAGCGTGGCACGTTTTGTCCTTTTTGGCCTGTTTTGGCCCGTTTTGGCATATTTCTGAATAAAAATTCGAAATTTGAATTTGAAGCCTCTATCCTTGCAGTTTTTGCTATAAATAGGCCCTCTCACCTCAGCATTTTGCACACTCACTCATCTCACACATCCTTAGTTCATCACCCACACTTCTCATCCCATGGATCCCCCCCTCTTTAACCCATATCCCGATGGGTTTGTCCCCGAACAGATGATCCACGTTAGCGTAGAAGAATGTGGACTTCGTCCCGAAGATCTTGCCTACTTAGCAGAAGGCCCTCAGTTTCAAACCCAAACTAGCCAAGATATCCAAATCCAAAGTAGCCAAGAACACCATTCATCTAGCAGCGGCTGTCGAGACATCGTAGTAGTTTTCATAGACTGGGGTGCCATGAGACTACGGTAGAGACGTGGGGTAACGGGATAGCGTAGTAACACAGAACACGGGATTTTACCCAGGTTCGGTACGTCGCGACAGTACGGCGTACCTACTCCTGCACTTCTCACTAATTGGGACTAAAGCCCGTATAACAGGGTTACAGTGTGAGGGAATAGATCTAGCTACTCGACGAGGATGAACTTCCCGGCGAGTTGCGTAGAGCTTTAGCTCGTGTCTAACTTAACTTCTCTAATCTATCTCCCGTCCGGCTTTATATAATAGCCGGATTAGGGCTTACAGAACCAGAAACCTAGAAGACTACGTTTAACTTGTAACTTGGAAAGTAAGGAATCCGTCTTCTCCTCCAAGCCAGATCACGTGGGCCGTGATCCGGGTTCTTCTAGAATCCGGCTTCTGCGCGTCGGACTACTGGGCCGCCCAATGGACCTAAGCCCATTACCATGTAGGCCACCCTGGTAGTCCGGCTCTTTTGTCTACCATCTTCTATACCCCTATTCAGTATATATCCGACAGTAGCCCCCAGGAAGGATCAAAACTCTGAAACTCCGCCTTTCGTCAAATACATTTTATCCGGGAAAACTTGATTCAGCAGTCTTGATTCTTTCTTCTTTCCTTTTGAAGGAGATGGTAACATAAAACTCGGAACTATGAAAATCCGGCTTTTCTTCTCGCGATCCTTCGCGGAAAAGGAACTCGTGACATCAGCGCTTTAATCATGCTGACGCAAGCGCCGCTTGGTTTCACGCGGGAAACCCTGCAACGTATCTCTGACAGATTCTCACGGGAAACGAGGAGATAGCCATCATTCCTCTGTCGTTCCGTTTCCCGGATTTTCCGGTGGTTGACACGCGTCAAACATCCAACGTTCGAAAGAGCCGTTGGCACGTATCTAGAGGTTTTCAGGCTATAAATAGCCGTCCTCGTCGTCATCGGAAATCTTTCCTCACTCCTCACTGCCCACGCCATTGACGCAACCGCGAGCTCGAGAGCAAGACCTTGCCCCGACGAACCCTTCGCACGCCAGAGCGCTCCAAAACGCACCACCAAAGGATGGCATCTCCATCGTCCTCACCGGCTCGCGCCTCCATCGACGAACTTTTGGGCGACCTAGATCCACAGCTAGGGCCGCCCAAGACTGCCGGCGGCGAGCCGGAAAAGGCCACGGCATCCGCGGCGGGCGGAGGAAACGCTTCCGCCGCCGCGGACATCGCGGGCCCAAGCGCCACGACAACTCCGCCGTTTGCACCTGAAACGGCGGAGGAGAAAATCGAGCTCCTTGGCGAGAAACTCGCCGCCGCGAAGGCCGCCGCCGCCGCCGCCGCCGGAGCAAACGAGGAAGAGGAAACTGCAGGCAACTGGAGTGCCTGCAGTATTCCCCCGGCTCTCCTTCCAAACTTGGAGAAGGAGGGTTTGGTGCTCAAAAAGAAATGGCGGCTCCCGGAAGAGGAGACCGAACCCATGCCACAAAGGGCGAAAGGGTGCTTCTTGCCTCCCACCTTCTACGAGGTATGGGGCTCCCACCTTCCCTCTTTCTTCCTCCAGGTTCTGTCACATTACAGCATCCAACCTCACAACCTTCCTCCTAATTCCATTCTGTACATGGCCGGCTTCCAGGCCTTGTTCGAAGGTTACCTAGGAATAGAGCCTAGGTTAGATTTTTGGCTGTATTGCTTTGGGGTCAAGCGTAACTCTTCGGGGGCGCACTCCCAAATTGCGGGACCATTTCCTTTACTCTTCGGAGATTCCGAGAGGATTGGTTCCCCAAAATCAAAACTTCAGAATCCGTCAAATTTGGACGGGTTCTTTTTTCTATCATCCCGACGTGCCTTTTCCTAAAAAGGCCGTCGGGGTTCCACCTTTTGTGAACTCCGCCGCCGTTCCCTAGGATAACTGGGTAACAGAGGCCGTCCAAGTTCTGCCTCCAGATCTGCTAAGGATCAAGAGGCGCATCGCCAAGCTCACCTCCCCAAACCTCCTTTGACCGGTATGGACACGGTCTTTTGCTGGCTGGATAAGCGGATTCAGCCATTAGCAAACCACGGAGGCCGTCTCCTGTGTGAATACACGGGAGCCAAGGATCCAATGCGGACAACCGACAAGGATTGGCCCGCAAAGGAACTTAGGCGGCGCATCAATCAGCTGGTCGCATCGCGCGACCAATACACGGAGAGTCGGCCAATGTATACGGCCGACAACCCAGCTCCCAAGGTAAATTTTCCGTCATTTGGGTATAATCTCAATTACTGGATAATCTACCTTTTGACTCTGATTGGTTCTTCCGACAGCTTGCGGATCTTCCAGACTCGGAGTTAGCCTCCGAGGCCGAGCTGGATGCGCTGCGCACCGCCGCTACGGGTGGGCGCAAGCGCAAGAAGATAATTTCTTCGGATGAGATTATCGACCTTGACGGAATCCCCGTCGCCACTTCCAGGTTATTTTCTTCTGGGTTTTTCTTTTATGGGATCTTTTTCGTCCATCTTCGGTGTTTTAACCTTTTCCGGGTTTTTGGTTTTTAGCCTACCCCCCTCCAACCTGAAGCCGAGAAAGCTGAAGAAACTCAGAGTTTCTTCCAACCGAGGCAGCCAACCATCTCCCGCCGTCGCCCCGGACACGCCGCAGACAATGGCGGAAGAGCCTACTGCAGCCACCACCACCAAGCCCCCAGAGCCCAGCCAGCCCATGGCGAAAGGGCGGCTCCAGAGGTGGGGAAATCTTCTCGGACTTTCGACGAGGAAATCCCCACCTTTGACAAGGATTTTAAGGCTATCAATGACGGCTTGGACGCAGCCGGAAATCACTTCGCGGAATACGCGAAAGAATTCCAAGAAAACTTAGCAGGTTTGCAGCGCATGAGCCAGGTACATAACTCTAGCCCCCAAGCATTAATTAAAATGCGTGCTTTTTGCTTTGATGCTTTTTGTGCTCATTCTTCTCCTTTCCATGTTTCAGCAAACCTCCGAGGCCATAAACCTGGAAGTTTTCAGGAAGCTCACCATCAAGAATAAAGAAGTTTGAAGTCTTCTTTCTATTCTTGAGGAGAAGGAGGCGGAGCTGGAATCATCTCAGCTCGCTTTGACGGAAACGAAAGGTAAGCTTTTTCGTTTTGAAATTTCCGATTTAAGACTTTGTCTAAGTTTTTTCCCGAGGAAATTGATCAACTCGGATTTTCCCTTGCTTTTCAGCTGCCTTAGCTCAGGCTAAGCAAGCAGCGGAAGATTCTGGCAACGCCGAAATTCTCCGCAATGAGAACATTGAGCTTCACAAGAATCTTGTGAAAGCTCAACAAGACCTGGGAAGCCAGCAACCTGGCTCTTGGAATGGCTAATTCCAAGGCTTCCGAACAGGCGGAGAAAGACAAATCCACCATTCAGGATTTGACCGAAGCTCTGAACCTTCGCCTGGAGGAAGTTTCCGAGATCGACAAGCTCATCGGTAAATTTCTTGCCCTTTTCCTCATCTTTCCATGTTTTGCTTTCTCTGTTTGTCTGCTTAACCCTTTTGTATGTTTTATTGGATCAAACAGGAGACACCACAGATGGAAATCGGATTGCAGGCATCCGAGCTTTCGGGGAAACATGGAATTTGATTAAGGCTGCCGGGACGCAGCTCATAGAAAAGTTCCTTCCCGATAAATCTGGGGAATGCTCGGAGGTTGAAAAACTTCCGGGTATCATCATGGAGGTGGCGGAGTCCAAGGAGTCTCTTCTCCGCTCTGCTGCATGGGGTGGCGCGCGCATGGCCTTAGGCCTTATGCGCATGCACTATCCTAGTGCCAAATCCTGGCGTGTGGCCACCGGTGTCCCTCAGGGATACACGGATGCGCAACGAACCACCATCTTTGGTGAAGTTAAGGGCCACGCCACCCAGATTGCCGCCATGGTAAATGTCGCCGTCAACTATCCAGAAGAGGAAGCTCCTCCAATCCCCGACGAAGAAAGCAGCGAGGAGGAGTCGGATTCTTGAAAGGTTACCTGGAACCTGGATAGAAAAAGTAGACAATAGGAGCATTACTGTTCTTTCATTTGTAATCCAAAATGTAATGCTTCTTTTATGTTAATGAGAATTCCGCCTTTTGCAGTTTAAACTATGAAATTACTTTGCAAGTTGTTTGAATTTTACCATTCCTTTATCTTCTAAGTTCTCTAGTGTATATGCTTTAACTGTCCTTAGTGTTTGAAATGGCTCAAATAGCATTATGAATCATTATGCCGATTAACTAGGGACGAACCAATCAGTTTTTAAACTCGAAAACATGAAACATGCTAAAGGCATTTTTACTAACTAGTTCCAGTAACCCAGCATACGCACAATCAGATAAGACTTAGAGAAACAAGGAAAGTTTTAAGTGAAACTTGGGCACGCAGGCAATTCAAGTTTCCTTTAGCCGTTAAAAGGCTGAAAAATCATTCAGTTATGTAACGCCGAGTACGCAAGCACAATTCGGGTTAACATTGAGAAATTTGTAAGATCATTGGGAAATAGATGAGGCGGAAACACTTTGCACTTATAAGAAATATGGATGACAGCATTCCGACAACTTTATTTCATGATCTCAAAAGATGTTTACATAGATTTGAACTAAGTACAGAAGGGGACATAACTTGCTAGGTGTTCTCAGGCTTCCGCAATCCACTTGACCTTGTCGAACTTCTCCAGCAGTTTGTGAAATGGTAAGGTTTTAGCCCCCAGCCAACTAAGAAATCTTTTTATGGCTGTGGCGGAACCCGGCAATTCTGGGACATCTTTTTCATACGTAAGTTCTGAGATGTTCGAGATTGCCTTAATCTTTTCCGGGTTAACTTCTATTCCTCTATGAGAAACGATGAAACCCAGAAGTTCACTTGAGGGAACCCCGAATACGCACTTAGATGGATTCAACTTCATCTGGTAGGTGCGTAAGTTCTCGAAAGTTTCTCGCAAATCCTCAAGGAGTGTATCTTTTCCTTGGTTACGACAGCAATATCGTCCACGTAAACATGGACGTTTCTGCCAATCTGACTATGCAAACAACGTTGCATGCAACGCTGGTAGGTTGCACCTGCGTTCTTCAGGCCAAAAGGCATGGTTACGTAGTAATACGTCTCGTACGGGGTTATAAAAGAAGTCTTGATTTGATCTTCCTTTTTCATGCGTATTTGGTGGTACCCGGAGTATGAATCCAAAAAGCATAAAAGCTCGGAGCCTGCAGTGGCATCTATTATTTGATCGATTCGCGGCAGTGCGAACCTATCTTTCGGACATAACTTGTTCAATCCTGTGTAATCTATACACATTCTGAGGGCAGTTGTGTCTTTCTTCGGTACTAATACCGGATTTGCGGACCAGTCAGTATGGATTACTTCCTTGATAAAATCCGCTGCTAAAAGCCGGATAATTTCCTTGCCAATAGCCTTCCGTCTTCTTCCGTCAAATCGACGAGACCTTGTTTGACGGGTTTTGATCCGGGAATAACCTTGAGTTGGTGCTCAGCAAGTTCCCTGGGTACGCCTGGCATGTCAGTTGGACACCAGGCAAAAATATCCCAGTTCTCACGGAGGAACTTGATGAGCTCGCCTTCCTATTTGTCGGTCATCCCAGTCCCAACAACGACGAATTTTGTCGGATCTTTGGGATCTAGGATTACCTGTCTTGTATTCTCGGACGCCTTGAAGCTATCTGTTGGCTTCCGAGTTTCTTTTCCTGCCGGCATTTCTTTCGGCGATACCTCCTTGGCTAACTCCTTTAGTTCTTCCTGAGCTATAACTCTTTGAGCGCAAAGGGCGTTTTGCTTCTCCAACTCGTTGCCAGCTTGAAATCACCGGCAATGGTGATTACTCCTCCTTTGGGTCCTGGCATCTTCAGCTTGTTGTAGATATAGCAAGATCTTGCCATAAATTTGGCGAAAGCCGGACGTCCGAGTATTGCGTGATACACGCTCTCGAACGGCACAACTTCGAAGGATACTTTTTCCTGCCGGAAGTGATCTTTTCTCCGAAGGTGACATCTAGGGAAATTTCTCCTAGGGATCGTGCTTGCCTGCCAGGAACAATACCATGGAAGCGTATATTGCTGTAGTTGAGCTGGGACTCGGATATCTTCAAGTGCTTGAGTGTATCCAGGTACATTATGTTGATGCTGGATCCTCCGTCCATCAGCACTGTTCTTAGCCTAGTGTTTTGCACAATAGGGCTTACAACAAGAGCTTGTGTGCCGGGTTCAGGGATATTTCCGGGATGATCTGACTGATCCCAGATTATCGGTGTGTTGGAGTACTTCAAGAATTTTGGGGTTGCAGGAACAACCGCGTTTATTTCTCGAAGTGTCCTTTTGGCCACCTTTGCTGACGGGGTTGCTAGGAAAGTTAACATTGCTTCTCCGTCAACTCTCGGAAATTTAGGTTCGCCTTTTCGCTGCTGTTCCTGGATTTTGTCATCAGTGTCCGATTCACTGTCTTCTTTTTCAGCTTCTGGCTTTTGTTTGGCAGGTTTCCTCTTGGAACCCTTCCCTTTATTTCCGGATCCTGCATTGCCTTTCATATGCTTGTTTAGCCGGCATTGCGCATTTGTATGGGTAGGTTCCCAAACTGAGAGTGGTGGACGCAGGGTTCCGACTTAATTCTCTCCCATTCTTCGGGAGTGTAATTGATTGGATCTGGACTGCGGCCTTTCCACTTGTTCCCCTTTTCTCCTCCAAAGGCTATGTTAACCTCCTTGGGCTTTGTTGTTGACTCTGGAGTTCCTTTTTTATCAGAACGAGGTGTTTTCTTGGCCAGTATCAGTGACTCAATATTGCCTCCTCTTGCTCTGATATCGTCTTCGGCTGCAGCATGCTCATTAGCGGTTGTAAGCATAGATCCGAGATCTTTGTGCTTTTTAGAACCAACCATGAACGGTACAAGTCCGGGTTTTAGGCCATTGACGAAAGCATGCATTGCTTGTACGTCAGTTACTCCAGAGCAACTATTCTTCATTGCAGTCCATCTGGAGATGAAATCCACGTATGGTTCGTCTTCAAATTGGGTGCAACGGTTCAGCTGGTTGATGCTATTTGGGCGTTTGTATGTTCCCCGAAAATGCTGAGTAAATACTCTCGCCATATCATCCCAACTGTCTACAGTTCTTGATGGTAAACCATTAATCCAATCTCTGGCTCCGTCTAGCAACATTAGGGAAGAAACTTGACAGCTTCCAGGTCTGTCCCGTTGTTGATTTGGACGGCTGTGTAATAATCTGAAAGCCAGGTATCCGGGTTTGTACTGCCGGTATATTTTTGGTAGGTTGGACCAACTTTGGCGAAGCCAGAATGTAGGGTTATCCTTCGGATCCTGTCAGTAAAACACTTAGGACCAAAGTATAGATCATCCTTTTCTGCTCTATCAATATGTGCAGAATATCTCCCGGCTGAATGGACAGAAGGGGATCTGCTCCTTTCTTTTCCATTGTTGCGCGGACGCGTTTTCCGAGGTTATCTCTACATCTTCCGTTGTCACGCCCTCTGGGATTAGGTGGAGTCCTGCTCCTGTACCTTTCCTTATCTTTAGGCGGTCCGAGATCTTTCACGTCTGTGAGGTGTATCGTATCTTCCAGCTTTTTCAGCTGGGTTTCTCGGAGGTGGCATTATTTTGCCGTCATTCCGGTGTTTGTCTTCCCGATCGTGTGGTTTATATCCATCTTTCGGGAGATGAGGTCCGGTTCTAGACGCTGCGTCCCGGTTGTCGGGGTTTTTCTTGTCTTTTCTCGGATCCTCTTTTTTATCCGAATCTCCGGGTTCTTCCGGTCCAGGTGCTCCAGCAGCGCAAGTAACAGTTTTGCAGAGGGCGGAATTATCATGCAGCCTCCCTGATCGCTCTTGTCCTCGCTGTTGCTGCTGTAATGCTTTTCCTAGGAAAGCATACACCCCTTGGAGTTTTTCCCCGTTGGAGTACAGATCGTTGTTTAGGATGGCGAACGCTGCTTCCGCGTTTTCGGCTGCGGTTTTGTATATTGGTTCGCCCTTGGCATCTTTGCCGTTTAACTGCTTTTGCCAAGATGGGTTATAAAACCTTTCTTTCGCGGCAGTTCTTCCGGTTTTGCAATTCCGGGTAACCTAGTAGGTTTTAGGGCAGATCTATGCTTTCTCTCGTACTCCTCTATTTCTTCCTTCATGATTTTGATGTCATTATGGGTTTGTTGGAGATGTTGCCGAGATCTAAGAAGATGTTGCTGTTGCCGTTGGAAAGCTTGTCTCCTGGCTTCCAGCATCTCAGGGGGTTCATTGGGTCCCACTGGAGTTTGTAATAGTTCTTGCTCTTCCAGTTCTGTCATTGGCGGAGCAGTGATTTCCTTAGATTTCTTTTCCGCGGCTTTGTGCCACTAATATCTCCAACTTCCAGGTTTTCATCAGCGAGATCAGCTGACTTTTTCTTCCGGAGTTTGTACTGGAGTTTTTTAGAAGCACGTGCTTTTTCTTGGAAGACGGAGGTTTTTTGACAGGTTCATCCTCTGTCATCTCCTTGACATTAGGGAATATCGGAGAAGTTTCTCCGTCTTCCCTCTTCCACTGGCGGAGGGGTTTTAGGGCTTTCCTGGCTATCGGCACCCGTGTATCGGCTGGTTTTGCCATTAGCACTTCATGGAATCCCTCTTGAAAGGACTTAACTTTTCTTACGAAGGCATCATCGTCTTCGTCTTCGGAGTCGAAGTTATCCGATCCGGTTTCCGACTCCAATCTCGCCTCTATGGCGGCAAGCACGGACTCTGTTTCCGAGTTCATCGTCTGGTTGACGGATGTCGGATCTTCCGTCTCTGTGACGGGTATTGGTTCTTCTGTCTCTGTGACGGGTGTATTGTTGTCTGCCTCTTGCACGGGATTTCCGTCATCCGTGTTTTCGGCGATCGGATTGCACCATGCCGATAAAGTGCGTATCACTGTTTTGTCGGCGATCTGAGCAAAATCCGGCATCATAGTCGTCTTCGACTGGGTATAGGGCGGGTGGGAAATACTTGCTTCCACCGCAAAACCCCATTGCCTCTGCGGTTAATCCGATAAAGATGTTAGCAGATCCAATCGGTAAAACGCAGGCACTTACTAGGTGGTTTTGCGCCGGTAGTAGGATCCGTTGTCGAGGAAGCGCCCGACGTCGTCGAATTCCAAGCTTCCGACAGTGATCGATCTTCCAATTCCGCCTAGTATCCCAGATCGGAATTTCACGCCTGACGTCGTTTGCCCCACGGTGGGCGCCAACTGTCGAGACATCGTAGTAGTTTTCATAGACTGGGGTGCCATGAGACTACGTAGAGACGTGGGGTAACGGGATAGCGTAGTAACACAGAACACGGGATTTTACCCAGGTTCGGTACGTCGCGACAGTACGGCGTACCTACTCCTACACTTCTCACTAATTGGGACTAAAGCCCGTATAACAGGGTTACAGTGTGAGGGAATAGATCTAGCTACTCGACGAGGATGAACTTCCCGGCGAGTTGCGTAGAGCTTTAGCTCGTGTCTAACTTAACTTCTCTAATCTATCTCCCGTCCGGCTTTATATAATAGCCGGATTAGGGCTTACAGAACCAGAAACCTAGAAGACTACGTTTAACTTGTAACTTGGAAAGTAAGGAATCCGTCTTCTCCTCCAAGCCAGATCACGTGGGCCGTGATCCGGGTTCTTCTAGAATCCGGCTTCTGCGCGTCGGACTACTGGGCCGCCCAATGGACCTAAGCCCATTACCATGTAGGCCACCCTGGTAGTCCGGCTCTTTTGTCTACCATCTTCTATACCCCTATTCAGTATATATCCGACAGCGGCGGTGCCGGAACTTCTGGCAGTGCGTGTGCCGGTGCTTCTAACAGCATCAACGCCTCTATCAGCACCGGCTCAAAGAGGCGGCGAACCTCATGGGTGTGGGGCCATTTCGAGCATCGCATTGTGCGAGACGAAGATGGCAACGAACTTCATAAAGCGGCGTGCAAGTGGGCGGACTGCGGCAGCCTCCTCACCGCCACCTCCTCAGGGGGAACCGGGCACCTGGAGCGGCACGCAAGAGTGCACCTGAAGAAGAGAGATCAAGCGGCGAACAGAATGCAGGGGGAAATTGGTTTTCTCCCCGACGGTGAGGTAGGTAACTTCAACTATGATCCTCAATTAGCTCGTGTAGGACTATGGCATATGATTGCTGCACATGACTTAGCGCTTGGTTTTGGGGAGTATCCCGCTGTGGTAGATTGGATTAAAAAATATCATAATCCACGGTATCAACCAGTTTCTAGGCAAACTACATCTAGGGATATGAAAAAACTAGCTAAAGAAATGTCTAAGGAACTAAAAGATGAATTTGCGAAATGTACATTTTCAGTTTCATTAACATCTGATATCTGGAGTGGTAGAGCTAAGCAAGATTATCTTAGTGTTGTAGCCCATTATGTCACTCATGATAACTGGGAACTAAAAAAAGCTTTCATTGGATTTGAATTAATTGACTCTAGACATACTGGTAGAGCAATTGCTGAAAAAATAATGAATGTCGTGCAAGAATATGGTCTTGAGAACAAGGTGTTCGCAATAACTCTAGATAATGCTTCAAATAATGCCGCAGCAATGAATGATCTCGGTCCCGTACTTAACGGTTATGCATCTGGTCAGCTTTTCCATCAACGGTGTGCATGCCATATTATTAATCTATTGCTAAAAGTGCTTTAAAACATCTGAAAGCACCCATTGATAAAATAAGAGATGGCATTCTTTTTTTAAATGGTTCTAATCCGAGACTAACTGACTACAAAAGATGGTGTGCTGCAGCTACTGCGGCATCTCATATATATAATGTTGACATGCACATTAGATGGAACTCGACATACATAATGATTAGAGATTTGATCCGTGATAAAGACCAATTTACCACGTATCTTAATGCAAATTCCCAGGGAGCAATCTTTATACACCTAATGACTGGAAACTAGCAAACATGGTAATGGAATTTCTAGAGCTACTTTACGATGCAACAAACACTTTATCTGGGGTTTATTATCCCACGTCTCCATTACTAGTGCATCAGATTGTATTAATGGCTAATCACTTGAAGGATAATGAATCTCATACTATATTAAGAGACGCTGTTAAACAATGAAAACCAAGTTAATAAAATATTGGAAGGAAATTCCTGATTTATGTGCATTTGCATTTATCTTGGATCCGAGGTGTAAAGTCGATAAGTTCGGCATGGCTCTATCTTATTTAACGGCCTCATTGGAAGTAGATTATACTGCATATCAATTTGCTATTAAGACAAGACTCACTGCTCTATATGCCAAGTATGAGGAAAAGTTTGCAGCTATAGTTTCGCCATTACCACCTCCAGCCGCACGCCCCGCCAAGAAGAAAACCATCTTCAAACTCTTTGGTTCAAGCTCCGGTGGTGGCTCAAGCTCCGGTGGTGGCTCTGGTGGTCAGCGTGGAGAGTTAGCCGCTTACCTCAATGACCAGCTGGTTGCATGCGACGACGACGACAACTTCAGCATATTGCAGTGGTGGCATGATCATAGACGTACATATCCGGTGCTTTCCATATTAGCACGAGATCTGTTAACTGTCCCCGCATCAACAACATCATCAGAGGGAACATTTAGTCTAAGTGGAAGAGTACTCGAGCCGAGAAGAGCAAGTCTCCACCCCACGATGGTGAAGAGTTTGATGGTTGTGAAAGACCGCGATCGAGCAATGCGCAGAACTGAACACGCGCCAGAAGACCCCGAGTTGTTGGCTGCACTGGAGTATCTTCATATCAGCGATGAAGAATAATTTTCTTATCCTTCTGTAATTTTTTTTCTTTGTTCTGAACTTGGTCTGTAATATGAACAATTAAGTCGGAGAGCAGCAAGTTTCAGACGCACTCTTTCCTCGCCAGGGTACCTACGGGGACTGGAAGGTTTTAATGAGGCGGCTTGCTAGCTTAATAAAAATTGTTTAAATTATATCTTCCATTCTTCATTCGTCATACATTTTTTTCTTGGCATAAAAATTACACAAACGATGCATCATCAAATTAAAAAACATACATGGTACATAAACATGATACATTTAAAGAAAGATACATGATACATTTAGATAAAGATACCTGATACATAATACATTTAAAGAAAGATACAAAACTGCCTCATTAAAAAACCTTCTTATTATACGAAGGAAAAAGAGTGCAGTTTAACTCTAAAAGACTAAATGACTAAATGACTAATGACCGTTGCCAGCGTCTCTTTCACCGTGCCTCTTGTGATGCCTTACAAGGTGGCCGTTGCCTCGATCAGGGTCAAACGAGAACTCCATCCTGCACTCAGCCCTCTTGCACCTAGCCATCCTCCGCAGAACACCATCCTTTTCGACAAAGAATTCATCGAAACACTCCAACGTCGGCCATCTTGGCCTCCCTCCATTTGCATAAAGATTGTTGGGTGCTGGCACATTGGGTGGTGCTTGTGGTGGTTCAGCCATGTTTGTGGATTGTGTAGCTGTGTGTAAACAATGAGAGGGTGGGCACCCCCTTTTATAGCAAAAAAACGATTTTTTTCGGACTAAAATGACCCCAAAACGCCCAATTAAGCCTAAACAGCTCAAAACTAGGACAAATTACACTTATAATGGGCTAATTACCCCCTAATTAGCCCCTAATCGGAAAATCCGACGCCCCCGCTCCTCCCTGGCCCTACTTTTTCGAATTTCCCCTCCCCCCGCTCCTCCCCGGGCCCACAAATTCGAATTGAAATTTTTCCCGCACTCCCGCGCGTCGGGCCACCGCGTGCCGTGCCTGGCCGGGCTGGCGTGCCCGAAATCGGCACGATGGGCCGCTAACGTGCCAACGGGCCGTGCCCAAATCGCGGACGGAGCACGCGGGCCGGCACGGCACGGCACGTTTAGCGCCGTGCCTTAACGGGCCGTGCCCTGGCGGGCCGTGCTTCCGTCAGGCACGAGCGGGCCGTGCCGTGCGGCACGTTTGGCCACCTATACCCGTGTGTAATTGTGTAAGGGTTGACCGAACTGAACAATAGAATTCAAGAAACTTATCCGGATCCAAGCAAGCAGCAGCAGCTCCACAAAGAAAATGCTCCTAGCCCAGAGAGAGAGGGACTGGAGTGGAGGTGGTTGTGCTGCACGGTCGCCGCCAAAAAGATGAGGCGGCAGGCGGCTGCGGAGATGGAAGAGAGGGGACGAGTGGGGGCAGGGAGAGTCGGTCTATACCCACATCGGCGGCACCTGGAAACGGAGTAGGAGGAGACGACGCCCAGCGACTGGGAGGAGGAGGCGGCGTCCAGCGAAGGGGAGGAGGAGGCGGCGGCAGCCCCCGTGGAAAATCCCTTCAATTCTCGGGAGGAGGACGCAAGGAAGGAGGGCGTCCCCTCGGCGCCGAATCTCGCATGCCGGCGAGCGATACAGCCGCGACAGCCTGGTTTCCTGGGCGACTGCCACCCGCGGCCGCGTCGCCATGGACGCCAAAGGTCGAGCTTGGGATAGGGATTGTTGTGGGGGCGCAGTTTGGCGGTTCTAGGAGGTGGAATCGGAAGGGACAGGAGGAGGGTCCGGGGATGAGATCTGCAGCACTCTCCAGGGATCCCGCGACCACACGGGTGTTCTAGGCATTCCTAGACAGAAATGATATTGCTAAATAAGGGCATCTCCCGTCGTTGCGCCCCCAGATGCAAAAACCAGGCCTTTTTTTTGCGCCGCGGCGCGAAACGGCGCTATTCTGGAAACTTGGGGGCGCGTTTCACAGCCGTGAACCCAGGCCGCCCCCAGCCGGCGATTCGGCCCAATTTGGACAGGTAGAGATTTGGCACACAAATAATTGAACTTTTGCCACCAAATAAATAGAGTTTTGCCACACAAATAAAATAGTTCAACAATTTAAACAAAATAAATAAATTACACTAGGCATCGTCCTCAACATTGACATTCCCCTTTCACGCCCACAAATGCTACACCAGGTCATCCTGCAGAGCATGGTGTGTTGCAGCGTGTCGAATCTCCTGTCGCTTGGTGAGGAAGTATGTCCATGATGCCGGCACCTGGTGATCAACATCTGCAAGAGGGCCCTACCGGTAGTATGGTGTGCTTGCCTCACTGTCAGGCACCGGGTCATCCCGCTCACTCTCAATGATCATGTTGTGTAAGATCACACAACACTGCATCACCTCCCACATGTTGGATTTCGACCAAGTCATAGCTGGGTACCGGACAACAGCGAATCGAGATTGCAACGCACCAAATGCCCGCTCAACATCCTTCATGCAAGCCTCCTGGCACTTGGAAAACCAAGCTTTTGCGCTTCCTGGGATAGGGTTGGAGATGCTCTTCACAAATGTTGCCCACTTCGGGTAGATGCCATCTGCAAGATAGTACCCCTTTGTATACTGGTGTCCATTGATCTCATAGTTCACAGGAGGGCATGGCCTTCGACAAGCTCGGCAAAGACATTCGAGCACTGCAAGACATTGCTGTCGTTGTGACTTCCAGGCATACCAAATAATGAATGCCAAATCCATAGATCGTACGAAGCCACGGCCTCGAGAACCACCGAGCACTCTCCTTCCTTTCCCTTGTACATCCCCTGCCAGTCAAATGGGCAGTTCTTCTATGCCCAATGCATACAGTCGATGCTGCCAAGCATCCCAGGAAACCCTCTTGCTTCATTCTCTGCGAGGAGACGAGCAGTGTCTTGCGCATTGGGTGATCGCAGGTATATTGGGCCAAAAAACTGCAACCACTGCCCGGCATAACTTGTTCAAGCACTCGAGGGCCGTGGACTCGCTCATGCGCAGGTAGTCATCTTGTGCATCTGCGGGAGCACCGTATGCAAGCAATCTCATGGCCATCGTGCACTTCTGGATAGAGGTAAAGCCTACCGTGCCGGTGCAGTCCTTCTTCAACTTGAAGTAGGTGTCGAACTCCCGGATGGCATGCATGATCTTGAGGAAGAGCGTGCGTTTCATCCTGAAACGACGCCAGAACACCTTCTCGTCGTTGGTGGGATCCTCGGCGAAGTAGTCGGAGTAGAGGATGCAGTAGCCCTCGTACCGCTGCGTCGGCCTACTCTTGCGGCGACCGGGCTTTGATCCAGTGCGTCGCGGCGCGGCGTCCTGGGCCAGCAATCCGGCCAGGCAGCTCAGGACGAGCAGGTGTTCCTCATCGTCGATGGCGGCCTGGTCTTCCTTGTCGAAGAGCTCGGCGAGCATCTCCTCGGCGTCGGAGTCCATGCCTCGGGCAGAACGTCGAACACCTTGCGGGTGGTGGACGTGGTTCACCGGGCACAACCCCCTCCGCGGCGGAGATGCGAGCAAACGGCGGCGACGATGTGGCGGAGAGGCCTGCGGTGGTTTTGCCTCGCCGCTCGTGCGTGATGGCGGCAGGCGGCTGGGACGTGGGGTGTGATCGGCGGGGTGGCGACGGCGGGGCGAGCGAGAGGAAAAGCCGAGCCGGGGGTGGGGAAAGTGGGTCAAATAGCGCTCCCTCGCCGACTGCGCTGGCCCATGTGCGCTTTTCCTTCCGCTCCCCCCCAGGCCGAACCCAACGGGCTGGGTTCCGCCTGGGTGCGATGGCGCTAAATTCCGCCGAAACGACGCTTTTTCGGGTCCTGGGGGAGGGGGGGCGACTGGTAAAAAAACGGCGCTTTTCGAGCAAAACGGCGCTATTTTGCGTCCTGGGGGGGCGCTAGGGGGGACGACTGGAGATGCCCTAAACGGAACACCCTAAAGAGTCGCGAACAATTGCTTGCCCAAGTGGTTGATGTTGTCCTGCTCCACCAGCACAGTTTCGAATCTCACAAAACCAATATTATTATTAAATTTGTTTTATGTAGAAAATAAATCACTACAATTCAACAAAATGTGTTAATTAATTTAGAAGAAGATGTTAATTAATTTAGTGCATTTTTCAGCAGATGAACCAACATTTTTTTATTAATATTATTTTACTTACCAAAAAATCAATATAATCCACGCACACCATCCGTAGCAAAATAAATATGGCGGTTACATCATCCTTAATCAGTTCATCGACTACATCGTGATTCTCATAGCTCTAACTAGCATTTTTTTTTCTAATAATTTTCTTGCCCTTCTTTGTCGCGGTTGAATAATTTAGGCCCGGAACCCCTTTATTTCTTCTCGCGAATAGACGACCTTTAGGTTGCGTTGTCCTGCTTCTTCTTGTGGTGTATGTTGCATCGTCGTCGTCGTCATCTTCCATCTTCGGGTCACCGTACTGGTCGAAGTCTTGCTCGTTGGCGACTCCATCCATTCCGATGATGCTCCTTTTACCTCTCCTCACGACAACACGGCTAGGCTTTGTCAGGTCGATAATGAAGAAACATTGGTCCACTTGGCTAGCGAATACCCATGGCTCATTTTTCGCGGCGACGTTCGCGGCGTCATTCTTAGATTTGGCTTCGGGTATAACCATGGTGGTGAAATACGACTTTCTCTATCGATGTTCTTGGCCCATCTGATATGAAATATCGGCACCTTCTCTGGAGAATACATGGGTGGCAAGTATCAGTGGCGCACCTGTGCGTGGTGCGCCACTGATGCTAATGGGCATACATGGTACATAGAATCAGTGGCGCCCCGCCTAGTGGTGCGTCACTGATTCTATTGTGTATACATGGGTGCCAGGTATCAGTGGCGCACGGCTGGTGCGCCTATCGAATAGTCATCTCAACAAGTCCCTCGGATGAACCGATAGGATTTCGATTAGGAGAACGTGTAGGCGCTGGTGATGATCGTCGGCTAACAGGGGGCAAGATTTACCCAGGTTTGGGGCACTCGTAGAGGTAAAACCCTTACTCCTGCTCTATCGATCTGTATTATCAATAGATCAGTTACAATGGGGGGTGATCGAATCGAGAGTATGGTCTCGAATTCAAGGCTTTGGTGGTGTGAGATTGCTTGGATCCCCCTCTCGGTGGTTCTCCTGGCCTTATATAGGTGGCTAGGTCTCGAACCGTACCCGGGGGGGTTACAAACCCTAGCTTAGGTCGGTTACAAGTTTGCTTCTTGACCCGCAAGGCTTTGTGGGTGGGCCTTCAATTGGCCCTTCTAGAACTGTTGGTGGCACCTTTCCTTGGGTTTAGGTCTTGGGCCTTGGACCGGGTAGCCTCTCGGTCTGTTCTCTCGAGTCATTCGAGGTTGTGAAACCTCCCCCAGCTGAGGTGAGTTTCTTCTTGTTCTTCTTTGGTCTCTTTCTAGTCCGAAATTTCGTCAACTGAAGTTCTTCTCTCTTTCTCCTCTTTTGTTTCCGTAGAGTTTGAAGGTGGCGACGTGCTACCCGCCAGTTTCGGCTGAAGATGCCTCGGACCTTCTGGCGAGTAACGTCGAGGCTCCTCTCGAAACTAGTGTCGCAGAAGCCGATTTGAGCTCCGAGCGCGACTCTATGGACGACGGGGAGGAGTCGGGTAGCGACCAACTTCATCACCGCAAGCGCTGCAGGCACGAGGATAACGAAGTCACTTCCAAGGATAGTTCCTTGGGTGATGGGTCCACCAAGGCGACCGAGCCTCTCCAGGTGCCTCCTCTTCGTACGCTTCCACCTCTTGGTCATCCACCGAAGGTTTCCACCGCCTGGAACATGGACGTTCTGGATGATGACGACGAGGATGAGTAAGTCTTCTGTGTTTCACTTTTAGTCGCGAATTTTCTTTCTCGTTCCTTGTTCTTTATTCTGATTTCGCTTTCAACAGCAGCCTTGCGACTATTATCCCTGGTCGGTTTGCTTCTTCGCTTCCTTCCGTGAAGAGAAAAGAAGTAGCCACGACTGAAGCTGTAGTTGTTGAGGCCACCCGAAGATCTCCAAGTCCTGCGAGAGCAACCGCCACTCCGGAGTACGAGCTACCCCTCTTTGCGGGTGGAGCGTCCGCGAGTAAGGAAGTTTCGGGTAGCTCGGCAGAGCCTTTGTCTACCGCTCAGGGCAAGGTAAGTCCACTTTTCTTTTCCTTGGTCGTTCAAAATTTTATCGGGTGCACGGCAGTGCTCCCGATGGGAGTAGCCCCCGAGTCTGTAGTTAATTGCTTGTAGTTGGCCACAGGCTCAAGTCGAAGTCTTTTCTTCCTTTCTTCTTGAATTCTATCGGGTGCACGGCAGTGCTCACGATGGGAGTAGCCCCCGAGGCTACATTCGAATGTGTATAGTAGTATGTAGGCTCAAGTAATACCTTTTTTACTCGAATTTTTGTCTTGGGTTTTGTAGGCTCTCCTCGACTCCCTCGCTGCTTTCGGGTGCCGAGTACTTTTGGCCGAAGCGGACTGCGTCTCCCTTAGGGCAGATCGCGATCGGCTTGTCCAGGACGGCCGTTCTCTTCAAGGTAGTCTAGTACGCCATTCTTCGTCTTCATTGTTTCTCTTTGATTGTAAAGGTTGCTTCAGCCGTATGCTTTGTACTGCAGACGAAGTCACCCGCCTGAAAACTTAAAAAGCTGAAGCTATCGCTCGGGCGAAAATCCTTGAGGCAGAGTTGGAATCCTCCCGAAAGGAGTTGGAAACCACTCGCAAGCACTCAGCCGATCTTGAGGGGATCTTCGAGAAGGCTCAGGAAGCGCTGAAGCAGCTGGAGGAGGCGGGTGCCAAGCATGACAGCGATCTTGTCGACCTCATTCATCCTTCGGCTCAGAAGCTTGCGGGTATGCTGTGTTTCGCCTTTCTTGTACTGTGGTTTGAATTTATCCTGCTTTCTTAGAGATTTAATCTGTCTTTGTTCCATACGCCCTTGGGATTGGACTGGAGTTGCCTGGAAACCAGCGACTGGATGCCCTCATGGATTCTTGCACTCAGCTCCAGGAACATGCGAGTAGAATCTTCGCCCTCGTTGGTGATGCCACACCCGAGTGTCGACGCGATTCCACGAGCGTTTACTGGTGGACGTGACGATTCCGCCTACGCTGGATGGCCTCCTGAAGGTGTTCCTGGGTGATGAAGATCTTCTCCATGGATACTCAGTCGCCCAGTCCGAGTGCGGGACCAAGATGGCTATTCAATTTGCCTTGGCGCATGGAGTCTCGGATGACCTGGAGAAGGTGTATTCGAGCGTTCCTTACGACGCCCATGGCAAAAAGGTAGCACTCCGTCCTTTTGGCGCTCGTGCTGAAGTCCTCACGAAGATGCTTTCTGAGGTGCTTGCTCGTGCCAGTCGCAAGGGGCATCCTTCCGCGATTGGAACTACTTTTGCAGCCCCCTAGGATAGTTCTTTATTTCCTTTTGCTTGTCGATGTAATGAACCTTAGGATGTATTCCCGTATTTTATGTTGAGTAATCGACGTGTTTTCTGAAATCCAGAGTGTCTGATTGTTGCGCCTTACTTTTATATGCTCCCGATGGGAGTAGCTCCCGAGCACCCGAAAAATGGATCGTATGTTATCGAGTGGGGTCTTGTGATTTTTCTGAACTTTCTTCTTTTCTTTCCAGGTAGTGGATCCCAGCATAGAGTCCTCGAGTAGGTCTGCTTCGCAGGTTAATGCCCTTGTTGCTGCTACCAACACATTTGCATCACTCCGTGACTGTGTTGCGGATGGTGAGCACAAGTTGAAAGCTCTGCGAGGTGTGGCCGATGTTGCCAAGTCGAAGCAGAAACTTGCTGCGGAGCGTGAGCAATTTGTGATGGAAGAACTAGCGGCTGTTGCCAAGGGCATGCTCTGTAAGTTTACGAGCCCCCGAGTACTTTGTCGTTGGTTCCTCTCTTTGTTTTGATGCTTTTGTTGTCCTTGCAGTTGTTGAACCTGACGGAGTCTGTGAGACCCATTGGGTGAATAATCACATTATTCACGAGTCGAGTAGCCCCAATCCTCATGCGAGTGAGTTCTAGTCTGACCGCAAGCGAGGCTTTATCCTTGCTACCCTGAAGTATCGGGCAAGCCAGGTGCAGGTAATCATTGAGTCTTGTCGCGAGGCCCTGTCCTCTGTCCATCGGACTTTTTTGCCCTTTGGGTGTTGTCCCGGATAGCTTGAGTAGTTTGCTCAAGATGTTCCGTCGGGTGGGAGAGGTTCGAGCGTGCGTACGCCAACAACTTGTCAGTGGAGCCCAGGTGGCACTTGCCTTCGTTCGGCTGTGGCACCCTGAGGTCAACTTCCTTTCTGTGGCGCGGCTTCCTGACTCGAGAGGTTTACCATTCGATTTTTCTCCTCACTATATGGTCGTGCGCCCTGCAGTGGAGCAGATTGTTCGACTGACCTCCGAGGAGATTGATCAAATACTTGCAGATGAGGCCGCTCGCCGTTAAATGTAATTTGAAGATGTAAATATCTTGTTGTAAGGTGTTCTAAAGGTGTAGACCTTGTGACCTTGTATATTACATTCGATGTTTTTAAGGTGTTTATAAGGTGTGGACCTTGATGTACCCTGTATTGTTTTTATCGAGTGATGTTACTCGAAGGTATGTGATAATGCTAGTTAGGCATAGCCCCCGTGTGTTTGGGGTGTGTACCTGTCGGTTTAGCATGTTTGAAGAAAACAAAAAATCTCGATTGCTATGGTTGAGAAACCATGTATTTATTGATATGGCTGAGAAGCCATGTGTTTGGTCGAGGTACAGTGTGGCTGGTACAACCTTATTTCTTGCGAGTAGGATAATCCTAGGGGTAGAACTTCCGGAGATGCGCAATGTTCCACGGGTTGGAGTAGATACCACCGGTTTTTGGGTTCTTCAATCGATAGGCGCCTCCTGGGATAACTTCATGTATTATAAAGGGTCCTTGCCATGGTGGTTCGAGCTTGTGTCCTTCCTTTTGTTTGAGCCGCAGCACCAGGTCTCCTACCACAAAAGATCTGTGGCGTATACGGCGACTGTGATAGTGGTGCAGTGATTGCTGGTATACTGCGGATCTTGCGAGTGCAATGTCCCGAATCTCATCAAGTGCATCCACATCTTCTGCAAGTGCCCTGTTTGAGGTTTCTTCGCTGTATGCAACGACTCGTGGAGCACTGAATTTGACGTCTTCGGGTAGGACGGCTTCACCTCCGTATACCATGAAAAATGGCGTATAGTTTGTTGACCGATTTGGTGTTGTGCGTAGGCTCCACAGTACTGATGGTAGTTCTTCGGCCCAGTGTCCTCCTGCGGGGTGCAACCGATCTAACAGCCGCTTCTTTAGGCCAGCCGAAACTAATCCGTTAGATCGTTCGACTTGGCCATTGGTTTGCGGGTGAGCTACCGAGGCAAAACTGAGGGTGATCCCCTTCTCCTCGCAGAATTCCTGTGTTTCCTTGGCTGTAAAGTTGCTGCCGTTGTCTGTGATGATGTTGTGTGGCTCGCCGAATCTACACACGATGGAGTCGAGGAATCGCACGGCGCACTGGGCGTGCGCGGAGGTGACTGGCATGGCCTCTATTTATTTTGTGAATTTGTCGACTGCCATCTGCAGGTGTGTGTATCCTCCAGGTGTTGACTTGCGCAGCGGTCCCACCATGTCGAGCCCCCATTGGGCGAAGGGACAGGCGATGGGAATCATGTGCAGTTCTGTCGCAGGGGCATGCGGTCTGGGTGCAAACCTTTGGCAGGCGTTGCATCTGTCGACTAGATCTTTGGCGTCTCTTGCTGCTGTGAGCCAGTAAAATCCTGCCCTGAAGGCCTTACCCACGTTGGCTCTCCAACTAGCGTGGTGGCCACAGCCTCCCTGGTGTATATCCCGGAGCAATTCCCCTGTCTTCGGGTGCTATGCATCTCTGCAATACCCCTGATATGCTTTGCTTGTATAGCTCGTCGTTGATTACCCGAAAGGATTTGCTGCGTCGTACGATTTGACGGGCCTCACAAATGTATGCTGGGACCTGTTTGTTGGACAAGTAGTCGAGGTATTTCTATGTCCAGACTGGCTCGACCAAAAAAACTTGCCTTGAAATGTTGTGGATGAGCTCGATCATAGCAATTTGCGGGCTGTCGTATGTTTCCACTGCTGCGAGTATTCCTGCTGGCTTTCTGACTTTGACTGATCGCTTGATCATTCGTTTGAAGTAGATTCTTGGAGGGATGGGGGCGTTTGTTGACCCCATGTTGGCCAGCTTGTCTACTTCCTCATTGCTTGATCGCGCGATGTGCTTTAGTTCGCACCCTTTGAAACTTCCTTCGAGCAGATTGTACATGTCACGATAAGCGACCATGTTATCCGCGATAGCATCGCACTCCTTCATCGTCTGCTGCACGATGAGATTTGAGTCTCCATATATCATCAATCGGGTGGCTCCGCAGGCGATCGCCATTTTCATGCCGTGTAGGAGGGCCTCATACTCCGCGTCGTTGTTGGATGCTGGGTCATCAGGAGGGAAATCCAGTCGCATGACGTATTGCAGCTTGTCGCCTTGGGGAGATATGAGAATAACTCTGGCTCTGGCTCCTTTGTTTCTCTTCGACCCGTCGAAGGACATGATCCAGTTGCTCGTGTATTCTGGCGGTCCTGGTGTTTGCAGCTCCGTCCACTCGCTTAGAAATTCCACAATGACTTGGGATTTTATAGATTTGCGACCTGCATAAATGATGTCCTAGGCGCCAAGCTCGATGCTCAATTTTGCGATTCTTCCGGATGTCATTGGGTTGTTCATGATGGTACCGAGTGATGCGTCGTTTAGCACTGTGACGGTATGTTCCTGGAAGTAATGCTTGAGCTTTTGGGCCGTGAGGACTACCCCATACGCGAGCCTTTTATAGTGAGGGTATCGCTGCTTGCATGGCGAAAGCACCTCGCTGACATAGTATATTAGCCGTTGAACTCCGGACGCCGTGCCATCCTCTGGCCGCTCGACGACAATAACCGTGCTGATGACCTGGTTTGTTGCGGCCAGGTATAGGTATAGGGGCTCCCTCTCTTGTGGCGTTGCCAGGACGCGCCTACTCTGCAGTGCTCTTTTCAAGTCGATGAACGCCTTTTTTGCTTCGAGTGTCCACTCGAACTTATCTGTTTTCTTCAGCAACTTGTAAAAGGGCAATTCTTGCTCGCCTAATCTTGCGATGAATCTGCTCAGAACGGCTAGTCGCCCTGCGAGCTGATGTACGCCGCGAAGATTGGTTGGCTCCTTCATTGCAAAGATTGCTTGAATTTTCTCCGGATTGGCTTCAATTCCGCGGGCGAACACCAAATACCCGAGGAGTTGTCCTGCAGGAACGCCAAAGACGCATTTTTTCGGGTTGAGCTTGATCCTGTACGCGTTGAGAGCGTCGAATGTCTCCCTGATGTCCTCAAGGAGCGTATCTTCTACCCGACTTTTGATGACGATGTCGTCAACGTGCACTTGTACGTTCTTGCCAATGAGCTTGGCGAGGCATTTTTGCATACATCGCTGATATGTTGCGCCTGCGTTTTTCAGCCCGAAGGGCATTGTCGGGTAGCAGTAGACACCGTGAGGTGTGATGAACTTTGTCTTCTCCTCGTCCTCCTCTTTCATCCAGATCTGATTATAGCCCGAGTAGGCGTCTAAGAAAGAGAGTCACTGGCAGCCTGCAGTGGAGTCCATGATCTGGTCGATCCATGGCAAGGCGAAGGTATCCTTGGGGCAGTGTTTGTTCAACGACGTATAGTCAATGCACACGCGAAGGATGTCAGTGTTTTTTTTGGAACCAACACCAGGTTTGCTAACCAGGTGGATATTTTTATCTCTCTCATGAATTTTGCGGCGAGTAATCGATTCACTTCTTCTCTGAGTGCCTTCTATTTTGGCTCGGAGAATCGTCGGGTCGTTTGCTTGATAGGTTTGGCGTCTTTGAATACTTCGAGTGAGTGCTCGACAAACTCCCTGGGTATCCCTGGCATATCTGAAGGCTGCCAGGCAAAGATTTCCCAGTACTCACGGAGGAGTTCGACGAGCGCGCCTTCCTATGCAGACGAGAGGGTGGTGGACACCATCGCCGTCTTTGCGGGTTCTGTCGGGTGCACTTGATGCTTTCGAGTGTCGCAGTTTGCACTGAACTCGAGTTCTGGAGCGTTCTTTTTGGTGAGTGGCATCACGGAGTGGTCCGTGGTCTTTGCCAATTCTGCCAGCTCCTCCTGCATCCCGAAAGATTTTGCGATCTCATTGAACTCAATGTTACACTTATCGGATTTTTGTAAGTCGCCATCTATGGTGATGGTTCCGTATTCCCCAGGAAGTTTGAGCTTCAGGCAGGCGTAGTGGGGTACTTCCATGAATCTCGCGAACGCTGTTCGGCCAAGAATGGCGTGGTACTGTGAGGGCCAGTCGACTACCTCGAAGTCGAGGAATTCTCGCCTGTAGTTTCTTGGGTTTCCGAGCACCACCTCCAAATTGATTGTTCCGAGTGGTCAGACTACTTTGCCTGGTACTATCCCGTGGAAGGATGTTTCTGATTCTGCAAGTCCGTCCAGGTTCCTGTTCATTTTACGGAGTGTGTCCACGTAAATGATATTGATTCCGCTGCCGCCGTCCATGAACACTCGTGCGAGTTCGTAGTTTCCTATCTGCGCTTGAATGATGAGCGCGGCGTGTCCTGGTCGATATACCCGAGGGGGGTGGTCATCTTTGGAGAAAGTTATCGACTGGTTCAAGTATTCAGGTTTGGACGGTGGAGCTTGTACTGCCATGACCACTTGGCGTGTGTTTGTTTTCTGGACCCTACGGGAGGGGCAAACTTTCTGTATCATTCCGAGGAGTCCTGCTGGGTTCGGGTACCCATTGCCTCCCTGGTTTGCGACGGGTGGCGCTGGAAGCGCGGCCAGCGCCACGTTTTGCTGTCCTGGTGGAGGTAGGGGTTGTGGCGGGTGGAATCCCTGATGTCCTCCTCCTGGAAGTTGTTGGTAGCCCTGATTGACTGCAGCTCTGTTTTTCTTCGTGTAGGCCTCGTGGATGTCCTCAAACTTTCGGCAATTCTTGAGGAGGTGGGTTGCCTTGGTCTTGCCTGTGCACTTATCTGTGAATAGATGTAGCGTGCAATAACCGTCAAGGTCCTCCTCGGGAGTTTTATCCTCTGGCTTTGGCTTCCAGTCGCGATTTCCACAAGGTCCGCTGTCACGATTTCTCGTAAACTCTGCTGCAACCAGTTCTTCTCCATCGTCGTGATCGTAGTGCTTTCTCCTTTTCTTTCGACCATGGCGGTCGTCCTCAGGTGCTGGCAAAGATGCTTTCTCATTGCGCACGGAGTCTTCACCGTTGGCCCATCTGTCGGCTATGGCCATCAGCTCCCCGAAGGTTTTGGGTGCAGCTCGCCCTAGCTCTTCTCTGAAGGCGGTTCGTCGAGCTCCTTTGGTGAAAGCTTCGACTGCAACTTCCTCCGATATGTTTCCCGCCGTATTTTTGAGCATGGTCCACCGCTGAATGTACTCGCGAGTAGACTCACCACTCTTCTGCTTACAAGCCCGCAACTCCTCGATGGACGCGGGTCTTTTATATGTTGCTTGGAAGTTCTTGCGGAAGTCGAAAGTTAGATCGTCCCATGATCCGTATCACGCCCTCGGTCTTCCTTCGAGCCAGCTGCGTGCAGTGCCTACAATATGTAGGTTGAGGTACTGCATAGCCGTTGTCTTGTTACCACGTTGGTATTTTACTGCCGTGAGGTAATCTGACAGCCAGGATTTGGCCTCCAGCGAGCCGTCGTACTTTGGCACCTCCGTAGTAAGTTTAAATCTCTTGGGCATCGGTGCCTCGCGGATGTCGCGGGTAAAGCACAACGCGCCACAGGCTTATTCGTTGGAGGAAGTGGACGGGGACCGTGCACGGTACCTGATCGCTCGGGCCTTGTTGATTTTGTTCTGCGCGATGTCAGATTGCGCGTTGTATTCGGGTTGGTCGCGATCGTTCTCCTTCCGCGGTTCCTTGCTGCGGTGTCGCGAGCGGCTGCTATGATGTTGCGGACTGCGATCACGATCCCTCGGGCTATCGTCGCTGCTACTTGGGCTATCACCGTGAAGCCGGGCTTTCCTTTCCTCGGGCGCGACGAGGTGATTTCTCCCTTCTAGGTGATGCGCTCTCGCGTCTACGGGGTGTTTCTTTGTTTTTCCGAGGGGTCTTCTCAGTCTCTTGTGCAGTCGCGTTTTTGCGGCCTTGGGCGGCGAGTCTCACGGCTGCCATGCCTAGCCCCTTCTAGACTTGTCGATATTGCTCCGCGCGGGGGTAATTCTCTCATGGCTGGTTCGCCTGCAGGTACGTGGATGTGGCCAGGACTGCAGCAACGGGAGTCGTCGGGTGTATGTTGCCGTCGTCGTCGACGTGCATGAGAGATGTCTCGAATGTCTTGCTAGCCCCGCTAAGATATTCGCGATCCAGGGCTGCGGTCTTCGAGACGTATTTTTTCTTCGGGGGATTGTTCCCTACCGAGCAGTGGCGGAGCTAGCGCTTCGTAAAAGCCTGGGCACACACCTCGTCGATGATCGTGTTAGTATAATGTTAATGTCGAGACATCTCAAGACAATTGTTAAAGATTAGAATCAAATTACGTGAACATAGACCTTGTATTTTCTTGTTGGTACCAATCAATATTTTTGTTACAATGTCAGATAGATTAACTTTGTAAGCATACTGCATATGCAATAATATTTGGAGGAAAGTAGTGCCTCTTTACAGAAAACAAAAGATAAGACTAATATAGCCACTAAACTCCTAATTTTCTGCCAAAAGAACACGACACAGCAGGGGCCTGTAGAGCCTGCTAAATTCTACAGCCCAGGGCTATTTTTTTAGGATAATCTGCAACCTAGGTAGATGACTGTGTCGCATTCTTTTGAGGCCCAAGTAGAGCTACTCAAGAAAATGATTGTCGCCTGTTAGGTCCCAAGCGATGAGAGGGGCACATCTTTCAGCCCAACAGGCAATAGGTCGTATCTTCAGAAACATACAGCTTGCTAGAGTTCATGTACGCAACAACGCAGCCCGGGCACGTGCCCTAGGTGGAGGTATGGTTAAATCGCCCCTGCTACCGAGTAAGTTTTGGAGAGTGCCGCACGACATAGACTCGATTCATCCGGAAATTTCTTCCGCTCGTCCAGATTCTTGCGGGCCTCCTTGATCAGCTCTGCTGCTTTCACCAGATGATAGTGGTATGCAGTTAGATCTTCTTGAGGGTCCCTTCTTCAATCGGCTGGCCTAGATGTACAGCCTTTTTCGCCTTGAGCCAGGCGTCCCGCGACGCTTTGATGTGCTCTCGCTCTTTCAGGTTGTCTTCCGTTTCCTCGGGTGGCTCAGT
This sequence comes from Alopecurus myosuroides, assembly GCA_028641055.1. Lineage (NCBI taxonomy): Eukaryota > Viridiplantae > Streptophyta > Magnoliopsida > Poales > Poaceae > Alopecurus > Alopecurus myosuroides. The sequence goes on along the minus strand of CM054057.1, from coordinate 731,782,459 downwards.
CGATCCTGCCATGCAGACTTGACCGAGATATGGCCCGCGAGTCCTAGGCGTAGGTTGACAAGTTTTGCCGACCCAAAAAGGTTCTTCAGCTGAGATAGTATGGAAGTTGCGAGTGCCGGGGCGGATGGATCCGCCGCTGGGCGCTAGATCGTGACCAGCATTGTTGGGCAGCGAGTCGAAGGTTGCCGGGCTCGAGATAGACTTAGAGTCCGATTCGCCGAGATCGGCTTGCTCGGAGAAGTGCAGGATTCCTTCCTTGTTGGCGTGCAAGTGGAGGCTGCCGAACGTCAGGCTGACGCTCTTCTCCAATCTGCTGAACCCCGGGCGCGATTCCGGCGAGTGGGGCGCGACGATGATCGACCCGAATCAGATCGGATCTGCTGGAGTCGAGGTTCCGGGGCTCCAGCTGAAGGTTGGCAATGATGAAGCTGAAGACGCCGTAGATCCAGCGCCCGCCGTTCCCACAGACGGCGCCAATTGTCGAATAGTCATCTCATCAAGTCCCTCGGATGAACCGATAGGGTTTCGATTAGGAGATCGTGTAGGCGCTGGTGACGATCGTCGGCTAACAGGGGGCAAGATTTACCCAGGTTCGGGGCCCTCGTAGTGGTAAAACCCTTATTCCTGCTCTGTCGATCTGTATTATCAATAGATCTGTTACAATGGGGGGTGCTCGAATTGGAGAGTATGGTCTCGAATTCAAGGCTTTGGTGGTGCGAGATTGCTTGGATCCCCCTCTCGGTGGTTCTCTTGACCTTATATAGGTGGCCAGGTCTCAAACCGTACCCGGAGGGGGGAGGGTTACAAACCCTAGCTTAGGTCGGTTACAAGTTTCCTTCTTGACCCGCAAGGCTTTGCGGGTGGGCCTTCAATTGGGCCTTCTAGAACTGTTGGTGTCACCTTTCCTTGGGCTTAGGTCTTGGGCCTTGGACTGGGTAGCCTCACCCGCTAGGTCCAGGAGTCATCCCCACGTCAGCGCCACTGATGCCTGGACATGTTTCCTCCCAACCACATCGGTGGCGCACGGCTACATGGTGTGCCACTCATGCTAAGTCACCTATAGACATTTTCCTAGTAGTGTAAGCCTGGTTTTTCTACAACGGGGCTAGGGTTTCATCAGAGAGGGACTACGACATTTGGATCCCACCACAAGATAGGGGGTTCCATAACATGTCTGTACAAGTGTGCTATGGGTTTTATATGACAGACAATGCACTTCGGGGTGTGTCTACCTACTTCAGCGACATCCACTTCTCTCTAGGGAGTTTCATGACTTATAGCCTGAAAGTCTTGGATCATACAAACATGAGGGAAACTTGTCAATAGTTGGTTCATACCTTTTCTTCTCACTTTATAGGGTCTAGCCTAACACAACAAAAGCAACTAGTTAGACACTTTTCGATCCCATTTTGACGTCGGTACCGGCTTTATTCGTATAAGCCTAGTTTTTCTACAACAAGGCTAGGGTATTACCGGAGAGGGACTCCGGTGTTGGGATCGCACCACAAGATAGGGGTGCCATAACATGTGTGTACAAGTGTGTTATGGGTTTTGGATGACAGAAAATGCACTTCGGGGTGTGTCGACCTACTTCAGTGGCATCCACTTCTCTCTAGGGAGTTTCATGACTTATAGTCTGAAAGTCTTGGATCAGACAAACATGAGGGAAACTTGTAAAGAGTTGGGTCATACCTTTGTCTTATGACTTTATAGGGCCTAGCCTAACACAACCAAAGCAACTAGTTAGAAACTTTTCTATCCCATTTTGATGCCGGTACCGGCTTTATTCGTATAAGCACTAGTAGAAACCACACCTTTCATTCTGAGCAAGAAAAGGCATTAGTCACGGTTGCACCAAAATCTGGGATCAATGCTATGCATTGGTCCCGGTTTTTGTGGCCGGGGCAGCAGAATTTGCCTGAGGGAATTGGTCCCGGTTCGTTACCCGGCATTTGTCCCGGTTTGTGGCATGAACTGGGACCAATGCCTTGCCACACGCCACGTGGCACGTGCAAGGGCATTGGTCCCGGTTCATGCCACAAACCGGGACGAATGGCCCCCTTTCCCTACATATACTGCCTCCCAGTCCCCTTCCCTCTGTTTTTTTTTTGCTTGGAGGAGTGAGAGAGGTGGGTGCTAGTGTGTGTTCTTTTACTATGCACACGAGGTGTTCGATGAAATACCCGAGCCACACATAAGCTCACGGAAAATGGTATCTTCGACCGAGGTTAGCAAACTTATCTTTTTCATCTGTAATTGATACAAAAAAATTATATTTGTCGATGTACTGCGGTCATTTCTCTATTGAAGATGTTATTGTAATGTTTTTTGATAAAATTAATTATACGATGCAGATGGATACACGGCATCGATGGATGTATGGTGACCGACGCACTTCCGAGTATATGGCAGGCCTGAATGAATTTCTCGCTGTAGCTCAGGCGAACAAAGATAATGGCTTTATGTGTTGCCCATGTGTTGATTGTCGGAACGTCAGGGAGCACTCTTCCTCGAGAGTCCTTCTCGGCCACCTACTTCAGAGAGGTTTCATGCACAGCTATAATTGCTGGACCAAGCATGGAGAAAGAGGGGTTGTGATGGAAGACAACAAAAAAGAAGAAGATGATCCTTTGTTCCCTGAATATGGTGATACTGCAATGGAAGACAATGCAGAAGAAGGAGGTGATCAAGAACGGGTATCAGAAGAGCCCGATAATGATCTTGGCCAAGTTATTGCTGATGCAAGGGAAGACTGTGAAAGTGAATTGGAGAGGTTGAAGCTGGACAACATGTTACAGGATCACAAAAAGTTGTTGGACCAAAATTGCGAAAATGGCAGCACAAAGCTCGGTACCACACTGGAGTTGCTGAAATGGAAGGCACAGAACGCTGTGACTGACAAGGCATTTGAGGGTTTACTTCAACTAATGAAGCCGAAGTTTCCAAATGATAATGAATTGCCTGAGAGTACGTACAAAGCAAAGAAAGCTCTCTGCCCTCTAGGACTAGATGTGTAGAAGGCACAGAACGCTGTGACTGACAAGGCATTTGAGAGTTTACTTCAACTAATGAAGCCGAAGTTTCCAAATGATAATGAATTGCCTGAGAGTACGTACAAAGCAAAGAAAGCTCTCTGCCCTCTAGGACTAGATGTGTAGAAGATACATGCATACATTAATGACTGCATCCTCTACCGCGGTGAGAAGTACGAGAATTTGGATGAATGTCCGGTATGCACTGCACTCGGTATAAGATCAGACCAGATGACCCTGGTGATGTTGACGGCGAGCCCCCCCACCCCCCATAAGAGGCTTTCTGCAAAGGTGATGTGGTATGCTCCTATAATACCACGGTTGAAACGTCTGTTTAGAAACAAAGAGCATGCTAGGTTGTTGCGATGGAACAAAGAAGACCGTAAGAAAGACGGAAAGTTGAGACACCCCGCTAATGGATCGCAGTAGAGAAAGATCGAGAGAGACTTCCCGGACTTTACAGGAGAGGCAAGAAACTTATGGTTTGGTCTAAGTACAGATGGCTTTAATCCTTTTGGGGAGCAGAGCTCCAGTCATAGCACCTGGCCCGTGACTCTATGTATCTACAACCTTCCTCCTTGGTTGTGCATGAAGCGCAAGTTCATTATGATGCCAGTGCTCATCCAAGGCCCGAGGCAACCTCGCAACGACATTGATGTGTATCTAAGGCCATTAGTGGAAGAACTCTTACAATTGTGGTTCAAACCAGGTGTACGTGCGTGGGATGAGAACGAACAAAAGCCATTTGACCTACGGGCGTTGCTTTTCGTAACCATCAATGATTGGCCTGCTCTTAGTAACATTCACGGACATACAAACAAGGGATACAATGCATGCACACACTGTTTAGATAACACTGACAATGTTTATTTGGATAAATGTAAGAAGGTTGTATACCTGTGGCATCGTAGATTTCTTCCGACCAAGCATCCCATAAGAAAGAAAGGAGGGAAGCATTTCAGAGGTGAGGCAGATACCCGGAAGAATCCTGACCTCCATAGTGGTAATGATTTATTCGATATGGTCAAGGACCTAAAAGTAATCTTTTGGAAGTGTGATGGCAGCCAACCTGTTCCGAACGGCCCTGATAAGCGCGCACCCATGTGGAAGAAGAAATCTATATTTTGGGAGCTACCCTATTGGAAAGTTCTAGAGGCCCGCTCTTCAATCGACATGATGCACGTGACAAAGAATCTCTGCGTCAACCTGCTATGCTTTCTGGCCTGTATGGGAAGTCAAAAGATACGCTAGAAGCACGGGAGGACCAGCAACGTATGAAAGACCCAAGCAACAAGCACACGGATATAGGGCACCATTACTTAAGCATCTACGCTCTTACCAAAGCATAGAAGGAAATATTTTTTGAAGTCCTTTACAGTATCAAGGTGCCGTCTGGCTTCTCGTCGAATATAAAGGGGATAATAAACATGGCAGAGAAAAAATTCCAAAACCTGAAGTCTCATGACTGCCATGTGATTATGACGCAGTTGCTTCCGATTGCATTGAGGGGGCTTCTACCGGAAAATGTTCGAGTACCCATTGTGAAGCTATGTGCATTCCTCAACGGAATATCTCAGAAGGTAATCGATCCAGAAATTCTGGCAAGATTACAGAGGGATGTGGTCCAGTGTCTTGTTAGTTTTGAGTTGGTGTTCCCACCATCCTTATTCAACATTATGACTCATCTCCTGGTTCACCTATGTGAAGAGATTCATATTCTCGGTCCGGTATTTTGACACAATATGTTCCCCTTTGAAAGGTTCATGGGAGTCTTGAAGAAATATGTTCATAACCGTGCTAGGTCAGAAGGAAGCATCTCGAAGGGCTATGGAACAGAGGAGTTCATTAGGTTCTGTGTTGACTTTATTCCTGACCTTAAGACGATTGGTGTTCCTGAATCGCGGCACGAGGGGAGACTGAGGGGAAAAGGAACGCTGGGAAAGAAAACAATGATACCTAGGGACGGTCATTCTTTCACTAAACCACACTACACAGTTCTACAAAATTCCAACTTCGTGGCTCCGTATCTCGAGGAACACAAGAATATTGTATGCTCCACAAACCCTGGGAAGGATGACTCATGGATTAAACGCAAACACATGGAGACTTTCGGAAGTTGGTTGCAAACACATCTTATAAATGACACCACTGTTGAAGATCAGTTGTACATGTTGGCCGGGTCACCATCTTCGACTATTGGGAGTTTTCAAGGGTACGAGATAAATGGGAATACATTTTACACGATCGCCCAAGATAAGAAGAGCACCAACCAAAACAGTGGTGTCCGCTTTGATATAACAAACGAGAATGGAAAAAATGACACATACTATGGTTACATAAAGGAGATATGGGAACTTGACTATGGACCTTATTTTAAGGTCCTTTTGTTCAAGTGCAAACGGGTCAACCTGAATGGAGAAGGGGTAAAGGTAGACCCACTTTACGGAATGACAACAGTGGATCTCAACAATATTGGTTACAATGACAAACCATTCGTCCTAGCCAATGATGTGGCTCAGGTCTTCTATGTGAAGGACATGTCCTCCAGACCGAAAAAAGAAAAAAATAAGCAAACAAATACATCATACGATGAGCCAAAGCATCACATAGTTCTTTCAGGGAAAAGAAACATCGTGGGAATAGAGGACAAGACAGCCATGTCAGAAGATTATAATAAGTTTGTTGAAATTCCACCCTTCACAGTGAAAGCTGACTCAACCATCCCGTCAAATAATGAAGATGCTCCATGGTTACGGCCGAAGCGATCATAAGAAAGGGACATAGGGTTCATGAACCATCTCTACACGAAGAAAATTCAGAATACTAGATAGGGATGTTGTTGGTGATGTGTAATAATAAACGTGGAATACATGGCATAGTTGTGTTGAAAAAGTGTTCACAAAAACTTGCTATCTCCTACTAACATTCTAGGGTTTCGGTTGAAACGACGGGTGTTATGGCCAAACACACGACATAGTTTCTTATAATGAGCCCATATTGCACACAAACATGCATCTTGGAAGCACGGACAATGTTGACGAAGGAAGTTTTTTTTACCTGAATAAAAAAACCATTTTCCATTTTTGGAGTGTCAGAAATGGGTTTTTTTGTGAAGGACCTACCACAAACATGTTGCAAAATTTGGGGGATTAATTTTTTAAACATGCTAGGACATGTGATATGCACAAATAAACAATTTGTTGTCTAAAAAAATGATTTCCTTGCACCTCTTTTGAAAATCACAAGTTTCTGCCGATTCAGTTGGAAACGGGACAAACTTGAACTACAGGTGCCTTGTAATTTGCTCATGAATTTTGTCAAAAATCATTTTTAGGTACTCAACTACCTATTTCAATAGAGATCCACAGTGAGTTGTTGAATATACAACCCCTAGCTACGAACGGTCATGCCCTCCGTCTTGACTTTCTCGTAAAACGGGCTAAGAAAATTCTAGAATATTAAAAAAAACCCTAAATAACACGAGACCTTCGCTTGGTGTCATTACATATGTCCTAGTATCCACCAAAAATAATAAACTTGGAATACGACGGTTCTGTCGAAAAAGTGTTCACAAAAATTTGCTATCTCCTCCTAACATTCTAGGGTTTCGGTTGAAACAACGGATGTTATGGCCAAACACATGGCATAGTTTGTTATAATGAGCCCATATTGCACACAAACATGCATCTTGGAAGCACGGGAATGTTGACGAAGGAAGTTTTTTTTTACCTGAATAAAAAAACCATTTTCCATTTTCGGCGTGTCAGAAATGGGTTTTTTTGCGAAGGACCTACCACAGACATGTTGCAAAACTTGGGGGATTAATTTTTTAAAGATGCTAGGACATGTGATATGCACAAATAAACAATTTGTTGTCTAAGAAAAGATTTCCATGCACCTCTTTTGAAAATCACAAGTTTCTACCGATTCAGTTGGAAACAGGATTAATTTGAACTACAGGTGCCTTGTAATTTGCTCATGAATTTTTGCAAAAATCATTTTTAGGTATTCAACTACCTATTTCAATAGAGATCCACAGTGAGTTGCTGAATATACAACACCTAGCTACGAACGGTCATGCCCTCCGTCTTGAATTTCTCGTAAAACGGGCTGAGAAAATTCCAGAAAATTCAAAAAACCCTAAATAACGCGAGACCTTCACGTGGTGTCATTACATATGTCCTAGTATCCACCAAAAATAATAAACTTGGAATACGACAGTTCTGTCGAAAAAGTGTTCACAAAAACTTGCTATCTCCTCCTAACATTCTAGAGTTTTGGTTGAAACGACGGGTGTTATGGCCAAGCACATGGCATAGTTTGTTATAATGAGCCCATATTGCACACAAACATGCATCTTGGAAGCACGGACAGTGTTGACGAAGGAGCTCTGCTGCGTGGACGCGTGGCGAAAGAGTTGTGCCGCGTGGCGTGGGAGATGTGACGCGTGCCGCAGGAGTTGTGTCGCGTGGCCAGGAGCGCGCGGTATAAACTGCCGCGCCTTGAGCGTCTTCTCCTCTCCACGTGCCCACTCCTCTCCACGCACTGTCGCGCCGCCACCATGCCTCCGAGGAGGAATAACACCACCAGCTTCCGCGGCGTCCGAGCACGACAGAACGGAATGTTCAGCGCGGATATCCGCTGCGGGGATGACCGCATACCCCTCGGCTCCTTTGCGACGGCGACGGAGGCCGCCCGCGTCTGGGACGCGGCGGCCTGGCGCCTCAACCGCCCGCGGTTGCTGATGAACTTCAACGACTGCCACACCCTCTGGGAAGCGGAGGCTAGGGCGCCAGAGCCGTAGATCGTCACTGCCGCCGACCACCGCCACATCCGCCACCGCGCGTTTCAGGGCCTAGTCGACGCCAGGGACGACCGTGTCGTCCGCGAGTATTACCGGAACAATCCGGGGGAGGAGAGCGCCGATGAGGAGGTATGGCAGACCCGCGCGGCTGAGCGGGAGGAGCGCCGCCTCGAACGCCACCTCGCGTTAGATGCCGCTCGGGAGGCGAGGACGAAGGAGCTGCAAGAGCTCCGCCGGGCCGATCACGCCGGCGAAGTCTGGGCTTCCGAGGATCCGAGGTGGGGGCCTATCTCGGACATACCATCATGCACCTCTGACGACGATGAGGAGGTCACCGACGAGTTCGGCGACGACGATGACCCGGAGGAGGTCACCGACGAGTTCCCCGACGACGACGACGAGGAGTAGTGTTCGTCTATTTTCTGTTTTTTATAAAAGAATTTGTATTGCGGCGAACTGCAGCGCGCTAGCGCGTTTTTTTTTGGTTTTTTTAATAAAGAAATTTGTAGCACCCTATTTCTTATTTATAGAGCTTCTGTATTTGCTGTCGCACCGCACTCGCGCCCATATTGCACACAAACTTGCATCTTGGATAGATAAACAAGGCAGTACATAATGGCAAGAGTGGATCTAAACCTAAACGGAGAGCATATATCTAGATAAGCAAGGCAGTACATAATGGCAAGACTGGATCTGATCTGCTAGTCATACTCCTGCCTAGGCCTATAGTACTCCGACTCGTAGTCGTCGTAGTCGTCGTCACTATCGTCGGACGGTGCTCTGGACTCCCTCGGAGGATCATGCCGCCAGGACTGGGCGTGAGGGTAGCGCAGGAGGGGGTTATCGCCGGCCCTGATGTAGTTCATGACGCTCTGAAGAGTCCGCTCGCGGCCCCACCATAGCTGACGACCGGCCTCGTTGAAGTTCGAAGGAGGCGGGCCGTTCTCCTCGTACCTGGCGAGCGCACTCTCTCGCCGATTAATGAAGAAGGCGTCCCAAGTAGGGCGGTAGTTGGGATTCCAACTGGGATTCCTCTGCTACTCCAGCGTGATCTCGTGGTAGTAGTGGTTCGTGATGGCCGCCCGACGCGCCACACGTTGAGGAAGAGGAGGGACCGGCACTCCTCCGGCGCTCAGCATCCAACCGGCGGGGACGCTGTAGCCGGGCGTGCAGGGGTAGTTTGAGGCAGAAAGTGCCTCCGCCTGGAGGAAGGTTAGAGTGGATATGGTAGAAGCCACGAGAGAGTGGTGAGTTTATATGTGTTTATTCCAATGGTGGCAATGCATACATATATATAGTGAGAAGAAACAGACCCTTTAGTCCCGGCCTGTTTTACCAACCGGGACGAAATGGCTCGGGTTTCGTTGGAAAACGGATCGTCCCTTTAGTCCCGGCCTGTTTTACCAACCGGGACTAAATGGTTAGGGTTTCGTTGGGACCAATCAGAAAGAATCACACGGATCCTGTGTTTCTTTCAAGCGCTTGTGAGTCGTTGGATCAGGGGTGTGTTTCTTTCGAGCTGTTGTGAGCCGTTCGATCAGGGTTGTGAGCCGTTGGATCAGGGGTGTTTCTTAACCGTTGGATCGAAACCCTAGCACAACACTTTGTGAGCCAGAGGACCCTATATATAGCCCACCTCTCGGATTCCCTTCATACATCAGTCAGTTCATCGACCAAATACAAATCATCCGGATTCGCCAGCATACGTCCTACCTTGCATTTGGTATGCATATATGCACTCAGTAGCCACGGTAGGGCTGTATGTTGGCGATACCGATTTTTTTGTTCTTCATCCCCCCTTTAAGGTTTGACAAAAGGTTTGATACATCATTCAGTTCATCGACCGAATACAAATCATCCAGATTCGCCATCATACGTCCGACCGTTCTTTTGATATGCATATATGCACTCAACAGCCACGATCAGGGAGTATGATGGCGATACCGATTGTTTTATTGTACATCCCCCTTGAAGGTTTGACAAAAGGTTTGATACTACGTATATATCTGTCTGCCTTGTATGCGACGAAACTATGTATATGCATGGATCAACTGGTCTGATGTGCACTTATTATAAATTTAATGTACCTTGTTCTGTATTTGAAATGTGTGGAGTTATTATTTGAAACATAAACGATATAATGGAAAACAAAATAAAACTATAGAAAACATAAAGGAAACAATGGAAAACAATAGAAAACATAATGAAAAACAATAGAAAACATAAAGGAAACAACAGAAAATAAAATAAAACAAGAGAAAACAAAAAAGGAAACAAGAGAAAACAAAATAAAACAATAGAAAACATAAAGTAAAACAATAGAAAACATAAAGGAAACAATAGAAAACAAAATAAAACAAGAGAAAACAAAATAAAACAATAGAAAACATTAAAAAAAAACTAGAAAACAATAGAAAACATAAAGGAAACAATAGAAAACAAAATAAAACAATAGAAAACATAAAGGAAAACAATAGAATACATAAAGGAAAACAATAAAAACATAAAGGAAACAATAGAAAACATAATAAAACAAGAGAAAATAAAAAGGAAACAAGAGAAAACAAAATAAAACAATAGAAAACAGAAAGGGAAACAATAGAAACCATAAAGGAAACAAGAGAAAACAAAAAGTAAATAATGGAAAACAAAATATGTAAGTCGCCCAAATGAGTTTTAAAACAAAATATGAAAACCACCTTATCAGTCGCCCAATTGATTTTTAAAACATCATAAGTGAGTTGAATTTATATTTCTGATAATTTTTACACATAACTTGCAATTTTCAGAATGTATTGAATTATTTGATATTTTCTCCATTTCTTAAATTAATTAATTCAAATGCAAATAATTCAAAATTTTAAACTTCACCAAATATGTTGGAAATGAATATATTCAGTTACTTTATAATTTTCTGATTGTTATTTAATGTTTTATAAGAGTTTTGGAAAAACAGAATGTAGGAACAAATTTCCAACTTAAAAATAATTAAAAATAGGGCATTAGTCCAAGTTTTTGCAAACAACCGGGACGGATGCCCCCCAACACGCACGCTCTACGTGCCCCCATCCGCCCACTGTTAAAAAAAGGGTGGAGCATCTATCCCGGTTGGTAGCAACAACCGGGACGGATGACCCTTTCATCCCGGTTGTTGCTACCAACCGGGATGGATGCCCCGTCCTATATATTTGCGTCATCTCCCTCCCCAAATCCCTATCTCGCGCGCAAGGAATCGATGATGCCAGGCTGCTGATGCCCGCCCGCGTCGTCGCCGTTCTTCGTGGAGGAGCTGCTGCTCGGAGCGCCCGTGGAGGAAGCACCGCTCGTGGTCGTCGTCCGTGCAGAGGAGCGCCCGTACGTGGAGGAAGCACCGTGCGTGGTCGTCGTCCCGAGGAGAGCGCCGCCATCGCCCGTACCCGTGGAAAGGAGAGCGTCGTCGCCCTGCTGCGCCCGAGCTGCGCCATTGCCGCGCGCCACTGCCCCTCCTTGCTGCGCCCGAGCTCGCGCGTGGAGGAGAGCTCCCGCCGCTGGCCCGAGCTCCCGCCGTCCCGATGAGTTTTTACTGCTATTTTTTTACTTTTTTTTTACTGTTTTCATTAGGTAAAATGCAATGTTACAATTTGTATATAATTAGTGTACAAAATTGATTAGGTATTTTCATAGTGTTAGAAAATTTAGAAACATTAGAATTTTTTTACTTAGTGTTAGAAATTTTTTACTTAGTGTTAGAATTTTTTTACTTAGTATTAGAAAATTTAGGTATTTTACTTAGTGTTAGAAAAATTTTGATGTAGAAAATTTGACTTAGTAATTTTAGTACGTGTTAGTGTTAGAAATATTAGAAATTTTAGTGTCAGAATTTTAGAGTTAGAAACATTAGAAATTTTTGACTTAGTGATAGAAACATCAGTGTAGAAAATTTGACTTAGTGTAAAATATTAGGGAATTTTAGTACCACTACTTTATTTTTTAGTAATTTAACTTAGTGTAATTTGACTTAGTGTAAAATATTAGAATTTTCAGTAATTTGTCTAAGTGTATAAAAATACTACATCCGATCCGAAATAATGGACGCAGGTTTACCTAAGGTGTATGGAAAATTTTACATGTCACTCCGACCATTAAATCGGATCGGAGGGAGTAAGAAATTTTAGAAATTTGACTTAGTGTATTTGACTTAGGGAATTTGATTTAAGAATTATTATTTTTTGGTAGTATTTTGACTTAGTGTAGAATCAAATTATACTTAGTGTAAAACTTTTGGTAAATTTTATGTTTTTAACTTAGGGAATTTTAGTACAACTAGTTTTTTTTAATTTAACTTAGTGTAATTTGACTTAGTGTAAAATATTAGAATTTTCAGTAATTTATCTAAGTGTAAAAAATAAGAAATTTTAGAAATTTTACTTAGTGTATTTGACTTAGGTAATTTCACTTAAGAATTACTTTTTATAGTATTTTGACTTAGTGTAGAATCAAATTATACTTAGTGTAAAACTTTTGGTAATTTTTTATGTTTTTGACTTAGGGAATTTTAGTACCACTACTTTATTTTTTAGTAATTTAACTTAGTGTAATTTGACTTAGTGTAAAATATTAGAATTTTCAGTAATTTGTCTAAGTGTAAAAAATAAAAAAAAATTAGAAATTTGACTTAGGGAATTTGACTTAAGAATTATTATTTTTTGGTAGTATTTTGACTTAGTGTGGAATCAAATTATACTTAGTGTAAAACTTTTGGTAATTTTTTGACTTAGGGAATTTTGTGTAGAATCAAATTTTGACATAGGGAATTATACTTAATGAAGTATCAAATTTTGACTTAGCGAATTTTGTGTATTTGCAGAAAAGTATGGAGCCAAGAGATGAAGATGCGGAAAACTTGCTCGCGGGTTTAATCCGCGGGCCCGAGGGAGAGACCGATGTGAGCCAGTGGATGAACAACTCTGGTGAGGGAGATCCAGAGCTCACCCGAAGAGACGTCTCTGCTGAGGGAGAAGCCGACAACTCCGGTGAGGGAGAAGCCCACGGCTCCGGCGGAGCCGTACAAATTACAAACACCGGCTCCGAGGTGCATATAGATATGTTAATTAATGAAGCATCCATTGTCTATATACATATATTAACACTCTTTATTTTTTTAGCCATCCAGTTCAAGCATATCAACCGGAAAAAAGACTAAACGAGGCGCAACAAAGAAGTTGAAAGATACAGAAAGATATAGGATCAAAACGATCGCAGCAGAGGGCGCACCCGAGCTTCCCGCTGATGTTGCCCAAAAATTTGTAAAGCAATGCGGAGTGCTAGTTAGGGATCACATGCCGATCACTGTTCAAGAGTGGAATGAGCCAAAAGATCCGCAGAGACAAGGAATTTCATTTGTCCGCAACTTAGCCAAAGATGATCTTTTCAAAAAGATCATGTGTAATTTCACCTTACTAACGCCGCATGTGGACGAGAATGAGGCAGATGAGAATGAGGAGGTAGATGGTGAAGCCGATGCTAATAAAAAGAAACTTGAGTTAGTGAAAAAGTTCAAGGCGTGGACTCTGAAAAAGATGGCCCAGCAATTCAGCAACTGGAAGAAAAGATTGCACCTTGACTTTATTAAGAAGGGAAAGACTCCGGATTTCACTCAATGGTATGAGAAAATAAAACCCTTATGGGCAGATTTTGTGAAGTACAAGCTGTCAGATAGTGCGAAGATAAGGTCAAAATCAAATCAGAAAACGCCGCCAAAAAGGTATATCACTGTATTATGGGGCAACCTGGCTGCAAGGGTTCCCTGTGAAGTGGGAGAAATGGGAGAACGACCTGCTTGAGAAGGGGATCACTCCCGAGCCATTCATGTGGGTCGAGCAGACAAGGTCTTGGTTTTACGGGCATGAGGGCAAGTTGGACGCCGAAGGAAACTGTATCTATAATCAAAGGCATAAAGAGAATCTTCTACCCATCTAAGATCTTAGAAACGCAATAAAGGATATTAAAGAGGGGAGGTTCATGCCAGATAGAGAGAACGACGAGCTCACACGCGCCCTCAAGAATGCGGAACACGTAGGGCGTACACGAGCCACAAGAGGCGGTATTCCGTGGAGTATTGGGTTTGACGAGAGCAAAAAGAAATATCCTGATAGAAGCCGTCAGCAGAAAAAGGACGCGGAGGCAGCTGAAGCAGCGAGTCAGGCAAACTGGAGGCGTCAACTTGAAGAACAGATAAAGCGGACGCATGACGTAGCAATGAAGCAGCAGGAGCAAATTAAGACACTTAGTCAGCAGCTAGTGTCTACCGGCGTACCACACATGGTAGAAGGTGAAGTCGATGCTACTGGCACCGCACATTCTCATCGGAAAAGCAGCGTTGCGTCCACGCAGCTCCAGGGTGATGATGCAGCGCCGATGATGCACCTGGTGGATGATATCACGGAGATGACAACTTGTGAGATCCACGTGAAGGTCGTCAATATAACCATCAAGGCGGCGGTCGGCTATGTCTTACCAATTGGCAACGAACCAACTCACCATAGTCTTCCGGTTCCACGGGGCTACGCTGTTTGTTGGGGTCGATGAAGTTGTCAACAGATTCGAGCGGGTGAAGCTTGAATTCCCTGAAGGTGAAGACGGAGAGGTGAATGAACTCGGAGAAGCCAAGAAGTTGACCGTTCTATGGCTAAAGGAACACACTGTGCTTCCAATTCAGACGGCAAGGCCATCGACTCATCACCATTCTCCAAAGCAACAGTCTCCGTCGTGCATGCCGTCTCCAGCGCGGTCGTCTTCGCCGTGCATGCCGTCTCCAGCGCGGTCGCCTACGCCGTGCATGCCGTCTCCAACGCGGTCGTCTACGCCGCTGCGTCAGCCTTCTCCGCCCACTAAGTTTCTGCGGAGTCGTAAAAGATCACCCAAACGTCAACGGTCACCCCTCCCGAAGGTACCAAAGGAGTTACTCAAGTTACCTTACGACTATACTCCTGATCAAACCCAGAAAATCGCAACGGACGAATACGAGGCGTGGAAATCGAAGCCGAAGGAGCAGAAAGAGGCAGATTTCCCCGACACCGAAGAATATGTAGTGCGAGCGTGGAAAATGGTGAAGACTCTTCATCAACCCGAGCCGAGGCTGTCATCTGGCTATGACTGCTCTATTCTGAAGTCACACCAGGAAATGGTGCGGTCGACGAAGAGTAGTAGCGCAAGAGCGAAAAGCGGGAAATTAGTTGCCCAGCTCGGAGAGCAGAAAAAATAATCCATCTCCCCGCTCAAAGTGATTTCCAATACCCAGGTGGGGCCGAGCACTAATGCTGACGAGCAAATTGATCCGGAGTTTATAGAACTGTACGGACCAGGGGCAGCTGCTGCGGGTTTGTCCATTGCTGAGTATATGCAAACAGTAGAGTACTTCCCCGCTTCTGAATGTGCGTACAAATACCGGCACGGGAATCCTCTCGTCAAACCCGAGGAGGTAAAGAATCTACCAACCAAAATGCGAAGAGTTCATAATTGGTATATGGAAGCCGCTCAGAAATCTCAGGACTAGATAGTGGTCGGAGTTAGAGACGAGCACTACAGGTATGGAGATGGACTGTTTTTTATTCAATTTGACGAATTGTTTCAGTTATTCCAGAAGAAGGCCCTGGACAAATCTATCGTTAGTGCCTATTGTCTGTAAGTACTTATTTCTCTAATTAAGTCTCTAGCTAGCTCACCTCGTTCATTGCATTCATATATATAGTACACTCATTATATTATAATTGCAGAATGAAGATTCTCGAATGCAAAAGAGGACAAATCTATGATATTGGGTTCATTGACCCATATTTTGTTAATCATAAGACTCTTGAGCTATCTCCCAAGGATACAGAAGATAACCTTCTGAGGGCAATAAGGTTTCTACAAAACCGACAGGAAATACTATTTCCTTACAACTTCAGGTGAGTGTTACTGTGTTGTACACATTCTGTTTTCCTTACTCGATGTTCAGTGTATAATTGATGAGTTATGCGTACGCAGCTTCCGCTATATTCTGCTAATCTTCCAAGTTGACAAAGGAAAGTACTGGTGATGGACCCAAAACGTAAACCCCTAGAGCTCTGGGCGGAAATGCAGGAAATGATCCAGCGATAATTTCAATCTTTATATATGGCACTATATCGACTACTTTGTTTCATTTTCGGATATCAAGTAATTATTAATTCTTATTATTCTTTTTCTTTCCCGGGCAGCGCTTGGAAGAGGTTCACAAAAAGGCCAGGGGTGAATGGAAATCAGAGCTCACATTTGAAATTGTGCTAATAAGTACTACTATCTAGATCCGCGCATCTCCTTGATTCTAGTTTTGATACCATTATCATGGCTGGTTGATTATTATTTTGATTGAAACCGTGTTCTTGTAAAGTGCTTGCAACAGGGAGACGGGAATCACTTGTGTGGATACTACGTCTGCGAGTTCATTCGTCAGACGACCTGTCCCAAGGGCAGAGATTTCAACAAACTTCATGTACGTTAACGTCAATTTTTCTTATTACCATCTATTTTAGTTACTTAGTTTCATTAATATATATTGACGACTCTTCTTTACATGAGATCGAACGGCTCCGGGACGGTCTTCTACCAAGGGACCGCATACGAGCAATTCAGGAGGAAATTGCGGGATTCTTAGATGCAGAGGTCCTAAATGTAAATGGAGAATACTATCGCGCTTGGGAATGAACTTGATTTTGTAATTCATTCCATCGGTCATGTAATATGATCGATATACTTTGGTTCTGTAATACAAGTGTTCTTTCTTTTGCTATATATATGCATTACTTAGTCACTCACGGGATCCGGAGGTCCTGGGAGGGGCCACCGAGGCTCCTCTCTTCTCGTGGGATCCAGGAGGTCCGGGGAGGGCCACCGGGGCTCCTCTCTTCTCGTGGGATCCGGGATGTCCGGGGAAGGGCCACCGGGCTCCTCTCTTCTCCTGGGATCCGAGGAGGGGCCACCGGGGCTCCTCTCTTCTCATGGGATCCAGGAGGTCCGGGGAGGGGCCACCGGGAGGTCCGTGGGGATCGCAAAACATAAAAAGGAAAATAATAAACACAAAAAATAAAAACTCTGTCGCGGCAGAGAAAAAGGCAAAAGTGCTGCCGCGGCAGAAGGGGCATTCATCCCGGTTCGTGGGAAGAACCGGGACGAATAGTCCCTGCCAGAATGGCGCCTGCCCTGCCACGTGGGCCACCCCCAGGCATCCCGGGTGCTGGTACAACCGGGACGAATGGATTTGGGCCATTTGTCCCGGCTGGCCCATTCCGGTTGCACAACCGGGACAAATGGTGCTTACCAACCAGGATGATTGCCCCTGTTTCCACTAGTGAAGCCTGGTTTTTCTACAACGGGGCTAGGGTTTCATCGGAGAGGGACTCCGGCGTTGGGATCCCACCACAAGATAGGTGGTGCCATAACATGTGTGTACAAGTGTGCTATGGGTTTTGGATGACAAACAATGCACTTCGGGGTGTGACCTACTTCACCGGTATCAACTTCTCTCTAGCGAGTTTCATGACTTATTGCTTGAAAGTACTAGATCAGACAAACATGAGGGAAATTTATCAAGAGTTGGGTTATGGATGTCTCATATTTGGATTTCTCTCATTTTTCTAATCGATTTGGACATATTATTTGTCAAATTTCAATTTACAGATTTGCATATATGAATTATTCGATATTAAATGGAAAAAAGGCAAATAAGTTAATTATTATTTGCATTTAAGAAAATTTTAATTCAAAATATTATTAATGATTCATGTTTTATTTAAATAGTTATTTATATTCATAAAATAAAGGTGTGTGACGTCATAGTCCATGGGTTAATAGGATTGATAGGATACTATTGTTACGTAAGTATCTCTTATTTGTAGGTAGCTCATAGGGAAGGAATTAAGAAGTTAAGCGTGCTAGTCTGGAGTAGTGTGAGGATGGGTGAGCTGTGCGGGAAGTGTTAGTAGAAGAGAGTAATTTAGATTGAAATTAATAATGCTTGGTGATAAATGTGAGTTTAAGTAGTTAAACAATAGAAGTAAAATTGATTTTTTCTTTAAAAATCGAAAAAAGAGTAAAAAAAGACTATCCTTTAGTAGCGGTTCTTGTTACGAACCGGTACCAAAGGTATCCGGCCCCGTGGGCTCCTCCTGAGCCACGTGAAGACCCTTTTAATACCAGTCCGTAAGGAACCGATACTAAATGCTGGTGGGCCTTTAGTGCCGATTAATTAGTACCCGGTTGTCCAACCGGTACTAAAGTGCCTCTGAAACCAGTACTGAAAGCCTATTTTCTACTAGTGTCTACAGGGCTTCGAAAAAATCAATGTCGATGCGGACACAGGCCACTTCTTGGGGGCATCCACGATTGTTGTCCACGGGACGACAGACCCAACGAAGGCACTAGCGCTGGCAAAGGACCTGCAACTGACAAGAGTCCGAGTGGCGTCGGACTGCCTAGAGGTGATCAAGAGCATGGAAGGTCTCTACAAGGGCAAGTTCAGTACTATAGTGCAGGTGATCAAGCTGCGGACAGCGGACTTCGTCTCGGCGGAATTTCGACACGAGCAAAGGACTTCGAATAGAGAGGCCCATGGCCTTGCGAGGCCATCGGGCGTATCGCGAGTATGGTCGCCACGTTTGGCTTGATGACTCCCCAGATTTTTTTCTGTATCCCTACAACTATAAACATTCAATAAGCGGCCGTATCACCCTCAAAAAAAAAAAACGCTTCACTTAGCCACGGTAGCCTATCAACTTCATCTAGTCTATTTTTGCTACCTCATGGTACATTTATATAACATGCCCTGGTTACAAGTGTTCCACACAAACACCTAACCCTTCACATAATCCAAATCCAGCAGTAGCCTTAAACACATATTTGACACAATTCTAACACTGATTCCATGTTTCAGGTAGTTATTAGTACTCTCTTGAAACAAAATGTTGCTGCCAAAAAAAAAACCCCATTCTTTGATGTTTCTTCTTATATATGCATGCATATATGGTAACTAAACCTTTTAAGTAATAAATCTCTTTATAAAAAATATGGTAACTACAACTTAATTGCTACGTAAGATCCAACTCCAGCAATAGCACCCAGTGGTGTAGCCACCAAATAAATCCAAATCTTAGTGTATATCCCGGTGACAATCGCCGGTCCCATCGTACGCGCCGGATTCATAGATGCTTCTGTCGCTGGCCTGCCCACGTTTTTTCTCAGCGAGCATAAATAACTGATAAAGAAATCAACCACAATAGAAGATAGCATGCACAGATTCTGCTTACCCTCCGACGAGAATATTCATCACTATGGTCCCACCAACAGCCACTGCAATCAGCTCTTTCACCTAAACATGCTCATAATACAGTTGATATCACTACTTGGCCAAGATCGACCAAAGAAACAAACAAGAACAAAAAAGAGGAAAATGAAAAAATCATAGAAGAATTACCGCATGAGGGTCGGTCGCAACAGCGGTGATGACGAACAGGAGAACGAACGTCAGGATGAACTCGACGGCAAACGCTTCCACCGTGCCAACGCTCGGGACGGTACCGATCTTGCGGCTTCCCGGATGGTAAATCGCGTTGCCCACAAACGAGGCAGCAGTGGAGCCTAGCACCTGGGCGGCGATGTAGGGGCCGATGTGTTCTAGATTTCGTCGAAATTTCTTTCGAATTTCGCGAAATTTACGATTCTCGAAGAGGGGCGAGAAAAGCAAATATTCGTCGAAAATTTCGACTATGTTTGAAAAAATCAAATACACAATGATAATATAGCACATAATTCAAGTATACATCAAAAGGTTGGCATATTTCTGTTGGTAAAGTGTCCGATCATTGTTCTTCTCGGTTGTGAGTTCGAACTCTATGCTCTCCTTTATTTTTGCTAAATATTTTGAAGGAATATAAATTTGAATCTGGCCGAAATATTTGAAAATTATCTTCGAAATTTCGTGAATTTCTCGAAATTTGCGAATCTCGGACATGGGCGAAAGAAAAACAAAAAACGAAATCTAGAACAGCCCGATGTGTGCCGGCGGGAGGTGGCCATAGACAGCCATGGCGATGCTCACCGCAGGGTTCATGTGGCACCCAGATATATGGATCAGAGAGAACACGAGCACCATGACCGCTAGACCTACGGACACGGCGATGCCCATGAGGCCCAGGACGCCATCGTGCTTCTCGTCCATGATGATGGCGCATACTTGGGCGAACATGAGAATGAATGTCCCGAGAAACTCTGCCATCGTCTGATCGGAGATATCTGGTTCTTGCTTAGACGAAGAAGTTGACTGAGGCTAATGCACAAAAGAGGTTAAATTGGGTACCTTCTTCACGATGGGCACAGCTGCCATGTTCAGAAACTTAGGACGCCGATGAGGTGCTGCATGAGAGGTTGGTAGATCGCCATTTCCATCCGTCAGATGGTTGATCGGCTCCATTGGCATGATCGTCGACCCCATTGGAAGTAGTAGTTTCCCTATGGTATAGCAAGAAATTTTAGTCTCACTCTCTCGATCGGCCAACACCTTGGTAATCAGCTAATACATACACGCTTTTGCTGTAAAAAAAAAGAGAGCATGTCAACGGGAAGCGTATTCCAGCCATTATACGCTTTGATGCTGATGATATGATTGACAATAAACAAAGGGGTCAACCAGCTTATGGAAAGCATATTCCTTGGATCTTGGCCAAAAAATTAGTGGTTGACAATAACAAACACCATTACTGGAAAAACAAACTATTGGTGTCTTCGTCCAGGCTAGTACAAGGTACATGCTTTGAATGTTGACACAAGTGGCATGTTATTCACTGTATATCTAGGTAGTCAATATTCACAGTTTCTTTTGCGATTACAAGAGTAAGATGCTTATTTTCGTTTGCCGGTTATTTTATTTGTCTTTGCAGTCAACTATTATCTCAATTAATTGATGCTCACAAGCACAACTGCTTTACAACAAAAATATACGTTGGAAGAATAAGATCGTATTTTGTAGCAAGACCTGTCTTGTGACAGTAATGACCAATGGCATTTAGGCCCAATCGGTTGTGTAAAATCATAATCCTGTACTAGCTTCGAGGTTAGTCTGTTCTATACTTCTTATCTCTGTAACAACTTAGAACACCGGATCATGATGATTGTGCTCCATTGCACAATCATCAACCAC
Organism: Alopecurus myosuroides; assembly: GCA_028641055.1. Lineage (NCBI taxonomy): Eukaryota > Viridiplantae > Streptophyta > Magnoliopsida > Poales > Poaceae > Alopecurus > Alopecurus myosuroides. Next base: position 731,761,431 of record CM054057.1, on the reverse strand, counting down.
ATTGGAAGTAGTAGTTTGCCTTTAGAAAGATGCTATAGCAAGATATTATGTTCTTGCTCTCGGCCAACAGCTTGGAAATCAGCTAAGATATACACGCTTTTGCTGAAACAAGAAAAAAAGAGGTCAACGTTGCTACGGGAAGCGTATTCCAGCCATTACACGCTTTGATGTTGATGTTATGATTGATTATAGACAAAGAGGTCAACAAGCTTATGAGAAGCATATTCCATGGATCTTGGCCCAACAATAAGGTGTCGACAATAACAAACCCCATTACTGAAAAAACAAACCATTGGTGTCTTCGTCCAGACTAGTACTACAAGGTAGATGCTTTGAATGTTGACGCAAGTGGCATGTTATTCAGAATATATCTAGGTTCTCAATTTCCAGTCTTACTTTTGCGATTACAATAGTAAGATTCTTATTTCTGTTTGCCAGTTATTTTATCTGTCTTGGCGGTCAACTATTAGTTTAATCAATTGATGCTCACACAAAGAACTGATTTACAACAATAACATACGTCAGAATAATAAGATCTAATTTTGTAGCAAGACCTTATTTTCTGACAGCAAATGACCAATGGCATTTAGGCCCAATTGATTGTGTAAAATAATAGAATCTCATACTAACTTCAAAGTTTGTCTCTTTTACACTTCTTGTGTGTAACGACCGTAGAATACTATATCACTGACCGGCGCTTAAACCTTTCACTAAAGGGTATAGGCTAGTCAGATATTTCTGGTCATCGGTGCCCGTCGGTAGTAAAACCTTCAGAACGGACCAGGGGCCTACTTTAACAATCATCATTAACTGGCACCTCCCACGTGGCGGGTCAGTGATAAGTGTTACTTCTAGTAGGTAACTCGTTAGCACCCATCGTCAGTAAGATTACAATAGGCACTAGAAAAGGTCACTATTTCTATCTATCGTTGTGACCTATCCCTGCTTAGTTGCGGTGCTTTTCAACAACCCTAACATCTGAGGAAACACACATACATATCATCATATCACAAACATATTATAACATGAATTTGCATGCACGTATAAATATATAAAACAAACACATGTTACATCGATCTAGTGCAACATATGTAAAAGAGAACAGAATTTATGTCCAACAATGATAAAAAATAAAACACAAACTACATGATTAACTATATAGTGCATCTCATATATTATGAATAAGCTTATAAAAGTAAACAAAGTGAATGGTAAACAAGTTCTTATAATGATCAAATTGGTTAGCCAAATAAGTTTATTGATGAACACCGGAGGTGAATCCAAAACAGGTGCAGTGGAAAAGGGAAACATGTTTCCATCAGAAACAACATCTCGACTGATATAGAGATGATTAGTAGGAACATGGAGGCACTTGTAGCCGTTGTGAAGAGAGCGCTCTATAGCCAAGAAATACACACCTTAGAGCAAAATTAAAGTTTTCAACTAGTGTAGTGGCTATGGGGCCAACATGCATACCAAAAACCTTACAAAAGGTATAGCCATGGGTGCTGGAGGTGAATAGGAGATTACCACATTTGAACCAAATCAATATAATTAGAAAGTGAGCAATGGGAAGTGACACAACAATACACGTTTATATCTGTCAAGCTACATGCATATCCGTCACGGAAGATATAGGCGACATTTAAGAGCCGCCTGCATAAAATACGCCATGCAAAGCGCATCTGCGCCGCTTTTTGTACCTCACTAGGTAGCTATCCATCGCACGATTTGTTCAGTAAAATTTGGGTGTTGCACCTTGATAGACTAAAATTTGGCGCTAAGTTGGTGTCGCCGATAGATTACATGCGGTGCATGTACTTGTTGTGTTGGATACACCTTTTTGGTAGCACATAACTTTAATCGCAATCATTTGCTCCATTTCATCCAGATCGTAGTTTCTATTCACTAGTGGAAACAAACCCTCTCGTCCAGGGGGCCAGGGGGCAGCTGTCCCGGTTGCAACTGAATCCGGGACAAATGCCATGCTTTGGTCCCGGTTCGTGCGCCCGGGGCAATAGGAATCGCCTAGGGGCATTGGTCCCGGTTCGTGGGGGACATATCGGTCCCGGCTCGTGCCACGGACCGGGACCAATGCCTAGCCACATGCCACGTGGCACGCGCATGAACATTTGTCCCGGTTCAGTCCACGAACCGGGACCAATGCCCCCCTTCCCCTATATACTGCCTCAGCCCCTCCCCCTTCCATCTTTTTTTTTGCTTGGAGGTGTGAGAGAGTGTGGTGTTAGTGTGTTTTATTTTACTATGCACACGAGGTGTTCGACGAAATTCCCGAGCCGCACATAAGCTCACTGAAAATGGTATCTTCGACCGAGGTTAACAAACTTATCTTTTTCATCTGTAACTGATACATAAAAAAGTAGTATTTGTCGTATTAATATGTTATTGTAATGTATTTTGATAAACTTAATTATACGATGCAGCTGGATGCACGACAGCGATGGATGTATGGTGACCGACGCACTTCCGAGTATATGGCAGGCCTGAATGCATTTCTTGCTGTAGCTCAGGCGAACAAAGATAATGCCTTCATGTGTTGCCCATGTGTTGATTGTCGGAACGTCAGAGAGCACTCTTCCGAAAGAATCATTCACGGCCATCTACTTCGGAGAGGTTTTATGCCCAGCTATAATTGCTGGACGAAGCATGGAGAAAGAGGGGTTGTGATGGAAGACGATGAAGAAGAAGATCCTTTGTTCCCTGAATACGACGATACCGCAATGGAAGAGAATGGAGAAGAAGGAGGTGATCAAGAACAGGCATCAGAAGAGCCCGATGATGATCTTGGCCGAGTTATTGCTGATGCAAGGGAAGACTGTGAAAACAAATTGGAGAGGTTGAAGCTGGACAACATGTTACAGGATCACAAAAAATTGTTGTACCCAAATTGCGAAGATGGTAGCACAAAGCTCGGTACCACACTGGAGTTGCTGAAATGGAAGGCACAAAACGGTGTGACTGACAAGGCATTTGAGAGTTTACTTCAACTAATGAAGCCAAAACTTCCAAAGGATAACGAATTGCCTGAGAGTACGTACGAAGCAAAGAAAGCTCTCTGTCCTCTAGGATTAGATGTGCAGAAGATACATGCATGCATTAATGACTGCATCCTCTTCCGCGGTGAGAAGTACGAGAATTTGGATGAATGTCCGATATGCACTGCACTTCGGTATATGATCAGAGCAGATGACCCTGGTGATGTTGACGGCGAGCCCCCGCGTAAGAGGGTTCCTGCTAAAGTGATGTGGTATGCTCCTATAATACCACGGCTGAAACGTCTGTTTAGAAACAAAGAGCATGCTAGGTTGTTGCGATGGCACAAAGAAGACCGTAAGAAAGACGGAAAGTTAAGGCACCCCGCCGATGGATCGCAGTGGAGAAAGATCGAGAGAGACTTCCCAGACTTTGCAGGAGAGCGAGAAACTTATGGTTTGGTCTAAGTACAGATGGCTTTAATCCTTTTGGGGAGCAGAGCTCCAGTCATAGCACTTGGCCTGTAACTCTATGTATGTACAACCTTCCTCCTTGGTTGTGCATGAAGCGCAAGTTCATTATGATGCCAGTTCTCATCCAAGGCCCGAGGCAGCCTGGCAACGACATTGATGTGTATCTAAGGCCATTAGTGGAAGAACTCTTACAATTGTGGGGCAAACCAGGTGTACGTGTGTGGGATGAGAACGAACAAAATCCATTTGACCTACGGGCGTTGCTTTTCGTAACCATCAATGATTGGCCTGCTCTTAGTAACATTTCCGGACATACAAACAAGGGATACAATGCATGCACACACTGTTTAGATAATACTGACAGTGTTTCTTTGGATAAATGTAAAAAGGTTGTATACCTGGGGCATCGTAGATTTCTTCCGATCAAGCATCCCGTAAGAAAGAAAGGAGGGAAGCATTTCAGAGGTGAGGCAGATAACCGGAAGAAGCCTAACCTGCGTAGTGGTAATGATATATTCGATATGGTCAAGGACCTAGAAGTAATCTTTGGTAAGGCTGCTGGCAGCCAACCAGTTCCGTACGGCCCTGATAAGCGCGCACCCATGTGGAAGAAGAAATCTATATTTTGGGAGCTACCCTATTGGAAAGTTTTAGAGGTCCGGTCTTCGATCGACGTGATGCACGTGACAAAGAATCTTTGTGTCAATCTGCTATGCTTCCTGGGCGTGTATGGGAAGTCCAAAGATACGCCAGAAGCACGGGAGGACCAGCAACGTATGAAAGACCCAAGCAACAAGCACACAGATAGGCGCCATTCCTTAAGCAGCTACGCTCTTACTAAAGCAGAGAAGGAAATATTCTTTGAAGTCCTTTACAGTATCAAGGTTCCGTCTGACTTCTCGTCGAATATAAAGGGGATAATAAACATGGCAGAGAAAAAATTCCAAAACCTGAAGTCTCATGACTGCCACGTGATTATGACGCAGTTGCTTCCGATTGCATTGAGGGGGCTTCTACCGGAAAATGTTCGAGTACCCATTGTGAAGCTATGTGCATTCATGAACGCAATATCTCAGAAGGTAATCGATCCAGAAAGTCTGACAAGATTACAGAGGGATGTGGTCCAGTGTCTTGTTAGTTTTGAGTTGGTGTTCCCACCATCCTTCTTCAACATTATGACTCATCTCCTGGTTCACCTATGTGAAGAGATTCATATTCTTGGTCCGGTATTTCTACACAATATGTTCCCCTTTGAGAGGTTCATGGGAGTCTTGAAGAAATATGTTCATAACCGTGCTAGGCCAGAAGGAAGCATCTCGAAGGGCTATGGAACAGAGGAGGTCATTGGGTTCTGTGTTGACTTTATTCCTGACCTTAAGACAATTGGTGTTCCTGAATCGCGGCATGAGGGGAGACTGAGGGGAAAAGTAACGCTGGGAAAGAAAACAATGATACCTAGGGACGGGCATTGTTTGACCAAAGCACACTACACAGTTCTACAAAATTCTATGTTCATGGCTACGTATCTCGAGGAACACAAGAATATTGTACGGTCTGCAAACCCGGGGAAGGATGACTCATGGATTAAACACGAACACATGGAGACTTTCGGAAGTTGGTTGCAAACACATCTTATAAATGACACCACTGTTGAAGATCAGCTATACATGTTGGCAGTGTCACCATCTTCGACTATTGGGAGTTTTCAAGGGTACGAGATAAATGGGAATACATTTTACACGAGCTCCCAAGATAAGAAGAGAACCAACCAAAACAGTGGTGTCCGCTTTGATACAACAAACAAGAATGGAAAAAATGACACATACTATGGTTACATAGAGGAGATATGGGAACTTGACTATGGACCTTCTTTTAAGGTCCCTTTGTTCAAGTGCAAATGGGTCAACCTGAATGGAGAAGGGGTAAAGGTAGACCCGCTTTATGGAATGACAACAGTGGATCTCAACAATATTGGTTACAATGACGAACCATTCGTCCTAGCCAATGATGTGGCTCAGGTCTTCTATGTGAAGGACATGTCTTCCAGACCGAAGAAAAGAAAAAATAAGGAAACAAATTCATCATACGATGAGCCGAAGCGTCACATAGTTCTCTCAGGGAAAAGAAACATCGTGGGAATCGAGGACACGACAGACATGTCAGAAGATTATAATAAGTTTGTTGAAATTCCACCCTTCACAGTGAAAGCTGACCCCACCATCCCGTTAAATAATGAAGATGCTCCATGGTTACGGCCGAAGCGATCATAAGCAAGGGACACGAAGAAAATTCAGATGACTAGATAGGGATGTTGTTGGTGATGTGTAATAATAAACGTGGAATACATGATCATAGTTCTTATAACGTAGTATGAACGAGATTTTGTTAGCCAAAATGATATTTATACATATTCTGTGATTATGAATGGAGTAGGTGCAAGTTTGACCAATAATTTGTATTGATCGGTCAAAAGCTGGCAAGCATTGAGTATTTTGTATTGACCGGTAAAAAGCTGACAACTATGACCAGTCTGACTTCGAAAATGTAGGTCTTACGTGTTGCCAGGTACTGAAGGTTCTTGAGATCATAAATATCAAAGAAATTCCACCACACTATGTTTTGAAAAGATGGCGAAAGAATGCTCAGAGTAAACCTTCGAAGGAAAACTATGGTTTTTCTGTTGTAGACGAAGATCTAAAATTCACCGTGTCAATAAGGTACAACTCGCTTTGTCGAACTTTATATAAATCACCCGGGATGCCTTGTATGCTCTGGACTAACTCGGAAGTAAATTGTATGAGGATAGAGAAAGATGGGCTTTGCCTTATGGGTGTCATATATTCTGCGCAGATATTGCAGGCACACTTCGAAGTGATAGCAGGGATACCATCCTGACAGATATCCTTAAAACAGAAATAGAGCTTCGGTACTTCTTTAACAGATATGATAAATTTTTGGAGGAGAAACGTCTAACTGAACAACAAAGATCCCAAATGTTGAAGGCGGAGGGGAGCGCGACGGCGACGGCGGACGAGCAGAGGAGAGGAAAGCGTGACAGCAACGGCGCGGTCTCCCCCGCCCGACCGCCCATCTTTGCTGCTCCCGCTGCGGCTTGCCGCGTACACGGAAGTTACTATGTTTTCAAGCGGGGGTCGGGATAAAAGGAAAATACGTGTGGATGCGCAGAGTAAACCTTCGAAGGAGAACTATGGTTTTTCTGTTGTAGACGAAGATCTCAAATTCACCGTGTCAATAAGGTACAACTCGCTTTGTCGAACTTTATATAAATCACCCGGGATGCCTTGTATGCTCTGGACTAACTCGGAAGATAACGAGAGAAAATAAAAATTGTAACATTTTTATATTCAAATTATATACAAATGGTAAAATAATTAATAGTTTCAATAGTTAGAATAATTATTTTGTTAAACAAAAAATGAATTTAAATTAGTTATGCAAATTCTAGCATTTTTCATGTTGGAATTTTTGTCAAATTCGAAAGTATATAGAAGTTGTTAATGTGCAAACTTAACCATTTTCAAATTTTGGCGCTAAAAAATTTTGGGCGCGCAGGGTGCCACCGAAATTCGAAATTAGTTTTTGGTCCCGGCCCGTGGTACCAACCGGGACCAAAGGGGCTCTAGTCCCGGTTGGTAGCACGGGCCGGGACTAGAGGCCCAGGTGTATAAATATCTCGGCCCTCTCTCCAGGCCGAGCGAACACCCAGGACAGTGGACATGGCTTGGCGAAGCCCTGCCGGCGGCGGGGACGAGTAGAAAGATCCCGCCGGCGGTCCGCCGGCGGGGTTGGGCTAGGGACACGTTAGACTAGGACACAAACATATATATAAAAAAAGGCCCAGGGGCCTTGCTTACATATATAGGGGGGCGGCGCGGCCACAGGCGGCCGGCCGTGCTTACATATAGGGGGACGGCGCGGTCACAGGCGACCGGCCGTGCTTGCATATAGGGGGCGGCGGCGCGGCCACAGGCGGCCGGCCGTTTTCTTGGGGGGGGTGGTGGGGTTAGTCTAGGGGGGGCGCACCGGCGCCGACCTACTCCTCCTCGTCGGAGGAGATGCACTGGTAGGGGGGTGGCTGCCACAGGTGGGCAGGCGGCTGGGGCGGGCCCGCCGGGGGCTGCGGAGGCATCGGGGGCGCGTACGGCGGTGGCGGAGGCAGCACCTCCTGCGGCGGCGGCGGTGGCCGGGGCAGCTCCTCCTCCTCCGGCGACCATACGCCGCCGGTCCAGGCCCAGGTCATCCCGTACTCCAGGCCGGGGGGGAGCGGATGCGGTGGCGGCTGGTCCTCGGACGCGTCCAGCTCGGCGTTCATCACCTGCCACCAAGGGGCATGCGCCGAAGGGGGCGGGGGCGGCGGCATGGCGTTGGCGTCGGCGGCAGCGGCGGCCAGGACCGCCTCCCACCGCTTGACCTCGTCCTCGACGAGGGAGCGGCGGGAGGCCTCGAAGGCCTCCTCCATGCTGTCACGGAGCTCGGGGTCGTCGTCCTCGGGGATGGCGTCGCCGTCGTCCACAAGGAGCCAAAGCTCCGGCTCCCTCCCTGGCGGTGGCGCAGGGTAGTCTTCGGTGCTCACCTCCTCGGCTGTGGGGATGTAGGAGCGGCGGCGCTGCTCGTGCTCCTGCTGGAGCCAGGTGGCCCAGTAGGGGGAGCTCCGCGCGTACGCGCGGTCCCTGAGGAGGCGGGCCGGCAGGAGCGCGCGCCGGCGGTCGATCTCCTCGCCCAGGGCCTCTCTGCTGGACGGGGCCGGCGGCACGGGAATGCGCTGCGGGTTCAGGTGCCAGCCGTCCGGAAGGTGGACGTCCGGTCAGAACACCGGCGTGCGGCGTTCCCAGTGCCACTCGGCCTCCTCCTTCCGGACGTACCGGCGGAAGCGCTTGCCCTTGGGCGCGCCGCGGGGCGGCGCGCGTGACGCCGGAGGCGGAGCGGGGACGCGCGGCTGCCCGCCGATGCGGATGCCTCCCGGGCCGAAGCCGAAGGCCTCCGCCGGCGGCGGTGGAACGGCGGAGCGCGCGCCGCTCGAGGACCCGGCCTCGTGGTCGTTCCGGGGGCGCTTGCCGCTCGAGAACCAGCGGGACATGGTGGCTAGGGTTGCTTTGGCTGGAGCGCGGCCGGGGTGGATGGGCTGTACGGGCGGCGGGGGCCCTTTATAAAGGACCCGGGGGAGGCTGGCATGCCAACCGGCGGCCGGAACGTGGCGGCGGTTGCAGGCGGCCATGAATGCGGGGCGGGAGCCGAGGCGTGGCGGCGGTTGCAGCTGGGCACGCGCGCGTGGGGAAGTGGAGGGGGGCGGGAAGACGAGGCGATAGTGGGCCCTTTGACCGTCCATGTGGTCTTAATTTAAGGGACCGGGCGAGCCAGCCACTAGGCCGCTGGCCAGTGGCCCCTTTCGACCCCTGCGAACCGTTGACCGAATATAATAAAAGACGCGGGCCAGTGGACCCTTTTGACCAAAAATATGGCCAGTGGGCTTAATTAAAGACGTGGGCCTGGACGCGGTTGGGGAAGTGGAGGCCGGTTGGGGATTGCGAGACAGGAGCCCAAAAAACGAAACAAAAAAACCTGCCGCGGCAGGGGAAAATTGGCGGGATATATATTTTTTTTTCAAAAAAGTATCCATCTCGGTCCCTAAAACGAACCGGGACGAACTCCCTGGCCGTCCCCTGGCCCAGGTTCGCCACGTGGGCCATCCTTACCATCCCGGCTCCTGGCACAACCGGGACCAATGGGGGAGGGCCATTTGTACCGGCTAGCCCATTCCGGTTGCACAACCGGGACAACTGGCCCTTACGACCCGGGACAAATGGCCCTGTTTCCACTAGTGATTCATTGGATATAAATTTTCATTTCTTTGAGATATAAGACTCCATTACGTTGCATTGCAACACCTCTATCAGAAATATATGGGGGCCAACCCATACCTCTACCGTATCCGGATCTTTACCCCCATCAAGCTCATGACATGTGAGGAGATTGGAGCCCACACCTGGTCTCAAACGTCGTCCTACACAACACAAGATGCTATCCACTAAAGATCAAGATATGGAAGATCACAAGTAGACATGAAGTGCTCCACGTATGGGCAGGAGGACTCTCAAAGTCAAAGACTAGGTAAGGAGAGCACAACGGAGGACAAGAGGAGCTTTATCGCCAAAACATCCCATAGATAGTAAGAACCCTGGTTTCTATTCAATCTCGCCCATATTGTATGAAACAAATGATATCATACAGCAGGGATAAGACATGGAACCTCAAAAGTATGTACAACTAAATTTTTTAAGTTTTACGTTTCATATCTATAATCGATTCCCTGCCAGAGGCCCAGAGATCATCATTTCAGTTATATAATTATCTGAAAGAGACTAATTTATTTCCAAACATTAACGCACAAACAAATATGTTGCCAACCAATTGCGTGGGTCAACATGCTAGCTTGAACAACAACACTGTACAGAGGTTTACGACAACATATAGTTGAATCAAATCCAAGAAGAAAAAAGATCGCTCACATATAAAACAACAAAGTAGCTGTCATCAAGTGGCCTTATGCAACAGATCACTCAGGTCATCCCAAGCAGCCTCGGGATGATGTTAATCTTGCTTTCGCAGGTTTTGATAGATAGTTTCTATAAGAGACTATAATTTATTTCAATCATTTACACAAAAAAATATCCTAATAGCACTGTGGAGCAGTTCACGACAACATATAGTTGACTCTGTTAAGACAAGTCCTGTTGATGTAATCCGAACCAATGCATTATAAGTTGGTTTGGTTAGATAGACGTCTCCCCTTGATCTTCGGATGTAAACCGGCATGTGCTGCCCCCTATATTAACACGCAAACGATACCGAAACAAAAGGTATCGCTTCTGCCTACGTTTTGATATGGTATCAGAGCCACGAGGTCTTGAGTTCGAGACCCTGCTCACGCAGTATTAAAAACAAAAGAAAAAAGATTCTGCGGCCCGCACCAATCCCACGCTATGGACTAAATAGCCTAGACGTGAGGGGGAGTGTTGAAATATAAATACACGCCTAGCCCCTTTCCATCAGTTCGGACTTTTGGGATAATTGGCTAGTGCAACAATTTTATATGGTATCAGAGCTAGTCTCTCTTCCATGACATCGTAGCAAGCCCTCGACAGAAAACCCGAAAAACCAATCTCAGATCAAACCTTCGATCAACACCCGATCTACCTAAACCCAAATACCAGATTACCTCCTCAATACCCAAACACCCGATCTCAAACACCGATTCCAAACACTCCAAACACCTGAACACCAGATCACCCCAAACACCCAGCAAAACCTAGATCCGATCACCATACCACCGAAACCCTCATGGCCTCTTCGATCACCACCCCCCAAGCCCTCGGCAACCCACCAGCGGAGAAGCTCAAAAGGACCAACCATCTGCTCTGGAAGGCGCAGGTGCTGCCCACTTTGCGAGGCGCGCGAGTGATGGGGCTGCTCGAAGGGAAGGATCCGGCGCCGTCGGAGTTCATCATCACCAAGGAGAACGACAAGGAGGTGCAACACCCCAATCCGGCGTACGAAATCTGGATCCAAAAGGATCAACAGGTATTGAGTTATTTGCTCAATTCCTTGTCTGTTGAAATTCTTGCGCAGACGGTTGGATTGGAGCATGCAGCAGAAGTGTGGGCGTTGATCACGTCCCTCTTCTCGTCACGTTCCAAGGCGAACGTGGCTCATCTTCGCGGCGAACTCGCCAACACCAAGAAGGAAACGATGACTGCTGACCAGTACATTGGCAAGATGAAGGGCTACGCCACCGAGCTGGTGGCTGCTGGCCGCACGGTGGACGAGGATGAACTCGTGGAGTTCATCTTAAACGGGCTCGACGACGACTACACTTCGCTCGTGTCCTCCGTCAACGTCATGCCTAGCTGCTCCGTGAGTGAGCTCCACTCGATGATCGCTGCTTTTGATATGAGGCAGATGCGGTTGTCGGGTGGAGGCAAAACCTTCGAGTCCTCGGCGAACGCAGCACGCCGGGGCGGCTTCACCAAGCACTACTCCGACACCCGTTACAACGACAATCGCGGTCAGTACCGCGATGGACGCACACGAGATGACGCCCACGGTCGGTACTACGACTGGGGAGATGACGCGCGACGCGGTCGACCTGATGACCGCGACGGAGGGGGACGTGGTCACTATGACCGCGACACCAGCGGTGACCGCGGTCACCGCGGCACTGGTGGCGCGCACCGTGGCGGGCGTGGGCGCGGTCCCGGCGGCCGAGCTCCCACTCCGTTCCAGGACGTACACTGTCAGATATGTAAAAAGCACGGCCACCCGGCGGGCGACTGCTGGTGGCGCTACGAGGAAAGTCGTGACAGCGGCCATCGTGATCGCGACTACGACAACCGTGACAGAGGTGCCAACGCCGCCTATGGGGTGGATACCAACTGGTATCCAGACTCCGGGGCGACTGATCACATCACTGCCAACTTGGAGAAGCTTATGCACCGTGACCAATACCGCGGCAACGACAAAATACACACCGCTAATGGTGAAGGTATGATGATTAGTCATATTGGTAATTCATCAATTCAAACCCCTTCCTACGATCTCAAACTCAACAATGTTCTTTATGTTCCTAGTGCTACAAAGAATTTGCTCTCAGTTCATAGACTTACCACTGATAATGACGTCTTTATTGAATTTCATCCTTGGCATTTTTTGATTAAGGACCGAGAAACGAGGGAAACTCTTCTTAGAGGACGGTGTGAAGGTGGCCTATATCCCATCATCTCCTCATCATCACCAAGATCAAGCAAGTCAACACCATCTCCAAGCCCACCTCTTCAAGGTGGCATAGTCGCCTAGGCCATCCAAATAAAGTGGTAGTCCAATATATTCTGAATAAATTTAGTCTTCCCCATTCCAAGGATTCTAGTCTTGAAACTATTTGTGATTCATGTCAGAGAGCAAAAAGTCATCAATTACCATACCCTGTTTCTTCAAGTGTATCCACTGTTCCACTGCAACAAATTTTTTCTGATGTTTGGGGTCCTGCAAACACTTCTGTAGGTCGTCACAACTATTATGTTAGTTTCATTGATGACTTTAGCAAATTCACCTGGATATATCTTCTCAAAAAGAAATCTGATGTTTTTGATGTCTTTCATAACTTTATGAATCTTGTTGAACGCAAATTTGCAAGGAAAATTATCACCATGCAAACAGATTGGGGAGGAGAATATGAGAAACTAAACCCATTCTTTCAAAAACTTGGCATATCCCATCATGTTTCCTGTCCTTATGCTCACCAACAAAATGGATCTGCTGAAAGAAAACACCGTCATATAGTTGAAATTGGTCTTGCTCTTTTAGCTAATGCATCCATGCCTCTTAAGTTTTGGGATGAAGCTTTCCTCACTGCCACCTATCTCATTAATCTTATGCCAAGTAGAGTTATTGATAACATCAGTCCCTCAGAAAAACTCCTAGGTGTCACACCAAATTATCTCTCTCTTCGTGTTTTTGGATGTGCATGTTGGCCAAACTTGCGTCCTTACAACAATAAGAAACTATCTTATCGATCAAAACAATGTGTGTTCATTGGATACAGTCCAAAACACAAAGGAGTTAAGTGCCTAGACATTCCCACGGGTCGTGTTTACATCTCTAGAGACGTTGTTTTTGATGAAGAAATTTTTCCCTTTGCATCCCTTCATCCCAACGCCGGTGCTCTCCTTAGACAAGAAATTCTCCTCCTTCCAAAACACTTGATTCCACAAAGTAGGGGTGCGAATGATGATGAACCATTGACTAACCATACCTCACAAATGTCTTCTTTTAGTCCTCTACAGATTACTGCAGGAAATTTGGAAGAAAACGGTGAAAATCCGAGCCAAAACAGTGAAGAAATGACCTCTGATTTCATGTCACAAGGTGACAATGGAGACAGCACGGAATCCAGTGCTGATACCGTATCGGGTGGCAATCCCGGTGCAGATTCTGCCCCTGACGCCAATCATTGGGCGTCAGAATCACCTGACTCCGCGGCGTCCTCGTCGTCCGAGCGCACGCACGCGTCTCCGACAGCATCCCTGCGCTCCACCGACCCGCACCAATCCGGTGCTGCCACGCAGGCGTCCTCAGATGCGTCCCCGACCACCTCCGTCAACGACACCGAGCCGCACCAATCAGAGGCCCCGACGTCATCACCCGGTGGGCCGAGCCCCACTACGCGACACCCGAGCGCGCAGTCTGCCCCCACGCGGCAGCACTGCGTTGGTCGCTCACGCCAGCAGCCAGCTGTGCAGCGGGATCCGCCCAGGCGCCAGGATCCTCTGCGGCTACCGATCCTGCGCCCCCACCTGCACACAGCACCCGGTTACAAAAAGGCATAGTAAAACCCAGAATTTGGAAAGATGGTTGTGTTAGATACATTTTTTTGTGCACTACAGGTGAACCCAACACTCTGCAGGAAGCACTTGATCACCCGGACTGGCGCCAGGCTATGGATGAGGAATTTGCTGCACTTCAGAAAAATAACACCTGGCATCTAGTACCCCCACATCATGGTAATACTAACATTATTGATTGCAAATGGGTCTACAGAATTAAAAGACATGATGATGGTTCCATTGATCGTTATAAGGCTCGGTTAGTAGCAAAAGGATTTAAACAGCGTTATGGCATTGACTACGAAGATACCTTTAGTCCTGTTGTTAAAGCTGCCACTATTCGTCTTGTTCTGGCTATATCTGTTTCCAGGAATTGGGCTATTAGGCAACTCGATGTCAAGAATGCGTTTTTGCATGGCGTTCTGGAAGAGGAAGTATACATGAAGCAACCTCCTGGGTATGCAGATGCTCATCACCCTCATCACATATGTAATCTTGATAAGGCTTTGTATGGTCTCAAACAGGCGCCGAGAGCATGGTATTCACGTTTGAGCACCAAACTTCAGCAACTGGGCTTTAAACCATCACAGGGAGACACTTCTCTTTTTATTTATCATCAGTCAGATATCACAGTTTTTGTGCTTGTTTATGTGGATGATATCATAGTTACAAGTACCTCAAACTCAGCAATTTCAACTCTAGTAGATGATCTGAATAAACATTTGCCATTAAGGACCTTGGAGAACTTAGTTACTTTTTGGGTATTGAAGTAAGAAAGATCAGTGATGGGTTAGTTCTTACTCAAGAAAAATATGCTTTGGAGTTATTAGCAAAAGTTGGTATGAAAGACTGCAAACCCTCCAACACACCATTGTCTTCCACAGAAAAACTCTCAGCTCATGAAGGAGAACCACTTGGTATTGATGATATTACTAGATACAGGAGTATAGTTGGTGGTTTACAGTATTTAACATTGACAAGACCAGATATTTCCTTCTCAGTAAATAAAGTCTGTCAGTTTCTTCATGCTCCTACCACAGTACATTGGACTGCAGTAAAAAGAATATTGCGTTATGTGCAGAGCTCTCTTGCCCTTGGACTTACTTTTCAGAAATCTAGCTCCACACTTATTAGTGCTTTCTCAGATGCTGATTGGGCAGGATGTGTTGATGATAGAAGATCCACTGGAGGATTTGCTATATTCTTTGGTCCAAATCTTATATCATGGAGTGCTAGAAAACAAGCAACTGTCTCAAGATCAAGCACAGAAGCAGAATACAAGTCACTAGCAAATGCTACAGCTGAAGTCATTTGGGTTGAAACTCTTCTCAAGGAACTTGGTATTAAACTCCATGAAAAACCATGCTTGTGGTGTGATAACATGGGAGCCACATATCTTTCTGCTAATCCTGTGTTTCATGCAAGAACCAAACACATAGAGATTGACTTTCATTTTGTGAGAGAACGGGTTGCACAAAATTTACTTGACATCAGGTTCATATCAACCAATGATCAAGTTGCTGATGGCTTCACTAAACCATTGGCTTATAGAAACTTAGAAGAGTTCAAACGTAATCTAAACTTGTACAAGTTTTGATTAAGGGGGGATGTTAAGATAAGTCCTGTTGATGTAATCCGAACCAATGCATTATAAGTTGGTTTGGTTAGATAGACGTCTCCCCTTGATCTTCGGATGTAAACCGGCATGTGCTGCCCCCTATATTAACACGCAAACGATACCGAAACAAAAGGTATCGCTTCTGCCTACGTTTTGATAGACTCGGTACCAATAAAAGAGAGGAAAATAATCCGTTTAAACATAAAAGACGAAGTAGCTACCAACAAGCAGTTGTCATCAAGGAAAAAAATTGTTGTATCCATCAAATTGCTCCAGGTCAACCCAAACCAAACCAGGCTGGCCATGATGTATTGATTTCGATGTTGCATTAGATTATCTTGTTGCTAGATACATTATTACCAGCACGTTAACCAAGGAGAAGACTTTTTGGGTATATGTTCCTACACTTCCAATATAAATGAGGGTACGCTGGCGAGTCACAACACACAGGATACCTAGCTAGCCAAAGCTATACGCCCAATACACCACCAATGGCTACCGCTGACAAGGAGCAGGTCAGCCCCATCCCCATGGTCGACGCTGACGAAGCGCACACGCTAGTGAGCTCCGGTCATGGCTACCTCGACGTGAGGTGAGCACTCCCCTCCTTGCCCGCTCTACATGTTTCCTTCCATCTCTGGCAAACGGGCTTGATGGATGGATTGGGTCTGTGAAATGTCCAGGATGTCAGAGGACTTCGACAAGGGGCACGCTGCCGGCGCTCGCAACATTCCCTACTACATCTACGTGGCTCAGGGTCTGTTGTAAATTCAACAAATGGCTTTACTTTTTAAAAAAATTCCAGACGATTTTACTTGTTTCTCTTTTGTTATGCTAAGGGAGGGAGAAGAACCCACACTTTGAAGAGGAGGTAGCTGCACTCTATGGGAAGGAAGATCACCTGATTGTGGTAACTTGTTGTAATTCTCAGCTCATGGTTCTCCTTATGCACATGAGAATCATTTCAGCGTGGTCAAACCTTAAGATATTTTGCTAGCATGATGAACACAGTATATACTTCGTGTTCTAAGTTTTTTGAAATCCAACTTTTTAAAAGTTTGACCGAGTATATACAAAAAATTATTAACATCACTAATATCAAATATATATAATATTAAAATATGTTTATGATGATTCTAATAATATTAAATTTATATTATAGTTGATATTTTTCCCTATATATTTGGTAAAATTTTACAAAGTTTGATTTTGACAAACCCATAACACAAAGTAATTGTGAACGGCGAGAGTAGCATCTCCCAGCAACGGTTTAATCTAGGAGTAGATCTATTAATGTAATCTCTCCTTTTGAATATAGATGTTCAGACATTCACACAGCATCCAACCTTCATCCTTGACTATCATTTTCTATATACACTTCTCTCATTTTGGATCCTTGCATTCGTATAGGGTTGCTTCACAGGCACGCGATCCAAGCTCGCAAGTTCAGACCTTCTAAATGCGGTAATTTCGTTAGGGCCTGCCCATCTCAATCCGTAACCCAGATCTTAAGTAAGGTTCCTTGTTGCTAAATCAACATTTGGGTGTGCAGGGATTTAAGAATGTGAGGAATCTTCAAGGTGGTTACCGCGCCTTTCTCCAGAGTGCAACTCAGCAACCCGCCAATGATCCGCAGCCATCTGTCTGATTGAGTTATCCAGGGAATTCCAATTTGTGATCATCATATATATAATTGAAGTGGAAGAAATGAGTTGTATGTGCGTTTTATTTGTTGTCCATGTAAGGACACCCAATTGGTTTGGATTTTACAAGTGTATGTGTATGTTTCAAGAACATGATGTAATAAATCTACCAATTGCCAAATTTACATTTCAAGTGGAATTTTGATTGTTGTGTGTTCCCTGGTACATAGAGCTCGTTTGGCACCCATCATTTCATTTCATTTGGTAGAAATGCCATCATTTCAGTTCATTTGGAAAGTGATGAAATGACAGGGTTAGGGATTGACATAACACACAATAGGCATTTCCTGAAATTCCAAATGAAATGACATGTCCAATTCCGTGACAGCCAAACAGGTCTATTATGAAATTGTCAAATGAATTCCACATATTTGGCCCCAAATGATGGGAGCCAAACGAGCCCTAAAGTTTTCTCGCAGAACAGAATCAATAGATACCGAAGCTGGAACCGTCTGTTCCATTGGTAGACAAGAGCAGAGCCAGATTTTTCAATCCTAAACAAGATCACTGTTGTCAGTTGCTTGGAGGTGCTGTTATATGGAACTTTCTGTTATCTATGTTAAAGGAGCTGACAGTCCATTAAAGAGAATGATATGCTATTGCAAATTTGCAATACTACTACAATTCCTGTTTTTTGTTCCTAGCGGGAGCCTGTGTAGCCCAGCTTCAAGCTAGTAAAGCCAGATCGGCCGAACAAGATAAAACTGTGCCAAGAAAATCCTCCGACAAAGCCAACCACAAGAGCAAACAGACAGAGTGGAAAGAAGCGCAGCTCGGCTTCATCGTTGACAGCCAGATAAGAGACACGGGGATTCAAAGGAAGTGCCTCTTGAATCATTTTGATGACATTTAGTTGCAGCAAGAAAATCATTACAAGGTTTACAACTGAGTGGTCCATGTGAAGGAAAAGGTTTGAACATATCAATACCGCTAGATTGACATGCCTAACAGAGGATAAGGATTTCCATTAGAAAGAATCAAATAATTTATTAACAAAGAATCAAATATTTACCAGATTTTTGTACAATTATTCCATGTACAATTTTTTCAATTAACAAGCACAGTCCAGGATTGTTGCTAATTTCTCAAAGGATAATTTTTTTCCTTTCAAATGGGAGAATTTATTCTAAAGCGTAAATTTATGTTCCCATATCTAAAATCCTAAGCACTCGTCATGCAAAGTAGATAAGGAGAAACCTGTGTGTATCATGGATGTATTTTCAGTTGCAAAGGGAAAACGTGTTTGGTCTATCGAAGTCCTCTAGACAGCAGAAGCATTATTGGTGTCACTGTTGTTCTGCTGTGACCATAGTTCGGCATATCGCCCACCCTTCGTTAGAAGAAGATCATGCGATCCTTGTTCCACTACCGTTCCATTCTCCAATACAACGATCTGGAAATCAACATCAAACATGACTTCAGGAATCACAGAAGAGATGACTCCAGCTAGTATTCATCACTACTGAATACACTGGAAAGAATGGATGTTCAGTAATATCAATAAATCCAAAGCATGCTTAGATTAAATTAGCAACAAGCCGTGGTTTTCACAAAGTTCTCTGATAGTACTGTTCATGAATCTGCTTACCTGATCACACTGCATTGCAGTTGTGAGTCGATGAGCTATAAAAATCGAGGTTCGATCAGTGGATAAAGACTTGAGGGAATTCAGAATTGATGCTTCCGTAGTGCTATCAAGAGCACTTGTAGCTTCGTCACATAATCTGGTACAAGTCAGATAACAAAAGGCAATAAGTCAGAAAGGTTGTTGTCTTGAGAAGCCCACTATTTGCAAAAACACGCTTGATGAGAATATCTAACTTAGTTAGAAATCCATTTAGCAGGCTTAACTTTGATTCATCTTATGAGTCCATAAATGATAACACCAATAAGAATCAATAGAACACAGTGACTAACAGATTAAGAACAATAAGCTCAGTTGACACTGAAGTCCAAATGTGAGAGGGAGGAAGCTAGACAGCAAAAGCAAGGGGCACTGACAGAATGGAAGGCTCCTTCAAGAATACACGAGCTATTGACACACGTTGTTTCTCACCGCCACTCAACTGCAAAATGTCCAAAAGGCATTTTTTGAGATATGTGGAGCTGTTGGCCATACAATAAGTTACAAAATTTCCCTTTTTTTGCACATAGCCAGACATTGTCTCACCTTCAATCCTCGCTCTCCAACAACTGTGTCATACTTGTGAGGAAAGTTCATGATTGTATCATGAATGGAAGCACGTCGAGCAGCATCATAGACCTGTATGTAATTAAACATTAGCTTTCCAGAACGAGCATATGACTGCAACTCTAGAATATATTTGAAGAAGACCATGCCTCCTCATCTTTTGCTGATAACCGCCCATACTGTATATTATGCTTAATAGTGTCATTAAAAAGTACCTGCAGTGAAATTAATGGTGTAAGCTCCATTGTACTATGAAGAGTGCCTGGTGACATAATGTATTAACATAATTTCCTAAAAAGCTATTTAGCGGAGCAACTACAATCTACTCTATCTTAGTAAACAGAAGAAAGTTTTAACAAGGCTAGTTTTTTCATCATTGTACTAGGAAATTTTTGTATAAAAAATCCCACGTGTAATGCTGTTTCAGTATTTTTCTCATCAAAATGGATTCATGGTTGGATGCCTAAGAAGATATCCAGCCATAATAATAGTAGCAGAAGCTTTAAGTTTGCAAGGAAGGATATCTAGGCACAATTGCTAATTCATGTTTGGGTGCCTAATGAGTACAGTAAGAGCAGGAAAATTTTAGTGTTCACAGAGATAGAATATCGGAGGGATAACCGTATCCTGTGGTACAACACCAATACAATCCCGAAGACTCTCTAGTGTGACGCCCCGGATGTCTTGCCCATCTATATGTATCTACAGGAAAAATATAAGGAGAACCATCACAATAATGGAAATTTGATGTATGTCAAATCGTCAACAGGTATAGGTTGGATGATAGATGATTTGGGGTACATACCGATCCTGAAGTCGAATCAAAAAGCCTGAATAGAAGTCTAAGTATGGTTGATTTTCCTGCAGAACAAGGTCAAGTTACTGAATGCACTCACTTACCTGCAAAAATTTGAAAGGTGCTAAAGAAACTTGGTAACAGCTATTTCATGGCCCACAATAAAGAAACATCTCCACGACGTCCTGTCAATCAAGTACACAAGATATGGACTCAATCGTCTATGGCCCCTGCTTTTCCTTTCAAAGAGAGCAACGAGATTCTGCGGTGTGTTGGCTGTACGTTGGGGCTGCACACCAATCTATCCAGGTGTACGTTCACACCAATCAGATGTCTTTCGATGGACCTGCAATTTCTCACCAATGTCCTGCCTTTCACGCTCTGCGAATACCCCTGCACTTACCTCGGCTGGCAGCTTTCGCTACGCAGATTGCGCAATTCAGAGCTGCAGCTCCTATGAACATAATATAACTGATAGAAAACTTATTTTGAGGTCTAGTTCCAAAAGTGTTTAACAGTATTCACTAAATAAGGAGATTAGTTTTACCACTGCCACTAGTTCCAACAATTGCCAGACTTTTTCCTGCGGGTACAGTGAAAGAGGCGCCATCAAGAATCTTTCTTTCAGGTACATACCTAGTAGTCAATAAGAGTATGACAGTAAATTAGATTATTCTACTTTCCACCCAATACTACACAGTGGATCAGCTTCACGTCATTCTACTTAGCTCCTTGGTGGACCTCTGAATGCTATATCTAGAATTAATTCTTGATAGCTATGGTAAATCATAATAAACAATTTCTTAATGCTGTTTCCCAAAATTTTGGTTTAAAGGATGTTGGAATATTGGGACATCATACGCACAAACCAATAAGTTTAGCTAACACAAAAGCCAGTTGACAACTACAGATGCACTGCTAAAGGGAGTTCGGCCATTCACTATCTCAAACACACTTTGTTTTTTTTAACGAAAAAATAACAATTTTATTTAATTTGACAAATTAGGGAAGGATAAAATTTACCCAAAATGAACGTTCTCAAATTCAACGCATCCTCCTTTGAACTGCAGTTGTTCTGCATAAGGCTCATCCTTTATTCCAGGTTTTTCCTAGGAAAAAAAGGAAGATCATCATCTACGGATAAATTAGAACTGAAAGCCATTAAGCGCGAAGTAATACGGATAGAGGATAAGAAATACCTCAAGCAAGTGAAAGATGGCCTTCATGTCTATAAGACTTTGTCTAAATTCTCGGTAGACACCCCCAAGGAAATTCAGAGGCCATGAGAGCTGGAATAGAAGTCCATTAACCATGACCTGCATGCCAATATTTCATCAAAAAATCTAATTCCATTACAAGACTAAAGAAAAACAAAAGGTGGGAAAAGTGAAGTTTCACACTAAGTCATGGTGAAAATATAAACAATGATTTTGATATTTCTGTTCGGTTACACATTTTCACAAAATCACTTATAAGAAATGTAATGGTAGAAGATACTAAGCACAGATGGTTGACATAGAGAATTACCAAATCACCAACAGTTAGAGCACCACTCATGACACCATATGAGCTCAAAACCATTGCCGCGGATAAAGCCGAGCTCAATATAACATTTTGACCAAAGTCAAGGTAGGCAAGGCTACTTTGGGTTTTGAGTGCAGCATCTTCATATTCTGAGCATATTGAAGAAATACTTATTGAATATATTTAATAAAATCAACTTAGGTGTCAGCCACTGTTACTCGCCAATTGGGATCAATCAAATATATGAAGCACTTCCAATACAACTCATACAAACCCTGATTTTTTTTTTTGAGAATTTAAAGATAATTTGCAGAATACAAAATAATACTATTTTTTTCTTTTCGAGAACAGAATTGAACATATCCAGATCCAGGGGATAGCCAGCATAATTTTAAGATATGTAAGAGAATAGTGCTGGTTGTCTTAGAAAGGTGACCACAAATTTAACACCAGTGGGTCAAACAGAAGAAGGAACATATAGCTGTGCATTCCCACTCTAGATGAAAATTCTCCCAAGGAATATATTTACTCACGTTTGAGATATTTGTCATACTTCTCTACTTCAAATCCTTCGTTCTTGAAGTATTTGACAGTCTGTATACAACCAAAGAGAGACTGGTAAGAAATTGCTATAGTAACAATACAAGAGGGTAACTTGGTGGAACAAACGCCAGAGCGTAGAAAACCACGAGATGACCTCATAATTCAGAAGGGAATCAACTGCCACGTTACTCGAAGCATTGTCAGCTTCATTCATGGCTGTCCTGAACTTAGTCCGCCACTGCCGTAATAATAATAATAATAATAATATTTGTTAAAAAGACAGGTACGCGTAAGGAATCAGAGTTATGCATGATTAAGACGATGAACTGAATATTTGTCATAAACTCATAACAGGAAGAACAGAAGATCCTAAGAGGTCATGGTGATGGAGATGGTGACAGAAGACGGTGTTTTCACCTGTGTGACAACCAATGTGAAAGCAATATAAGTAGCAACAGAAGCTGAAGTAAGCCAAGCAAAAGTTGAACCAAATTTGTATGCCAGAATACTTGTGTTAGAGTACGTGATGATGCTGGGCCCGTCAGTCTTAGGGTTTGCTTAGGGGTCAAGTAAGCCTTGCTTGGGAGTCAAGTAAACCTCTCTATATATGGAGAGGAGATGTATCAATCTAATCAAGCAAGAATTAAGAAGGAAAACCCTTCCCATCTTGCCCGGCCGTGGGAAAGGATCCCCGCGGCCGGCTCTCCCGCGCCCTCGCAGCTCTCTCTCTCACGCTCAAACCCTAGCAGCCATAACATTTGGTATCAGATTCCTCGGTTGCGATGTCTTCGGGACTGTCCACCGCCTCCGCCGCGATCGCCTCGTCGGGCGCACCCACCACCATGGCGCCGCCGCCGGCGACTGCGGCCCCGGCCGCGCCGGCTCGGGAGCCCGCCCCCATCCTCTCGATCCAGGAGCTCTCCACGCGCCTCCGCGACCTGACCGAGTCGGTCTCCGACATCAAGCACGTCATCGCCGTGCTCCTCCAGCGGACGGAGCCACTCGACGCCAGGCTGCTGTCGTCGCCGCCACTCGACGCCAAGCTGCTGCAGCCCCCGCTGCCGCTGTCCATCTCCGGGGCGATCTATACGGCAGCTTGGGCGCCGCCGCACATCCAGTCACCACAGGCGCCACCCCAACAGTACGGCGGGCCCTCCTGCTTCGTCGGTACTTACGCCGCTCCCGACGGTGCGCCATTCCACGGGGGTTCCTCCATGGTCGCAACACCGGCGCCGACCCCCGCAGGGCCGCCGCCGCCGCCCTCGGCCACGACCACGACGCCAGTCATCACGTTCCAGCATGGGATGCCCTACGACGGGACTGCGACGACCTCGTTCCCAGCAGCGCCACCGCCGTCCCATGACAATCCCATCCAACCGATCAAGTTCCAGTCGTCGCCGTCACCGCGTCCGGCTTGGATCGCTATAGACGACGTGTCAGCGGCGGTGAGGCTGCAGGCTGCTGCGCGCGGCCTCCTAGCGCGTCGGCATGTGCGGGAGATGCGTGATTTGCAGCTGCAGCTCCTCCAAGTTGCGCTTCGCGGTGCAACGGACCTCGATCTCGTCCGCTGCGTGGGGAATATTGGGCATGCGGTCCGGAGGGCATGCTGTTTTTTCCACGGGCGACGACCTTCAGCCGGCGGGGAGAAGACATGGTGTCCCCGACAGGAGCGCACTGCATTCCGCCGCCGGCCGCCGCGAGGGCTCCCTTGGTCCCGATGGCGTCCTTGGGATCCAGGGGCTGCAAACGCACAAGTTCGGCGCGCGGAGGATTCTCTTATCATTCGGAGTCAGAAATAAAGAGTCGGAGTCTCATTCGGGTTAGCTTATTTCAGGTCAATACAATAGGCCGAGATGTAAAAGGCTTTTTTTTTTAGGCGTTAGGTTTATGTGGGCTCGAATCGTCGTTAGGTTGCAGCTCGAGGACGAGCTGCATGTCCAGGTGGGGTGTAGTGTTAGAGTACGTGATGATGCTGGGCCCGTCAGTCTTAGGGTTTGCTTAGGGGTCAAGTAAGCCTTGCTTGGGAGTCAAGTAAACCTCTCTATATATGGAGAGGAGATGTATCAATCTAATCAAGCAAGAATTAAGAAGGAAAACCCTTCCCATCTTGCCCGGCCGTGGGAAAGGATCCCCGCGGCCGGCTCTCCCGCGCCCTCGCAGCTCTCTCTCTCACGCTCAAACCCTAGCAGCCATAACAACTTGAGACCATAACAATCTGCAAATGAGAAGCAAAAACAGAAGGAAGGTGTGAAATGACAAAATATCCCAAAGAAAAGGTGGCGTAGATTACCAAAGAGAAAGATATCAATATCACAGGCAACGGGTTCACCTGATGGACTGGAACAGTCACAGACAAGAATATATGAGTACCTCTAATATCGTGGGGACAATATTGAATACCATTATTGTAAGAATGCTATTTATGGCACGGCTGCCTCGGTCAATTATGCGATTCAGAGAACCAGTTTGCCGGCTGAAGAGCAAAAATGTGGAAGGAAACATAAGAACTCACATAGTGTCGTTAGTACCAAAACTCGCCAAGTATTTGATTTCTTATAACTTGTTTCAATAGACTTACAGAACAAAAACTACTCTCTCACTCACTGAGTTGATAGTTTTAAAAAACACTGCAGGCCTAAGCTAGAGTTCTCATCACTTCCTCATGCATAGTACCAACTAAATTACTCGTAATGTTTTCGTCATATAATGTATTGTGTGTCAGTACAATGACTAATGTATTCACTGAGAAAACAAGCATTTTCTAAGTACCTGAGATGATATCGAAGATCAAGTTCATGCAAGTGAAGAAATGCCTGCAGTACAGGAGTATAAATTATGGTAATATTTCAAGCATCTGCAGATAAAAATAAACAGTATTCTATCACTGGTCGATTGTCAGCCAACAACTGGAACTGGGTGCAAATATGCAGATGCCACTAATAGTGAGTGTTCTTTTGTGGATATAAATATATAGGAGAACTATAGCACTACATAACAAGAAAATTTATATTCAAAAAATATATGCGTTGGAACATCTAGATAGCCTCAAGGAACTAAAAATGATTGAAGAACTTCACAAAGAAGTAAGATTCAAAATTTACCTTTCTGCAGACTGAGCGGGTGGCTCTCAAGGTAACTTTAGAAAATAAGGTATTGCGTAATTCTGGAAACAGGAAATTTAGGATAATGAATAAATCATAGCATAAAGAGTGATATATGTAAAAAAAAATGCATATTCCCATAATCACGGATGGAGTTTTACCAGATTCTCGGGAAACAGGAGCATCAAATACGAAAATTTTCTAAAGAAGTATTACCTGTACAAGCTGATGCTCCTGAACGTGCAATACCATATCCAATCAGAACAGCTGCTGGGCTTGCAAAGAGAGCCAGCATGGTGGCATTAGCATTTGTAAATGATGCCAGCGAAGCTTCAGTACCAGCAAGGGCTGCAAGCCAATCGACAGCAAGCTTAAACAAGAAAGGCACTTGAACATTTAATACCTGGTGTTCATTAGAAACAGGAAAGGTCAGGTTACAGAGTCAAAAGCTTCACATAGTAACTTTCCTCTTTAGATCATCATGCCATTGCCATCTATCATAACTGGAAGGGAAATATTATTTCGTTGATTCGTAATTGTAATAGTTGACTATTGTGGCTAACTAGCCTTTGATGAATTATCAAATACTCAAACAGACTGTATCTAAATTGATGAGATTGTGCCAGAATATGTATAAGGGTCATTTTAGTAAGGAAAGGAAAGGGGGGATGTCAGTGCAGTATTGCAAAATGTACTGCATTCCATCCATATGAAGTAGGGATACTACTGATCTTGAGCCTATAGTATGATGGTTAAAGGTAGCTTTTACGAGAAAAAAATGCAGCCAAAATGGGACTGCCAAGATATTGCACTTTGCTAACCATTAATGAATTGAATAGAAAATATAAGGCTTGGTCAATGGAAGTGTGTTGCATCATCTTTCTTAGAACTATAGAGATACTCTGTATTTCATAATTCTGAAACAGCAAAGCCTATAGTCCTGAATAACCTGAGGTAGGCTTAATTCTGGGTTGCTAGGCTGGTTAACTCTCATCAGCTCGGACGCTGAGTTCTGGGTAGTGTCTAGTGTGTTTTGTGGTGGTTTCTTCTACATATTGATATGATTTTATATACTGTTGGAGCTTTTCCTATAGTTTTCTTTCAAAGAAAAAAAGTTATATTGTAGGGCTTTAGATGAAACCCGACAACAGACACACAATCCAAACATTATAGTTCACATTTTTCTCAGCATGTAACTTTTACCTTTGCGCCAACTAAGAGGCCCAGTGACAACACAAGCCTGAACCGGAAATCAGGGCTGTCATTCAGCATCAAGTACTTGAAAAGGTTCCGGAGGATCTGCGTATCTTCTATCTGAGCACCGGTGTCCTTTTTCAGGGCATCTACTGACGCAGCATTTGCTGATGTGGAGAACACATGCCATCTCTGCGACCAGATATTATACGAATCACAAAACCAGGATTCGACAAAGCAAGCACTCAATTACAATATTTTCAGATGGAAGTAAAAGGCGCAGCGCGAATACAGCTGTAATTTTTTTTTGAATAAAAACAACTATACTTATTACTTCACAGAATCAGAAAAACAGTAGTAAAGGGGGATCCATCTGCACCAGCCCTGTACTTCATTTGTGTGTACTACTTTCGATTAACTAAAGCCCCAAGATGGCACATTGCAAATCGGTCTCGCAAACATCTAAATAGGGAAACATTCCATACATGTATACCAGACCATACTGAACCTTCTAAACTAGTTGTCGATTTGCAACCACTAGACATTATATTGAAGCCCAATCATGCTGCATCTAAGCATCGAGACGAGCAGGAATGGGGCACGGCAAGCAGATGTTACCAGGTCGCGGGGAGGCCGCGCGCCATGGGGCAGATAGCAGCTGAGACGGCCGAATGGGGCGGCGTTCCGAGGAAAGTGCAGACAATTCGGTCGGATGCCACCGAGGAGAGGGCTGGGCAGAGCCCTCGGCGAGGGCGGCCCAGCGACCACACAGAGTCGCCGGCGTACGACGGCGGCCGTAGAGGTTCCGAATCCGCGGGAGCGGAGGAGGTGGATGCGGGAGGAAAGCCACATGGCGCACCCGGCGACGGAGGAGATCTCCGTCCGGCGGATTCAGCTAGAAAGAGACTAGACCCCACTTGCCCACGACGCCACCTCACTGGCAAACTCTTCTAGTAAATGAAATTATTTAAAAGTTTTACTTTTTTTCTCCCCAACAGCTATTGGACACGTGTCACACCCGGCTCTGCACCTAAAATTCAAAATTTCGACGACAAAACTATTTCGGACGTTACCGCAATATCCAAAAAATTGAAACTTTTATATTTCTTTTGGATCTCGATTTTATAAAAAATCTACTAAATTTTGACCTAATTTATTTTTAGTTTAAAATTAGTTTGAATCTAGCTTCAAATAGATTAAAATTATTTTGGGTAGCGACCACGATTACCCAATAAAACTGAAATTGAAATTTCCGTTGAAACTGGAAAGGAGATATGAAAAGACCCCAAACATGCTGCCTTACTACTGGTTAAAAAATTACAACATGGCTCTAATCTTTTCCTCAAAGGATCTTGAAGAACAGAAAAGAAACGTGACCAGGCCGTAGAAGTATTCCACCTCGACATGAGCTCCACCGCCGGCAACTCTCGCTAACATTGAGGATCAGCCATTTAATGACGTAGATGTTTGCCCGATCTTTAACCGCAAGAACCATCGGATAACTATCCTTCCCATCGTGGGAGCGATCCGCGCAACCTGAAGTACATAGGAACGAATTCCGCAATGAGCAACAAGGTGATGAACATCACGCCTCACGCCAAGCTCGACAACCCTTGATCGCTCAAGGACCTTCTCGCAAATGCACGATAACTCTTGACAGATTCAAGAACGTTCATGCATTTATTCCAAAGATAATGTGGACGAACGTCCGAGACGCCATCATGATACGCCACTTCCCGAGGGATGGTGACAACTTGAACACACTGTTCTAATAATTTCAACTCTCCTAAAACACTAGGCTCTGGCTCTCTTTATATAAGAGGTCAACCCCTAGTCGGTTGGACAAACCCAAATCAAAACTTACTCGAATCTAAACCTAGTTGGACTCGACACGATACAAACCAGCTTGTTAGAAGGCTCGGTCAACACTGCGGCTCGCAGGTCTTAGACATTATACATCATAATTTATTGTCCTAACATGCTAAACAGTAGATGGCCGCATCATTCTCCCCTCCAGCGTATGTGGCGTCAAATCTTCTCATCGCCATAATTCTTTTTCATCCTCAAGTTTGTCGGCCTTCCACACCCCATCCACCCTTTTGGCTAGCTCGACTTGTTCTTGGCACCCTCCACGTTTGGCGCCACCAACCCGATTGAAAACACATACTTTCCGGGACAGCGCGTGTAAACGTACCTCGAAATCATCTAAAACGCCACAGGACAAACTCCTGCACACCAAGAATCCAAATAAGCTGAACACGTCCACATATGCAATTGCCAAAACTGTGCTTCTTTGTTCCTCTTGTTCCACCAATTCGTGTCTCTTTTTTATACGCAAAAAGTTGACCAAATTTTCACACACTAGTCAAGTTATGTATCAATACGATATGTACCTATTTATTTGGGCAGGGCTCTGCGTAGGCTGGCCTAGGATTGCAATTTTTAGATCCCCTCCATACACCGTTAGATGGCAATCCAACGCCCCGAAATCAACCTATGGCAGTTTATATTTTAGTCTTCTGGCTTTTTAAGTATAGAACCCGCACTCCACATCAATCTCACTTAAATGAAAGGGTATATTGTGTTGCCCTCGATCTTTTTCATATTTACAGAAAAAATGCCACCGTAGTGATTTTTTCTCAGTATTTCAACAATTTCACGAGTATTGCAACAAAAAAAACTCGTCTCATGTATCAAAAAATGTAGTATTGCAACAAATAAATAGATTTAAAAAACTATTAATACTAAACAAATAGTTAAACAACATTTTTTTAACTATAAATAGTTAAACCCGCTAACAAATTCAACAAAAGTCACAACTATTACAACAACAACAACAACAACAACAAAAATGTGTTTTGCAATTTAAAAAATAGGGTGACGGTTGCTCGAGATTCGTTTGTAACAAAAATCATTAACTATTTCAACAAAAATCACAAACTGTTGCAACAAAAAAAGTATTCGTATCAATTATAAAGTTGGTAAGCAACAAAATGATTTGCCACTGATTCAGTTGGAACAAAATCATCACCTATTTCAACAAAAAATACAACGGTACTGCGCATAAAGAAATAAATTCTAAAACAACACATGTATTTTCTAGAACAATTGTACAGAAAAAATTACAACATCTCGCTTGTGGCTTCTCAACAAAAAAACGTGTGAACTTGTTACAAGTTTTAAAGACGTACGCAACATTGATCTAAAATGGTGAAAACACTTAACATATAATGGTTGCACGTAGTGGGCTGCTGAGAATATAATCTGACGCGAAAATTGGGGTAAAAAATCAAATTGCTGCTTGCTAGGCCTGCATAAGCAGTCAACGGGCCGGCCCAAGTGCGCAGCTAGCAAAGGAAGGGGAGCAGCGAGCGGGAGTAGCGAGGGTACTACGCTCGCACGCGTTTGGTCCCCTGGAATAAGCGTTTTCCTATTTATTTTCCTTTCCCGCTGAATACCTCCTCTTTCCTTTCTTTTTTCAACGCTGCTTCAAGCACCTTCCCTTCTCTTTCTTTACATAAAATAGTCTAGCGATCTGATTAGTCACCTGAGAAAACAACACCAAATCCAATCGATCCTAGCCCTTGTCCTTTCCTCATTGAAGATCACGTGATGCCTTTATATATTTTTTTATTCCTTGGTTGCCCTCAATGCGGAAGTAATTTTTTTTCACTGATTCATTTTCCCTTGCTAACGTGAAGACCAATTAATCAAGGAGTCCTCCATGATCAGCTCTCTATCCAAACTTCCCACCAATCGCTCTATCTCTCTTTATATAAGAGGCCAACCCTTAGTCGGTTGGATAAACCTAAATCGAAACTGACTCGAATCTAAACCTAGTTGGACTCGGCACGATACAAACTGGCATGTTAGAAGTCTCGGTCAACACTGCGGCTCGCAGACCTTAGACATTATACATCGTAATTTATTGTCCTAGCGTGCTAACAAGTAGATGCCCGCATCATTTAGGTTAGAGAGGGTGATGAATGCCGATGATGGGGCATCCTTGATTAAGGTTAAACTGATGCCAACAAGGGCGTCTAAAGAAGCCACCTACATGACCTTAGATCATGATGGAAAAATCCGGCCGCCATGTGGTCTTCTCCATCTTGTAGCTTCGATCATCCGCAACCTCCTCCAATCCTAAAGTCCACCGCACTGCCAAAATCCCTCTCCTCACCACATTCACCGACCAGAAGGAGAAGCGAGGCAATAGAGCCGAAGAAGAAGAGGGAGTCAAAAATCCAAACTAGCTAGTTTATGGAGTCGTATATGGCCAGTTCCGGCATTGAATGGCATTCAACATGATAAACTAGGAAAGAAGAGGTTTAACCCCAACAGATGACCACACTTATACGGCTCACGTGCAGGCAAGTAGGACACATGAAGACAACATATGGAGCTCTTCTATAGATGAAGCAAGTTATTTGTCTGTAGTATGTATAGTAGGTATACTGGTCTTTTGGCCTGCATTTCTCCAATATTATAACCTCTTTTGATCAATCAATTTAGTAATAAGTCATTCATGCTAGAGAAGTGGCATCATAAATAGTGAATGAAACTCCTCAACGATGTACAAAAAAATGAGCTTCACATTGACTCTAGCATATATGTGGAGTAACATTGCTTTTTCATACAAAGAATATCAGGAGGAAGTCTACTTTGGTTGTTGAACTATTGTCCTAGTTCAGTTTTTACCCCAGAATTAGTGTTGTTTTGTACGGAATGAACATTCCAGATGGCATTTTCAATGGGACTAGCTGTTGTTTCGCTCATAGAATCAATTGTCTCTTGAATCCTTGAGTTTCTGCCGACGAATTAGATTGTTTCACTACTGCACATTAGGGGTTTTTTCGCGCTTCAGTTTTATGTTGCTGAAATAATGAACTACTCTCCTCTGGAGGATCATATATACTGGTTAAAAGGAGTAAGGAGTTGTCTAAAACTGTGGCTAGATGCAGGTGGAGGGGTCTGAATTTTCAATGGTATGCACTCTCATAATCACATGATTTGTAAATATTACTTTGTGATGCAAAATTGTCCAATTTCTGTTTTCCTTAACGGAACTATTTATTTTCAACTGGAATTTCGACATGATGGCATTGTTCCATGTTCAATAGGATAAACTAAGAAAGAAAAGGTTTAACCCTAACAAGATGTCCACGCTTATCCGACTCTGCGGCATGTGCAGGCAAGAAGGACACAAGAAGACAAAATATGGAGCCTTTCTATAGATGAAGCAAGTTATTCGTTTGTGATATGTATAGCAGGTATGCCTGGTCTTTTGCCCTACATTTTCTCCAATAATGAAACCTCTTTCCTTGATCAATCAAGTTAGTAATATGTCATTTTCAAATCTATCATTCCTACCGGAGAAGTGGCATCTTAAATAGTGAATGGAACTCCTCAACGATGTTAAGAATGATCACCATACAAAAAGCGAGCTTCAAATAGACTCAGACATCTATGTGGAGTAACATTGCCTTTTCATAAAATTGTCAGTTTAGTTTTTACACAACTTTTGTGTTGTTTTATAGAATGAACACTACAGATGGAATTTTCAATGGTACTAGCCGTTGTTTATGTGGTAAAATCGATGGTCTCCTGAATCTCTAAGTGTTTGCCCACGAATTAGATTGTTTCCCTACTGCACGTCGATTTTTTTCGCGCTTTAGTTTTCTACTACTGAAATAATGAACCGCTCTTCACCGGAGGATCATAGATAATGGTTAAAAGGAGTACGGAGTTGTGCAGATATGTGGCCGAATGCGGGCGGAGGGGTATGACTTGTCCACCAACAGACCGAGGCGATGGGAGGTGACAAGTGTTGATAGGACGAGAGAAGCGTCATATTTTCTTTCTTCCAGACGTCCTAGCATGTGAACTCCGCTGCTTTGTGGGGAACGGCGTGGTAAAGCCAGTCTAAGAGAAACTCTAGCAGAGTTTCTATCCCATGGAACTATAAACACGAGATAGGAGTCCTATAAAATGAGTTTTGCAGATCAAAAACAGGTGAA
Source organism: Alopecurus myosuroides (assembly GCA_028641055.1). Classification (NCBI taxonomy): domain Eukaryota; kingdom Viridiplantae; phylum Streptophyta; class Magnoliopsida; order Poales; family Poaceae; genus Alopecurus; species Alopecurus myosuroides. The sequence continues at coordinate 731,728,880 of CM054057.1, read as the reverse complement.
ATAAACCAACAGCCATAAATCCGACTGGTAAAATAGAATATATATACGAGTGATGTCCTGCCCCCAGCCGTTTTCGACCTGCAAAACATAGGTTGATTTTCAGGTTTGCATCACCTATGCATCATTTGACATATAAATAATATTCCAGTACAAACTTAAATATAAATATTAAGAATAATCCAATTATTACAATAAATAATGGTTTATATTACAAACTAAAAGTTATTATTAAGAATAATCCAATTATTACAACATATACGATGAGCAAATAATGTTTCAAATCACACATGAATAAGATCAAATGAATAAAAATGGAAAATTATTGCTCATGCAAATTCCAAATGTGATCAATGAGATATCTCCGAAGCTAGGTGTGGGTGCTGGCATCTTCAATCTCCCGGTATGTCTAAAGGAAGGCTCTGATATGATCTTGGTCTCTAGCAGGTTTCAGTCGGCTACCAACATTGTCGTTGGTCAATTCCAAATCCAACACCATCTCATATTCGACGATCATATTGTGTAGAATGACACAACATGTCATTATGTTCTTCAGGGTTTTCTTGTCCCAAAAACGAGCTGGATATCGAACAATGGAAAACCTAAATTGGAAAACAACAAAGGCTCTCTCAACGTTCCTTCAGCATGCCTCTTGTTGCCTGGCAAACTCGGATTCTTTCCTATTGCTGGGCTTTGATATGCTCTTCACAAAAGTTGACCAAGGAAGATAAAAACCATCGACAAGATAGTACCTGATACGTCATAAACATATCCATAATTTCTGATGTTCCATGTTGTTTTCATACTATATGCTACATGTTTCCTATACACTTTATGCCATTTTTATCGATTTTTTGGGACTAACCTATTGACAAGATGCCATAGACCTAGTTCATGTTTTCTGTTGTTTTTAGTTTCAGAAAAGTTTGTTCTGGAAATATTCTCGGAATTAGACGATTCAAAACCGGAAGTCTTAGAAATTTGTCGTGCATACAGAGTCCGGAGGAGACACAGAGGGGGGCCACAGGGCCCCACACCATAGGGCGGCACCCCCTCTGGTCGCTCCTGGGAGTGGTGTGGACCCCCTGGCCGCCCACCGACGTTGCCCTCTCGCCTATTTATACCTCTCGGGAGGTTAACCCTAAAGATAGAGCCTTTTCCACGAAAAACATCCGCAGCCGCCGTCATCGTCAACCCTAGTTTGGGAAGGTTCTTGAGCTCTCTCCGGCACCCTCCCGGGAGGGGGAATCATCACCAGAGGGATCTTCATCACCATTCCTGCCTCCGGACTGATGTGTGAGTAGTTCATCCTTGGACTACGGGTCCATAGCAGTAGCTAGATGGTTGTTCTCTCCTCTTTATGCCTCATGTTTAGATCTTGTGAGCTGCCTAACATGATCAAGATCATCTTATTGTAATGCTACATCTTGTGTTTGTTGGGATCCGATGAATATTGAATGCTATATCTTGCATGCTCTCTGTTGCTAGTATATGCTCTGGCCAAGTAGATGAGTGTAACTCCAAGAGGTAGTATTTATGCTCGATAGTGGGTTCATGCCTCCCTTTCACTCACGCTCGAGTGACAGAAACGTAAACGGGTGGGGATATGATGTTTCCATTAGGGAGAAAACAACGATGTTTACATTACACACTTTGCTTAATGCGATTATCTGTTGCTTGCAACTTAATACCCAAGGTTTGCTCGGATGACATTCCGAGAGTGGATTATTAGTCATAGATACAGTTGGATAACAGTCTATGTATCTTGTTGTAATGCCCGCATGAATCACATAGTAATCATCATGCCATTCATATGCACTACGGTGCAGCCTTTATATCTGTCAATTGCCCAGCTGTAATTTGTTTACCCAACATGCTATCTATCTACTTTGGAGAGACACCACTAGTGAACGGCGGACCCTGGTCCATTTCCTCTACACTTATAATACAACCACGGCAATCTCTATTTTCATACTGTTCCTACTGTTTTCCTACTGCCATCAATGTTCTCTTTTCATCTACTGCAAACAAGTACCATTTCCACACCATACATTTAACCTCTTTGCTTTCCGCAAAACTGGTGAGATTGACAACCTCACTGTTTTGTTGGGGCAAAGTGGTTTGATTGTGTTGTGTAGGTTCCACGTTGGTTCTGAACTGGTAGTGCGTCTTGCAACATCAGCTGCATCAACCTTCGAAAGTGATTTATTTCTCCTACTAGTCGATTTAACCTTGGTTTCTTTCTGAGGGAAACTTGCTACTGTGCTCTTCATACCTTCATCTTGGGGTCTCTTAGGGAACGTGTGTTATACGCGCATCAAGCTATTTTTCTGGCGCCGCTGCCGAGGAGGAAGAGGATTTCTGCAAGGGTAGTCTCTCACTTTCAATCTATTTACTTCATTTTATTTTTTCTTAGTTTATTTTATTTTGTCTTGTTTACTTATCTTTATCGAAAACACACAAAAATTAGTTCTTATTCTAGTTGTTATTTTTATCCTGTTTTTAATGTTGTTAAAATGAGTACTCCTGAGAACACTAAGTTGTGTGACTTCACTAGCACAAACAACAATGATTTCATTAGCACACCTATTGCTCCACCTGGTCCTACTGCTGATTTTTATGAGATAAAGTCTTCCCTATAAAATCGTGTTATGAGAGAGCAATTTTCTAGTGTTAGTACTGATGATGCTGCTGCCCATCTTAATATTTTTTTTGAACTCTGCGAGATGCAAAAATATAAGGATATAGATGGAGATATTATTAAACTAAAATTGTTTCCTTTCTCTTTGAGAGGAAGAGCTAAAGAATGGTTGCTATCTTTGCCTAGAAATAGTATTGATTCTTGGATTAAATGTGAAGATGTTTTCATTGGAAAATATTATCCTCCTGCTAAGATTATATCTTTAAGAAGTACCATTATGAATTTTAAGCAACTAGATAATGAGAATGTTGCTAAAGCTTGCGAAAGAATGAAATCTTTAGTAAAGAATTATCCCACTCATGAACTGACTACCTGGATGGTCATCCAAACCTTTTATGCAGGTTTGAATTTTTCTTCAAGAAATCTTCTGGATTCAGCTGCCGGAGGAACCTTTATGTCCATGACTTTGGGGGCAGCAAAAAATATTCTTGATTATATGATGGCAAATTATTCTGAATGGCACATTGAGAGAGCTCCACCAGGTAAGAAGGTAAATTCTATTGAAGAAATCTCCTCCTTGAGTGATAGGCTTGATGCCATTATGTCTATGCTTGTTAATGAACATGCTCCTATTGATCCAAACAATGTTCCTTTATCCTCTTTGGTTGCTCAAGAAGAGCATGTTGATGTGAACTTCCTTAAAAATAATAATTCCAACAACAATGCTTATAGGAATAATTTTGGTAGCAACAATTATAGGCCATATCCTCCTAATAATAATAATGGTTATGTCAAATCTTATGGTAATTTCTACAACAACAATAAAAGTGTACCCTCTGATCTTCAAAATATGCTTAAGAATTTTATTACTACATAACTGCTTTTAATAAATCTGTTGAAGAAAAGTTTGGCAAAATTGATGTTCTTGCTTCTAAAGTTGATAGCCTTGCTCTTGATGTTGATCTTCTTAAAATAAAGGTTATGTCTCATGATTTTAAAGAAAGAAAAACTTTGAATGTTATTGAAATTGGAATTGATGACAATGTTAGGATGTTAGCTGAATTGCATGCTAGATGGGAAAAAGAAGATGAAATAGCTAGAAAGAATAATATAGGTAATGTTTGCACCACGACCACCACTAGTAAAACTGAAGCTTCTCATGCTAGTAAATCTTATACTATTAATGGTAAAGTAATTGGCATTGGCAATACTTCCACTTCTATTGTTAAACGTTTAAAACTGCCTGAAACTACTACAAATGTTCCTGATAAAAGTGCCGATTTGTTTCAAAATATGGGAGACAATGGTCCCATTATCTTTGATAAAAATGATCTTGACTTTGATGATTGCAATATATCTAAAGTAATTATGTTCCTACAAAAGGTTTCTAGTTGTCCTAATGCTAGTGCTATGAATATGGCTTTCACACAACATATTACAAATGCTCTCATACAAATTAGAGAAGATGAATTAAGATGTGAAGCCTCTATCCCTAGGAAGTTAGATGATGGTTGGGAACCCATCATTAAAATGAAGGTGAATGATTTTGATTGTAATGTTCTATGTGATCTTGGTGCTAGTATCTCTATTATGCCTAAGAAACTTTATGATATGCTTGATTTGCCACCTTTGGAACACTGTTATTTGGATATTCATATTATTGATAATGTTAGAAAGAAACCATTGGGGAGAGTTGATGATGTTCTTATTATGGTTAATAATAACCTTGTCCCTGTTGATTTTGTTGTTATGAATATTGAATGCAATGCTTCTTGTCCTATTGTTTTGGGAAGACCTTTTCTAAGAACTGTTGGTGCTGTTATTGATATGAAAGAGGGGAATATTAAATATCAATTCCCACTCAAGAAAGCTATGGAACACTTTCCTAGGAAGAGAATGAAGTCATCTTTTGATTCTATTATTCGAACAAGTTATAATTTGGATGCTTCTTCACTTGAAAATACTTGATTCTATTTTTTTGGGCCTAGCTAAAAGGAGTTAAAGAAAATCACTTCTTGGGAGATAACCCATGATTTTATTTTTGCTTTGTTTTTCTCTGTTTTCTTTGAGTCAAGGTGTTGTATACTTCTGTAGAAACTCCTTTGTATCTTTATTTTCTCGCATTTATTGTGCCAAGTAAAGTCTCTAGTGAAAGTTGAGATTGGTTTTGGATTTCTACGCAGGAAACACATTTCTGCTGTCCACCGTAAAAAATCGCATAATTCACAGAAAGACCAAATGACCTGCAATTTTTTGTGCTTCTTCCTTAGTGATGACCCACAAGTATAGGGGGGTGTATCGTAGTACTTTCGATAAATAAGAGTGTCGAACCCAACAAGGAGCAGAAGGTGTTGACAAGTAGGTTGGGTAGAGATTTCACTGTAAACACTAGCAAACGGGTTTTGGTGGTTTTTGATATAGCAGATAAATAAAGTGCGAGTAAATAAAAGATATTAAATAATAATTGCAGCAAGTGGCCCAATCCTTTTGAGAGCAAAGTATAAGCCGATTGTTCTACTTATGATTACCAAACGTTCTCGAGGACACATGGGAATTTCGTTAAGTGCTTTTGCTTCATACGGTTGATTAATATTTATTGGTTCGTGAAGTGTTGTGTGGGTGAACCTATGATAATGCACCGCCCAACTAGGACTAATACATACTTGTTATTATACCCCTCATAAGCATCCGCAAAAAAAGAAAGTAATTAAGATAAATCTAACCACAACCTTAAAACTCTGGGATCCTACGCTCCCTCGTGCATCAGTTTCCTAACGGGGGTTTATGTTTCTGTCACTCCAGCAACCCCACAATTAGTAGCCAAATACACAATGCATCCTCCTAGGCCCATAAAGGTGAAATATCATGTAGTCGATGTTCACATGACACCACTAGAAGAATAACACCACAACTTAAATACCGAACCACTAGATATTATTTCAACATAATTCAGCTACTAACATCATGACTTCTCCCATGTCCTCAAGAACTAAACAAACTACTCACAAGACATCATATGGATCATAATCAGAGGTGATATTATTGTTAATAAAAATCTGGTCATAAAGTGTAAACACCGATAAATCTCACAAGCATCAACTACTAACAAGTAATCCACACCGGGAGAGAGATCTAATGTAGAACAACGATAGAGACCCATAATTGTTACAACGGGATGAAGGTGGTTGATGAGGGTAATGGTGCTGGTGGTGATGATGATGACGATGACGATCTTGATGATGCTCGAAGCGATGACTGTGACGATGGCGATGATTCCCCCTCTGCGGGGAGGAATTTCCCCAGCAGATTTCTCCCTGCCAGAGAGATAATTCTTGTGTCCATGCAGCGTAATAATTCTCCGATGATGTTCTGGGGCTTAGGGTTCCCTCGGGGTCAAGTACGTGAAAGGAGGCGCCCAGAAGTGGGCCAGGAGGACAGACCACCCCAGGCTCGGCCAGAATGGGGGGCGCCGCTTGGTGTTGTGGGCCCCAGGTGGCCCCTCTCTGGGTGCCCTTCTGGCTGGCTTCCTCCTCAGGACTTCTAAGACTTCTATGGTATCCCCCCTCTTCTTCTGATCTTCGGAAATAGGGTATCTCGACGGTGTTTTTTTCCATCAGATTTCTGGTCCCGGTGTTTATTCTCCAAAAATTAGGAAAACAGGCAAAATAAGATGAAATAACATAAGTAATGCATCATAACATGAAATATATCGATGAATAACATAAAATAACAATATAAAATAGTGATGCAAAATGGACGTATCACTCAGCTAATTCCAAAAAAAATCTATCTTTACGTTTTTCAATCTAAGCAACGTAAGTGCCCCGAAAAAAATACGTCTTTACAAATTGTTCTGATTTAGACAGATTTTGCCTTTTTACTTGCATTCTCTCATTTACTATGTCAAGTCGATTTCCTTGATCCACAAAACATCAGCGGCTGTAGATAATGTTTAAAATTATTAATAATACTTGTGTCCATGCAGAACATGTGAATTTTTGATTGTGCACTAACCCTCTAATGCAAATTACATTTAGTGTGGTGTGAAGGAAGTTTTCAAGGGTCCAGTGAAGAGGGTGATATAATGTGATCAAGAAGAGTGCAAGGAGAAATCTTGGGAATGCCCCCGTGGTTCATCCTAGCAAATTATAAGAAGACTCAAGCGTCTAGGCTTGGGGATGCCCAAGGAATCCCCTTCGTCATCAACAATTTATCAGGTCACTTCTAGTGAAACTATATTTTTATTCAGTCACATCATATGCATTTTACTTGGAGCGTTTGCTTGTTTTTTCATTTTTTTCTTTTGTTTTCTTTGCTGAAATAAATATGTTTGGAACTCAACATTCTTTGTGTGGGAGAGACACACGCTCCGCTTTTTCATATGAAGACTAGTTTTTCTTCCATGCTCGTATTCTTGGTTTTTCTTCTAGCTGCTGCAAATCCTTTTAGCTCATGTTTTTCATGCATCTCTTATTCAGAGTTGTTAGTTTTAGTAGAGTTATGTTAGTACTCTCTTATTTCATTGCTATATCTCTTGGAGAGTTTTTGTTTAGTATAAAATGATTGGTGTTGGAAAGCAGTAGTACAATTTGTGTGCTTATAACGGTGCAAATAGAAGCTTCTATAGACTGGGGCTAGACTTTTTCATGTCATGCTAGATGTTATTTTAATTCTATGCTTAGTGGTTATTAGTGTAGCATGACTTGTCTGAAATAGTTGAGAGTGTTTAATGTGACATTGAAAGAATTTTGAGTTGTTTTTTATCATATTGAAGCATGAAATTTGTGGTGTTCTCCTTCAAATGCTTTATTTGGCTGACTTGGCGCATGCTTACACCATGTTTATGACTACAAACCAGTCACTTATAGCCTCTACTGTCATTTAGTTTTTGACTTGTAATACCCTTTATGCTTTGATTAATAATTTTTTTGTCTCTATATATGATTATGGCCATTATTTCTCTCTTAGTTTGTCGCTCCCAGTCTTTGCTAGCCTCCACTTGTACTGAGTATGAGCTCACTCGTGCATCCAACTCCCAAAAACAAAAGTTTTCCAAATGTATCCACCATACCTACCTACATGTGGTATTTAACCGCCACTCCAAGTAAATTTCTCATGTGCTACCTTTAAAACTTTCAAAATTATTCATGTTTTGTGCCCCTGTTTTAGCTCATGAGGGCGTAAATAGAGAATCTTTATCTCACTTGTTGATTGGATTTTACACACCTGGACTAGTGGCTTCATCCTCTTATCCAAATGATAGAAGAGCTGTCAGCGGGGTGTCCAGCCCCAAAATTGGTCACTATTAAATTCTCTTCACTGTTTTTGCCCTTGATTTATCAGTCAAAGTATAATTGTGTAAACAAAAGAGAAAGAGGGATGACCTTCTGACCTCAGTTGAGTCCTTCAATGGGAGTCGCTCTTGTGAAGTCTAGTTGGTTTGTGACGTACTGTATTGTCTGTTTACCATTCGTGGACACAAGCATAAACCTCTCTAAATTTTTTTTAATACCTCCGTTTAATAAAAATAAAAAGCTCTAGCACATGAGTTAATTCCCGCTTCCCTCTGCGAGGGAACTTTCTTTTACTTTTATGTTGAGTCTCTATCTTCTAACTTTATGCAGAGTTGAGAGAACGTAGTTTCCATTCCGAGTTTAATGTGCATTGGTCCCAAAGATTATTATTAATTGATTCATGATGTGTTATTACTTGCTCTCAAATTATCTGTTCTAGTCATCCACTTGAATTTTGAAGGTGCCCCACTCTTAAGGACAAGCGAAATATCACCTTGCTATGTTTTCTTTAGGCTCGAAACAAACGTATAACTTTCAAGTGCATTATTATTCATGATCTTTTATTTGTGTTACTTTTCATGATGCAAGGTGATTGCTAAGTTTCATTGTTAAAATTATATCTACCATGCCTGTGTTTAAAGTACTATGATCTCAGCGTACATATGCTTTTACTTTATGATGATCAAGTTTATGTTGGTAGCATGTCACCTCAGAAATTATTTATTTTTATCGTTTACCTACTCGAGGACGAACTAAGCTTGGGGATGTCGATACATCATAAACGTATATCCATAATTTCTGATGTTCCATGTTGTTTTCATACTACGTGCTACATGTTTCCTATACACTTTATACCATTTTTATCGATTTTCTAGGACTAACCTATTGACAAGATGCCACAGAGCCATTTCCTGTTTTCTGCTATTTTTAGTTTGAGAAAAGTTGTTCTGGAAATATTCTCGGAATTGGACGATTTGAAGCCCGGAAGTCTTTGAAATCTGTCACGCACATGGAGTCCGGAGGGGAACCGGAGGGGGCCGCTTGCCCCACACCATAGGGCGGCCCCCCATCTGGCTGCACCTGGGGTGGGGGGGGGGTGTGGCCCCCTGGCCGCCCACCGACGTTGCCCTCTCACCTGTTTATACCTCTCGGGAGGTTAACCCTAAAGGCAGAGCCTTTTCCACGAAAAACATCCGCAACCGCCGTCGTCGTCAACCCTATTTTGGGAGGGTTTTGGAGCTCTCCCCGGCACCCTGCCGGGAGGGGGAATCATCACCGGAGGGATCTTCATCACCATGCCTGCCTCCAGACTGATGTGTGAGTAGTTCATCCTTGGACTACGGGTCCACAGCAGTAGCTAGATGGTTGTTCTTTCCTCTTTATGCCTCATGTTTAGATATTGTGAGCTTCCTAACATGATCAAGATCATCTTACTGTAATTCTTCCTGTCGTGTTTGCTGGGATCCGATGAATATTAAATGCTATGTCCAATGATTATCAATCTATCATGTTCTTTTCATGTGTATGTTATTTATGATCTTGCACGCTCTCCGTTGCTAGTAGATGCTCTGACCAAGTAGATGCTTGTAACTCCAATAGGGAGTATTTATGCTCGATAGTGGGTTCATGCCTCCTTTTCACTCACGCTCGAGTGACAGAAACGTAAACGGGCGGGGGATGTGTTGTTTCCATTAGGGAGAAAACACAGATGTTTACATTGTTTATATTACACATTTTGCTTATTGCGATTATCTTTTTCTTGCAATTTAATACCCAAGGTTTGCTCGGATGACATTATGAGGGTGGATTATTAGTCATAGATGCAGTTGGATAAACGGTCTATGTGTCTTGTTGTAATGCCCGAATGAATCACATAGTAATCCTCATGCCATGCATATGCACTACGGTGCAGCCTTTATAACTATCAATTGTCCAGCTGTAATTTTTTTACCCAACATGCTATCTATCTGTTTTGGAGAGACACCCCTAGTGAACTGTGGACCCTGGTCCATTTCCTCTACACTGATAATACAGCCACTACAATCTCTGCTTTTGTACTGTTCCTACTGTTTTCCTACTGCCATCACTGTTGTATCTTCATCTACTGCAAACAAGTACTGTTTTCCACACCATACATTTAACCTCTTTGTTTTCAGCAAAACCGGTGAGATTGACAACTTCACTGCTTCGTTGGAGGCAAAGTGATTTGATTCTGTTGTGTAGGTTCCACGTTCCTTCTGAACCGGTAGTGCGTCCTGCCACATCTGGTCGATTTAACTTTGGTTTCTTTCTGAGGGAAATTTGCTACTGTGCTCTTCATAACTTCCTCTTGGGGTCTTCCAACGAACTGTGTTATACGCGCATCAGTACCTTTTTGTGTAGAGATGCCCATTGTTTGTGTAGTTGCAACCAAGCACATCACTAGTAGAAAGCCTAGCAGATAGATGAGAACGGTGTAGTACATTGATATCATTGAGTGTACCGGGAAAACCAAAAAAACAATGCCATATGCATAAATGAGGTGATGCAAATGCCTCAACCAGAATTGTTGCATCACCACCTTTGCCCCAATACGACACGTGACATGCCTTAGGACAGTTCTTCTAATTCCAGTGCATAAAATCAACACTACCAAGAATACCCGAAAAACCTCTTCTCGCATTTGTTGCCATCAATCTAACTGTATCTTCCTCATTGGGTTCTCTCAGATAAGCGGGACAGAAGACACAGATCATCACTTTGGCAAAATGACACACATACTCGATTGTAGTATCATCGCCAATACAAAGATACTTGTCGGTGTAGTCAACCGAAATACCATAGGCAATCAATCTCCACTAGTAGAAAAACCCCTATAGGTTTTTGGCTCTAGTCCCCATGAGCTTACCAACCGGGACCAGAGGGGGGCATGGCAGCAGTTCGCCTCGCCTCGAACGCTTTTAGTCCCGCGTCGTAACACGGCCCGGGACTAAAAGTCGTCTGGAAACCGTTCGCGTCGCCTTGCACACTTTTAGTCCCGGGTCGTAACACGTCCCAGGATTAAAAGTCGTCGTGGCAACCGTTCGCCTGGCTGGAGAGCATTTAGTCCCGGGTCATGTTACGACGAAGGACTAAATGTCCAAACTGTTTTCCTCCCGCGCTTCGGAAGTTGTTCCATCGTCGGGGAGGCAATAAAACAGAGAAATGCGCCTGCTACAGTACCACGCGACCCTCTCTTCTTCCTCTTTCTATCCTCTCTTCAGTCTTCCACATTCTCCACCATGGGACTAGAGATTATGAACGTGAACTCACATGGTCGGAAGATTGAAGTCGCATACACGAACGAGAGTAGGAGGCTTCCGGATTTTCTTGACCTCTTGAAGCAATAGCTTCGCGAGGATGGCGGGGTTTTCCTGGCCTTGATATTGAGTACACAGCCGATCAAAAAGAAGTGGTCGTCATCCAAATTGCTCATAAGAGGCATGTCCTTGTCTTCCAATGGGCAAGGTAATAAGCACTCCGATCGATCTTCTCCTCTCTTTATATTTTCCTATTTTTCTCCTTGATATTATTTTGATTGGATCGGAAATTGCATAGGATAGCAACATGTACGTGTGTATCCATCTGTATTCATATAGCAATGTGTATCGGAAATTCCATTTGTATTCATATAGAAATAATGTATTGGTCAAAATTGCATAGGAAAGCAATGTATATATCCATGTGTATTCATATAGCAATGTGTATTGGAAATTCCATTTGTATTCATATAGCAATAATTGTATTGGCCAAAATTGCGTCGGAAAGCAATATATATCCATGTGTATTCATATAGCAATGTTTATTTGAAATTTCATTTATAATTTTTTCCCATTTGAATCCTAGCTATACGTACGTGCATTGGAAAGAATAAATTTGTTGAATTGAAACAATATACTTGTTGTATTAAAACAATATACTTGTTGCATAACATTTGATCCAATTTGTTGTTGCATAACATTATTTATTTAACATTTGTTCCTTTTTTGTTGCAGTAGTGACAAAAATTGTCCAGAACTCATGGATTTCCTTGTCAACAGCGGCATACGTTTTGCTAGCGTTGATACAAGGAATGACAGGTCGAAGATGAGGAACACCTGACGTATTGAGATACCATCTCAGTGCCATATTGATATCAAGGACCTGTTCCAGCTTGAGAATGAGAGGACTTCCATGGCTGATATGGCAGCCGCATTGGTCGACAAGAAGTACAGTAGTACTCCCTCCGTATCGAAATATAACATGTTTTAGCATTTCCTAGACAATATGTAACTAGACATGTTTTAGTGTAAGATGCATATGAATCTACACACTAAAACATGTCTAGATACATTATATCTACAAAATGCTAAAACATCTTATATTTTGATACGGAGGGAGTATAAAGAAAGATTTCCCCAGTTTCGGGCATAATCTTTGGGAGAGGTGCCCACTTGAACAGGTCAACATTGATTACACAGCTATCGATGGGTACATTGCCTACGAGATGTACCGTATTATCAGTGTCTTCAGCTATGAGCAGCGTCACCTTGCCCACCGGTCTCCTACTGTTTGGGATTCAGAGGACGAGCAGTCCGTGTAGATTCTCTCTCTCGTCACACCTATATATATTATGTACTGCTTGGTGTGTGATGTTTATATATTCGATTCCTAGAAGACTTATGTACGTGTCCTTGTTTAATTATATATATCTGTTATAAATGTCCTTGTTTAATTATATATATATATATATATATATATATATATATATATATATATATATATTCTAGAACCACCCTTAAGAGTTCTAGAATAGCTATTCTAGAACCCTTTCCTAAAACGAACCAACCACGCCTTCCCTATCCGATCCGTGCCTGACCAGGACAACCACCACCTGAAATTAAATCCCCCGAACCCCACCCCCACGTACGAGGGCGACCACCACCTACCGGCCTAGATCCAAATCACGAGCGCCATTGTCGGGGAACGACCGAGATCCCGCCCCACCCACCCACCTCACACTCCCCCCTCAGAAGACCTTCTATCTGGCCAGCGATGGTGAGCAAGCGGCGGCGGACGCCGACGCGAGGGAGCCACCGGCGGAAACGGCAAGCGAGCTCGCCCAACAAGCTTCAACCTCGCGCGCGGCGTCGAGCGGCGGCGACAGATCTGAAGGGGAGCGCGGCGTCAAGCGGCGGCGCATCGTAGTAGAGGAAACCAACTGGCGCGGCCGCGGTAAACTACTCCAAACTCGCCACCGCGGGCAGCAAGCAGGTGGCGAGGCGCAGCGATTCCGGCGAATCTCTCGATGGCGGACTCTACCAACGTTCTATTCACGGCGCAAACGAGCTCTGCAACCAAGGGAGGAAGCAAAACATGGCTCCCATTCGTCGGGTAGCCACGAGGAGGGCAAGTACCCAGGTGAACTTCTGACCCCTAAACAAATGAACTTCCTTGCAGATCAATTTTTATGAGCTTTTCTTTGTCAGTTACACAAATTAAAAAATGAACAAAAAAAAGAGGTAGCTCACTTGATCCATGAGAAGTTCACTGGTTGTGTTGGAGACAGTACTCAAACTTTGATGGTGGAAGTTCAGGTGGAATGTCTCGATGGTGCTTCATGGTGAACGAAAAAGTTCTTGCATGAGAAGTTCATTAAGTGGTGTTAAAGCAGACCACAAACTACTGTTGTGGGTAGAAAGTTTATTGTTATTTCTAAGTAGTACAATCAAGGGTAAAATAAAAAAAAATTCATACTTGGGGAGTTCTGTAGCGTTCCCACATTTAAATAATGAATGAACATCTATGTTATTGTGCTAGTCCCTGGATCAATTGCTAGCACCACATTACAAGATGAAATATCATGCAATTGCATCAATTCTATTATATCGCAAGATCCAGTATTTGCCAAGTAAGATTACAACTTGCATAGTCTTAGAAGACTAGCCGAAAACAAAGAATTACAGCGGAAAACATAGTACAACATTGAGCCCATCTTCTTCATGTACCACAGGCAAAACATGTTGGCGATAGTCTCGAGATCCTAAACAAAATCCTCACTCGTCTTCAGAATCATCTGCAATATGGAATATGCAGCCACAAGGGAGTCAATAAAATTTAATGTATTGGCAAGTAACACTATGGTGGATATAAATGGCAAAACTAATACTACATGCTTATTTGGCTGAGTGGAGTTTTGGCTAAATTTGCATAAAGCAAGTTTTCTCCTATCTCTTTTGTAAATCATCTTTTATTTTCATGGGGTGGCATCATTGAACTGAAATCCAAGCACCACAAATATTGTTCACTTGGTCAAAATTTTACTTATTGAAAATGGTGATGTGATTCTTCCGTCCTTCCTTGTCCAGCTGCTCATAGTTGTCCATAACCGGGGACACGGCTAAGATCTTAGTTTGTTGACTCTGCAGAGTTTGTGCACTTTAACCTTCAGACTCAAATCAGCCCAAACATCCTATACACTCTGAGTGCATTAAGGAAAGGAGAAGATTGAGACGAGATCTTTCAGAAGGAAGAACTCAACCTAATGGCAAGACCCGTTCCACCTATAATTATGCTACATCTTCTTGTCAAGCCCAGGCTGAATCCTCGCAACTTAATTAATCAAGACAGAGCCCATATGACTAAAGGCTGCACTGGAAGCAATCTAAACTTGGGGAACATCATAATCACGTTGTTCCTGGGTGGCATTCCTTCAAGTGAACTCCCCTCGGGGAGACACTCAACTCTCGACAGCCCCGCAATACCAATCCACCCAAGTGGTTCATTGAAGTTGTTACTTAGAATTTTCTCACAACATCAAGTAAAACAATTTCTGTAGCATGGCAAAGCATCAACTAAGTACCAAGGCTTCGAAATAACAAGGTATAAGGATGGCTACACACTACTAGGATATAGCATAGCATAATATAACTTAGTAAAACTTCCTATCATGCATACTACTAAAAATCAACTAATGCATATAGAAAATAATGGGTAGTTGAATGATGTGTTACTTGCCTTGTTGAAGTTGGTGAAGATATCACACTCTCTTCACAAAGGATCGTTGCTCTCCGTACAATCTATTCATTGAAAACACAATAACCAAAATAAACAAACATTATACCAAACAACATACAAGTGAAGAAACATACAAGGCAATAATCTTGGAAAAGGGATGTAACCAAGTTGGCTAGGACAAGGTCAAGTTTTGAGTTTTGAAAGATTCATTCTATGATGGTCTCATACTTGGTAAGGAAATTCCAAGGGTTTACTTGGGATGGACTACGTTGAGTTTGATGTGATCTAACTTTATTATAACCATACTTGTCGAGGAAGTTCCAAGAGTTCAATAAGGATGTTTAGGTTGAGTTGGTAGTAACCAAACTTTATTGAAAACATATTTATCTAAGAAGTTCCAAGAGTTCACCAAGGTGATCTCACTATTTCAACTAAAGTATCACATCATAAAGTGTAACACTTAGTTTTTTTTCATCAAAACATTTGAGTACTCTAAGTTAGTCTTTCCATTTTGGTTTAGGGTAGGTCTAGGTTCAACTAACTTCTTAACATTAGAGAAAACAAGATAAAGTCTTGGGATTTTCTATTTGGGACAATGGTTGGGCAAAAACAACTTGTTATTCTTCAACTTGTGTGGATGGCTCCAAGTCTTCACATGCTTGTTTTCTTGAAGTTCATCTTCATGCTTCTGTTGTAGTTTCTTCCTTGTTGTTAAGCTTCTCTTGAACTTGATAAATCTTCATGGATTTTACTTCACTAATTGGTTTGGGTATGGGATGAGCACAAATACTACTAAGTCAATAAGAAGAAAGATAGAAAGAGAGATGGAGATGTTTTCTTCCGAACTTCATCACACTTGTACTCCTTTGAGTTTCTTCTAGGTGTGGAGTTCAAGTCTTTTCTTCAGAACTTCTTCACTGATCTTCCTTGTAGCTCTTCATGTTGCCACTAAGTTGAAGATGAAGTTTTCTTCTGGTGCTTGAGTCTTGATCTCAAATTTGCTAACTTGATGATTTCTTGAAGCATGAAAGGGGGATGGAGAAAAAGATAGAAAACTAAAGTCCACTACTTGGTACTATATGTTATTGACACATTCTAAGGACTTGGCTTGGCTCCAAGTAGACATAACATCAAGGAATAGAAGTTGAAAACAATTCCTAAGACATGGTGAAAATGGATGTACACTATGTTGGGTTTTTGGTCAAATACTCATGGAAATGGTCCAAAATGGTTGGTCAAGGTTGTTTCTGGTTCAAGGTTATCAAATGGAGCAATTTTGCAAAAGGAACTATATTGAAAATATTTATAGAATTAAATCTATGTCAAAAATACTCAAATGTACCAATTAATTCTAAATTCAATTTTAATTTGTTCAATTTTTATTTTGGGACAGAGGGTATGAAAGTACACATCCTACGGTTTCCAAATATATTTTATTTGTAATTTTTGGATTTGTAGAATTTGAATTATGCCAAAATTCATCAAACAAGTATATTTGAATTTTAACAAATATAAGTTGGTCAAATTTGAATTTGGCGAGTGCCAAAAGTTTCTAAATGTCAAGAGCTTTTCAAAAAGTCCAAGATTGCTAAATTTGGCCTTATGGATCAAAAGATATGATAGATCCAAGATCCGGGGACTTTTCTGCAAAACAGCTAAATCATTCCAGCGGGAGAAAAATTCAAATAAAGGCTAGGCCACGTGGGAGCTCCTGATTGGACAGGGTTGCTGACTGGGCTGCTGCGTGGAGTGTTGACTGGGCTGCTGATGTGGATAAGTGGATCAGTCTGAGCCACTGGATCTGAATCCAACGGTGGCATACCATTTCGCCTAGATCTAATCGTGACCATACATTAGATCTAACGGCTGAGGGAGCTAGGGTTCATACCTGGCCGGGGGGTTCGCCGGAAATGGCCGTTGCGGTGGCGATGTGCTCGGGATCTCGCCGGAGACGCCTTCAAGTGAACCATGGGCTTAAAGAAGACGACAACGGGGAGCGGGAGAGCACGGCGAACACGATTGAGGTGGTGGCGTGGTCCTTCGTTTCCTTGGGCGACGGAGAGGCACAGATGGAGACGGAGCAGGGCTCCGGCGTCCTCGGGTGTGCACGGCGTGGCCGTTCTGCTGCAAAAAAAATTCGCGCACGTATATGAGAGGGTGCGCGCGAGAGAGGGGAGCACGGAGAGCACAAGTAGGGCGGCGGGGACCAGCTATATCGCCGGAGATCGAGAGGAGATGGCGGCGGACAGAACCAACTCCGGCAATGAAATTCTCTTGACTCGGGGCATGAAACAGGAGGGGTGGAGAGGGGAAATGGAGAGGAGGCCGTGGGATCTTTATAGATGCCGAGAGGGGAATCAATGGTGGTGTTAATGGTGAGAAATCACGGGGCGAAATTTTCGGCCGTGATGAATTGGTTTCCATACTGAGGAAGACGACAGTGACGTCACTAATGACGTCATCAAGAATTTTCTTTTATTCCTGTTTAATTTTTTAAATTATATCTTCTGTTTTATAAATCTAATTAACATGAAACAAATTTCTAAATTCTTAAAATTTCAAATGCTTTCCAACCATAACATTTATATAAACAAATCAACATATTTTAGTTTTGAATTTTGGAAAACTGAATAATTCCTTAATAGTTACTTAATGTGATTTTTAATTTAAAATTTTATAAAACATAGCTATTGGTCAATTCAAATTTTAGTGACATTCTAAATGTTGAAAACATATTTTTGAAAGTCATTTCATCTTGTTTTCACAATTTTATATTTTGAAAAATTTAGAAAATAATAAATTTTTGTTATAGTCTAAATAAAATTTTCAGAGACATTTTACATGTCATATATTATTTTTGGAAAGCCATTTTGAAACCCATTTTCATATCTTATAATTTTAGGATATGAAGGATTTACTAATAGTAACTTTATGTTATTTAATTAGGTCATATCAAATAATTTATCTTGTTGATCAATAAAAATTTGGAATAAAATCACAAGTCATAATATTGTTTTCAATTCCCTCTTTTATGTTATTTTCAAAACAATGCATTTTATTTTCACACCTTCATGTTTAAAACTTGGAATAACAACTAAAAGTTATTATTAAAATATTTTATTCTCATCAAATATTTTTGAGGCTTGGGACTTTATTAAGGGTTATAAATCTTTGATTTTTGTTGCCCTAAAATAATTTCAAGGTAATATTTGAATTGAAAACATTTTATGTAATAAAGTTTTCTAAAGATAAAATGGTTTTCTTTATTTGAGAAAAAATCATTTGAGAGGGTTTTAGGGTTTATGGAATAGAGGTATAATTGGATTGGTAATATTAATTTCATTGAAATATGTATTGTTTTCTTTTGTTTCTTGCAACTCATTTGGTTTTTGGTGACTTACTAAACATGAAAACAAAAAGTTTCAAATTTTTTTGATTTTTGCATTTTCCAAAAATCAGGGATGTTACAGACTACCACCCTTAAAAGAAATCTCCTCCCGAGATTTGGGAAGGTTAGGAAGAAAGATAGGTCTGGGTGACTGGGTTCCATAACAACTGGGTGAGCTAACACCCTTAAAAGAAACTTTTGTGGGTATTCTATTTTCATTAGATTGGAGTGTAGATTGATTTGAGATTGGCTTGAGTAGAACTTTCCTTCGCGGTAGAGCTGTAGACCAACATAGGTATTTGAACTAGCTTTGAGACTGAGGGGTCACTCTTTGGGTCAATCAAAAGTCTTTTGGGTCCCTCTCAACTTAGTCTTTTGATATCCTTGGCAGTCTTCCATCTTGTTGTTGTCATCCTTGAAGGCAAACACCATGCCATTTCTAAAGAAACTCTCATGGTAGGCAAAATCTTCCATTGCTTGATAGCTCCAAGGTTGGCTTGATCCTCACTGAAAATAGTACGTTTTCAGTAACACTAACATAGGGTCATTATTGTATTCTACCATTCTATGGTTCAGGTTTAACATCGCCATCTCTCTAATAGGTATGCCACTTATATTTAACATTCCTCATAGCAAAAGTGAATAATGTGAGTAGTCACAATGGGGGCCAATCCATGTTGCACTCAAGCATTACCTTGTACTTGGATTGATGAATCTTGTTTAATAACACTAGGTCACCTCACTTGTCTAACAAAAAGTTTCCAATCTGTAAGACAAACTTGAGCTAAACTATCGTTTTCCCAACTAGCGGGTTGCGTAAAAATCTTATACAACACAAACTGGATAGTTGTGTTTTTCTTCACTGTTTCTTCTCTTGGTGTAGAGATAATCTTCAAAATCTTCATAGCTCGTGCAACTTGGGGTTCACTTGTCTTTCTTCACTTGTTGATTGGCTTACTTCTCCTTATGATGTAGTTGGCATTGATCATTGATGCGATTGTTCCTTCACACAAAAGGGATCTTGAAATCTGTGACATTCCTCAGTTGTATGGCTTGTGTCTCTATAAAGAACTAGTCATGGCATTCTTGGGTGAAAGGTTTGTTGTTGCACTTCATAGGGTAGCCCAATAGGGTTGGAAAATGGGTATGGGTTTTGGTTTGGCTTATCATGAAAGAGTAGAGATTAGAAAGAGACTAAAGAAATTCCTACCAAAACACATTGGATCAAGGAAACTCATCTTGCAAACAACACATAACAAACCTATAGCAACACATTCACCACACCAAACAACATGGTTTTCAGAAAATACTAATATTGTCATACCAAACTCATTGGTATGATCAATACACTAACACGTTAATGTTGTTCTAACAAAGTAACTAGATTGGAGGTATCATCTATATCTTCTTTAGTTTTCTTCAAATTCTTCTATCCATGTCTTGAGGTGTTCTTGATTTTTGTGAAGTGTATGTTTTCTTCAAGTTCTTCGGTAATCTTGAGTGTAAGTATTCATGTGGTGAAAATACCTCTTGCACTTCTTGGTATGATTATCAACATTCCTGTCTTGATGGTATTGAAGGGGTAGGTCATCTAGAAAATTTTGAAAGTGAATAACAGATGAGATGATACGAGAAGAATTAAGATGATTGTTTTGTTTCTAGAAAGTTTGAACATAGAAAATTTTCAATCCTAGGGTCTTTTCCAAACTTAGGGTCTCGAATTCTACAGGCAACACAATGCTCTGATACCATTTTGTAGCGTTCCCACATTTAAATATTGAAAGAACATCTGTGTTATTGTGCTAGTCCGTGGATCAATTGCTAGCACCACAGTACAAGATGAAATATCATGCAATTGCATCAATTCTATTATATCGCAAGATCCAGTCTTTACCAAGTAAGATTACAACTTGCATAGTCTTAGAAGACTAGAAGAAAACAAAGAATTACAGCGGAAAACATAGTACAACATTGAGCCCATCTTCTTCATGTGCCACAGGCAAAACATGTTGGCGATAGTCTCGAGATCCTAAACGAAATGCTCACTCGTCTTCAGAATCATCTGCAATATGGAATATGCAGCCACAAGGGAGTCAATACAATTTAATGTATTGGCAAGTAGCACTATGGTGGATATAAATGGCAAAACTAATACTACATGCTTTTTTGGCTGAGTGGAGTTTTGGCTAAATTTGCATAAAGCAAGTTTTCTCCTATCTCTTTTGTAAAACAACTTTTCTTTTCAAGGGGTGGCATCATTGAACTGAAATCCAAGCACCACAAATACTGTTCACTTGGTCAAAATTTACTTATTTAAAATGGTGATGTGATTCTTCCGTCCTTCCTTGTCCAGCTGCTCATAGTTGTCCATAACCGGGGACACGGCTAAGATCTTAGTTTGTTGACTCTGCAGAGTTTGTGCACTTTCACCTTCAGACTCAAATCAGCCCAAACATCCTATACACTCTGAGGGCATTAAGGAAAGGAGAAGATTGAGACGAGATCTTTCAGAAGGAAGAATTCAACCTAATGGCAAGACCCGTTCCACCTATAATTATGCTACATCTGCTTGTCAAGCCCAAGCTGAACCCTCGCAACTTAATTAATCAAGACAGAGCCCATATGACTAAAGGCTTCACTGGAAGCAATCTAAACTTGGGGAACATCATAATCACTTTGTTCCTGGGTGGCATTCCTTCAAGTGAACTCCCCTCGGGGAGACACTCAACTCTCGACAGCCCCGCAATACCAATCGACCCAGGTGGTACACTGAAATTGTTACTTAGAATTTTCTCACAACATCAAGTAAAACAATTTCTGTAGCATGGCAAAGCATCAACTAAGTACCAAGGCTTCGAAATAACAAGGTATAAGGATGGCTACACACTACTAGGATATAGCATAGCATAATATAACTTAGTAAAACTTCCTATCATGCATACTACTCAAAATCAACTAATGCATATAGAAAATAATGGGTAGTTGAATGATGTGTTACTTGCCTTGTTGAAGTTGGTTAAGATATCACACTCTCTTCACAAAGGATCGTTGCTCTCCGTACAATCTATTCATTGAAAACACAATAACAAAATAAACAAACATTCTACCAAACAACATACAAGTGAAGAAACATACAAGGCAACAATCATGGAAAAGGGATGTAACCAAGTTGGCTAGGACAAGGTCAAGGTTTGAGTTTTGAAAGATTCATTCTATGATGGTCTCATACTTGGTAAGGAAATTCCAAGGGTTTACTTGGGATGGACTAGGTTGATCTAACTTTATTATAACCATACTTGTCGAGGAAGTTCCAAGAGTTCACTAAGGATGTTTAGGTTGAGTTGGTAGTAACCAAACTTTATTGAAAACATATTTATCTAAGAAGTTCTAAGAGTTCACCAAGGTGATCTCAATACTTCAACTAAAGTATCACATCATAAAGTGTAACACTTAGTTTTTTTCATAAAAACATTTGAGTACTCTAAGTTAGTCTTTCCATTTTGGTTTAGGGTAGGTCTAGGTTCAACTAACTTCTTAACAATAGAGAAAACAAGATAAAGTCTTGGGATTTTCTATTTGGGTCAATGGTTGGGCAAAAACAACTTGTTATTCTTCAACTTGTGTGGATGGCTCCAAGTCTTCACATGCTTGTTTTCTTGAAATTCATCTTCATGCTTCTATTGTAGTTTCTTCCTTGTTGTGAAGCTTCTATTGAACTCGATAAATCTTCATGGATTTTACTTCACTAATTGGTTTGGGTATGGGATGAGCACAAATACTACTAAGTCAATAAGAAGAAAGATAGAAATAGAGATGGAGATGTTTTCTTCCGAACTTCATCACACTTGTACTCGTTTGAGTTTCTTCTAGGTGTGGAGTCCAAGTCTTTTCTTCAGAACTTTTTCATTGATCTTCCTTATAGCTCTTCATGTTGCCACTAAGTTGAAGGTGAAGTTTTCTTCTGGTGCTTGAGTCTTGATCTCCAATTTGCTAACTTGATGATTTCTTGAAGCATGAAAGGGGAGTGGAGAAAAATATAGAAAACTAAAGTCCACTACTTGGTACTATATGTGATTGACACATTCTAAGGACTTGGCTTGGCTCCAAGTAGACATAACATCAAGGAATAGAAGTTGAAACAATTCCTAAGACATGGTGAAAATGGATGTATCACTATGTTGGTTTTTTGGACAAATACTCATGAACATGGTCCAAGGATGTCCAAAATGGCTGGTCAAGGTTGTTTCTGGTTCAAGGTTATCAAATGGAGCAATTTTGCAAAAGGAACTATATTGAAAATATTTATAGTATTAAATCTATGTCAAAAATACTCAAATGTACCAATTAATTCTAAATTCAATTTTAATTTAATCAATTTTAATTTTGTGACAGATGATATGAAAGTACACGTCCTAAAGTTTCCAAATATATTTTATTTGTAATTTTTTGATTTGTAGAATTTGAATTATGCCAAAATTCATCAAACAAGTATATTTGAATTTAAACAAATATAAGTTGGTCAAATTTGAATTTGGCGAGTGCCAAAAGTTTCTAAATGTCAAGGGCTTTTCAAAAAGTCCAAGATTGCTAAATTTGGCCTTATGGATCAAAAGATATGATAGATCCAAGATTCGGGGACTTTTCTGCAAAACTGCTAAATCATTCCAGCGGGAGAAAAATTCAAATAAAGGCTAGGCCACGTGGGAGCTCCTGATTGGACAGGGTTGTTGACTGGGCTGCTGCGTGGCGTGCTGACTGGTCTGCTGATGTGGATAAGTTGATCAATCTGAGCCACTGGATCTGAATCGAAAAGTGGCATACCGTTTCGCCTAGATCTAATCGTGGCCATACATTAGATCTAACGGTTGAGGGAGCTAGGGTTCGTACCTGGCCGGGGGGGGGGGGTCGCTGGAAATGGCCGTTGCGGTGGCGCTATGCTCGGGATATCGCCGGAGACGCCTTCCGGTGAACCGTGGGCTTAAAGAAGACGACGACGGGGAGCGGGAGAGCACGATGAATGCGATGGAGGTGGTGGCGTGGTCCTTCGTTTTCTTGGGCGATGGAGTGGCGCAGACGGAGACGGAGAATGGATCCGGCGTCCTCGGGTGTGCACGGCGTGGTCGTTCTGCTGCAAAAAAAATTCGCGCACGTATATGAGAAGGTGCGCGTGAGAGAGGGGAGCACAGAGAGCACAAGTAGGGCGGCGGGGACCAGCTATATCGCCGGAGATCGAGAGGAGATGGCGGCGGACAGAATCAACCCCGGCGATGAAATTCTCTTGACTCGGGGCATGAAACAGGAGTGGTGGAGAGGGGAAATGGAGAGGAGGCCGTGGGCTCTTTATAGATGCCAAGAGGGGAATCAATGGTGGTGTTAATCGTGAGAAATCACGGGGCAAAATTTTCGGCCGTGATGAATTGGTTTCCAAACTGAGGAAGACGACAGTGACGTCACTAATGATGTCATCAAGATTTTTCTTTTATTCCTGTTTAATTTTTTTAATTATATCTTCTGTTTTTTTAAATCTAAGTAACATGAATTTTTTTTCTGAACTCTTAAAATTTCAAATGCTTTCCAACCATAACATTTTTATAAACAAATCAACATATTTTATTTTTGAATTTTGGAAAACTGAATAATTCTTTAATAGTTACTTAATGTGATTTTTAATTTAAAATTTTATAAAACATAGCTATTGGTCAATTCAAATTTTAGTGACATTCTAAATGTTGAAAACATATTTTTGAAAGTCATTTCATCTTGTTTTCACAATTTTATATTTTGAAAAAAATATAAATAAAACACTAATAGTACTTTATGGCCATTTTAAAATTTAGAAAGTTATAAATTGTAGTTAGAGTCTAAATAAAATTTTCAGAGACATTTTACATGTCATATATTATTTTTGGAAAGCCATTTTGAAACCCATTTTCATATCTTATAATTTTAGGATATGAAGGATGTACTAATAGTAACTTTATGTTATTTAATTAGGTCATATCAAATAATTTATATTGTTGATCAATAAAAATTTGGAATAAAATCACAAGTCATAATATTGTTTTCAATTCCCTCTTTTATGTTATTTTCAAAACAATGCATTTTATTTTCACACCTTCATGTTTAAAACTTGGAATAACAACTAAAAGTTATTATTAAAATATTTTATTCTCATCAAATATTTTTGAGGCTTGGGACTTTATTAAGGGTTATAAATCTTTGATTTTTGTTGCCATAAAATAATTTCAAGGTAATGTTTGAATTGAAAACATTTTATGTAATAAAGTTTTCTAAAGATAAAATGGTTTTCTTTATTTGAGAAAAAATCATTTGAGTGGGTTTTAAAGTTTATGGAATAGAGGTATAATTGTATTGGTAATATTAATTTCATTGAAATATGTATTGTTTTCTTTTGTTTCTTGCATCTCATTTGGTTTTTGGTGACTTACTAAACATGAAAACAAAAAGTTTCAAATTTTTGTGATTTTTGCATTTTCCAAAAATCAGGGATGTTACAAGTTCACTGTGCTGTGTTAGGGGAAGTCCACAGAAACTGTTGTGGTAGTTCAAATGTATGTTTCAGTAATGCATCAGGGTACATACATCCAACATAAAATGGATAAGAAAGTTCACTAAGTGGTGTTAAGGCAGTCCACACATCATGTTGGTAGAAGTCTATGGTTATTTCTCAGTGTTGCAACGGGAGTAAATAAATTAATACCCGAGAAGTTCATTGGTGGTGTTAGTAGAAGTCCACTGAAAGGCTAGTGGAAGTTCAAATGTATGTTTCAGTACTAGCGGGTACATATTTTTAAATCCATACATGGGTGAAGTTCGCTAGTGGTGTTAGGGGAAGTCCACATACACTGATGGTGAAAGTTCAGTATTACCTGCTGGTTAAACAATGATGTGACGATTGCTTTAAAAATGGTTTTCAGGAATTAAACATGCTGGATTGAAACAAACAAGCATTAAAATTACTTTTACAGCTATGAAAACATGGCAGTTGACGAATGTAATTAAAATATGTTCCTTTTTTGATGTAGGGACATGATTGGATCAACAGTTCGGGGCAGGTGCAAACTTGCAATAGTGCAGAATTGGGCAGGAGGCACTGGTGCATATTGACGAAGACATGATGTGCTGGTCAGGTTTGAATAAAGGACAACATTTTCCTATCGAAAAGGGTAGTCTGGGCTTCGTAGAATCACTATTACGGCTTCCACAAGAATCATTAAAAGGCAGGCCAAGTGTGATTTTCCACGATGGGTCGGCTGGAACTGAGAAAAGAGGCCAAAGCGAGCAGTTCAGTCAACGTCCAGAAGAAGTGCAACTATTAACAAGGCAAATGAACGTTGGAACGGTTGAGGAGATACTGTGTTGGTCAGGACCACCAAAGACCCCGATTTCACCCGTGGTTATAAGTGGGAAAGTGCATGTTGTTAACCCTGTGTACCGCCAACCACGGTGATAATTCTTAGAAAGTGGTGCAAAAGGTACCGATCCAGAAGACAAAGATGCACAAAACATTGATGGGCAGAAGTCCAGAACTTGTGCTAGTGGGGTTCATAAACAGAAACCAAACAAGAAGCTTCCGCCAATAAAACGAGCAACCAATCAAGCTACTGATGGCCATGATGCTTATTCTCGGGCTCCATACAAAACACAAAATATGGATACGTCTACACATTTGCCTGCAAGGGACCCTTTGTGCCACGTACCAATTGTTACACCGCCTTGCCCAATCAAACCCGGCCAGATAGAGACACCTGCAGAAATCAGATCGTACACACATGTAAGTCAAAAAAGGTTATGTTTTTTTAAAAATGCAAAGAATAATTTTGGAGTTTCATTGCTGTAAAAATCCATGGTAGTTCAGCACTACATGCATGGCAGTTCAAGTATTGTGATATTGGTAATTTATTCCTGCTTGCATAGAAGTTCACTAGTCTAAAGTGTGGAAGTTAATCTCTGTGTACATGATAGTTCACTATAGTGCTGAATAGTGGCAGTGTTTCTGAGATATTGAAAAAAATTAGAAAGGGAAGTTCACTGTTATATTCTGTGACAGTCCACTTGTTAGTGTTAAGGATGTTCACTTATTGTTTTGCAAAACTAATGCAGGCGCCTAAGCTTCCAGAAGATATAATACCAGTGATTGGCCAGCACTTCAGCACGTTTAAAGAGGCTTATGAGTTTTACAACACCTATGCTAAACACACTGGATTTGGGATTAAAAAAGGGCAACATACCAAGAACCAGCGATACTTGCGATGTGTGCGAGAGGGGAAACACGAGCCATCTGTTGATGAAGCTGAGCGGCAGCGTGATAAAGTAAGCAAACGAAGTGGCTGCAAAGCATTTGTTAAATTGAAAGAAAGCGGTGATGGAAGATGTGTGATAAAGGATATAAATTGTGAACACAACCATCCACTACTATTGAGCCCGTCGATGATGGTTTTCCTGCACTCACACAAACGGATTGACCCAACATTGAAGGAGTATATAAAGGACCTACAGTTCAGCAATGTTAAGAATGCTAATATCGTGGGCTTCCTTGCTAGGATTAGTGGAGGGCGTCAAAAACTTGGATTACATGACAAGGATGTGCTGAATCTGTAAGTTCCTCTACAATAACCATACTTTATTTGCATTTGAAGTTTCTCAAATTTCAAACTGTGTGGTAAAAAAAATGAAAAATATTAAACATATCACGAAAACTGATTTTGCAGGAAAGCAGAAAATGCAAGAAAGGAAGGTGAAGATGATGTGAAGGAACTGTACAAATTCTTTGAAGACATGAAGCGGGAGAATGAAAACTTCTACTCCGATGTGCATATCGACGAACAAGACACAATTAGGAACATATTTTGATCAAATGCAAGCTGCAGAGCGGCGTATGCAGACTTTGGAGACTGCATCACGTTCGATACTACCTACCAAACAAACAAGTTTCATATGCCCCTTGCTGTGTTTGTTGGCATCAATAACCACCTCCAGTCTGCAATTTTTGGGGTCGCATTGATGGGTGATGAGAACATTGAGTCTTTCAAGTGGGTGTTTAGCACCTTTCTGTGGTGCATTAAAGGGAAACATCCCATTTGTATTCTCACAGGTAACAAAAAAAAGTAGCTCTAGTAAACAGGAAGAAAAAGATTCGGGTTCAGAAGTCTTTTTTACAATAAAAGACTGAAAAATGTCCTGATTCAGAAAAAAATATTTTTGCAGATCAGTGTCCATCTATGGCGAGGGCTATATCTAAGATATTTCCGCGCTCTCTCCACAAAAACTGCAGGTGGCATATAACAAGAAAGTATAAACATCCTTTGAGAAAACTATACAAGTTGTTCCCTGACTTGAAAGAGCAGCTGACAGCGGTGCTTAACCACCCATTGATGCCGGGAGAATTCGAAGCAGCATGGAAGGAACTGGTTGACAGGTATAACTTGCAGAAAATAAATGTTATGATAAACTTGTGGAGAGAAAGAAAGTATTGGATACCGGCTTATTGGAAGGATGTGTTCTGTGCTCGCATGACATCAACACAGCGAAGCGAAAGTATGAACCGTGTCTTGAAGATGGGATTCGTAAAGGAAACTCAAGATCTTCACATATTTGCTCAACAAGTCAATAGGTGCATTCAAACAAGGCGTGAAGCAGAGAATGCTGAAACATTAGCCTGTACGGTAAGTGTGCTATACTGTTCAAATGCACGAACAATGTTTATATATCATAAAAAAATCTGTCAAAGTTTACAGTGCGCTATGTGAAAGTTCATAGAGTTACTTGTAGAAGTTCATTGTGCACTGTGTGGAAGTTCATAGTCTGCTGTGCTGGAATGTAGAATAAAAACTTGAAATAATACAAATATGTGGAAGTTCATATTTCTAAATTCTGGAAAGTTTACACAAAAATTCACTTCAGACATAGTTTTGCTGTTTTCCATAAACATTCTCAAAAAACTAAGAACAATACAAGTGAGAGTTCACTGTATCTCATGTAGAAGTTCAAATTGTCTCTGTGCAGAAGTTCATATAGATTTAAATGTACTAAAATTTGCTGGAAAAATATGATGAAAACTATAATAAAATAATAAAAGAGGATGTACACATTTTGAATAGTATGTATGAAAGTTCACAAAACATTCCTTGCGGAAGTTTACAAAATTTACATGAACAACTTCCAAAAAAAAGTGGAAGCACACATTAAAAAGGATAGAAGTTCAGATCTAGTTTTGAAGAAGTTGATATGTTGTTACGTAGAAGTTATTTTGACCGTTATATATATAAATTATTATGATTTATATTAATTGACAAAAAATGGTGTGCAGGGTTTAACAAGAACGACAACACGCTATGGCTCCGAGGAACAGGTTAAGGGCCTATACACTAAGGCAGTTTACAATGTGTTCCATGAGACACAATTTCACAAGACAACTTTCCGGATCAAAACAAGCGCGGAAAAGCCAACAGAATTCCTTGTCCATCATTCTAACCAGAGTAGGAAGTTCGCTTGGTCAAGGCATGAATTTCATGTACTAGCAGATGTCAACAATGGGATTTATAAATGCGAGTGCAAGCTGTGGGAGCACACAGGTATGACAACCCCCTACAAAAAATTTGTTTTGTCATTGAAAACCAAGTTGCGACATATAGAACAGTAACACATGTTAGTCTAACATAAAATCAAATAATTACAGTATTATTCTGCCAACACGTGGTAGCTGTGTTTGAGCACCTGCGGTTGGATGAGATACCAAGCATGTATATACTACAGCGATACACCAAAAATCCTGTGATAGTTCCAGGATTCAATAGAAGAGAGTACAAAGCAACCGAGAACATTGGGACAACACTTGAGTATAGACGTCAGATCCTCTATAACGAGGCAATGAAGACCGTAAACAGGGGATGCTCTTCTAACCAAATGTACAGCACAACTCTAGAAGCCTTTAGGGAAGTTAACTCACGTATGGACAATGAGGACACATAAAAAGTAGATGGAAGCAGAAGGGATAGGACTACAGAGACAGCCGAGCAATCAGATGTTGAGCGCGGAGAAGACAATGGGGGCATAGATGCTGATCGTTACTCGCACATACATCTGCCTCCTAAGTGCAGCACTAAAGGCAGTAGAAAAAAGGTGGCAGATGACACCAAAGAGGACCCGATTGCAGCTGCAACGACACAACCAGAATTAGACGAACTCGGGGTCCCAAAAGGACAGAGAAGGTGCAGCAACTGCGATAAGATTGCTGGCCACAATGCAAGAACATGCAAGAAAAGGCAATTGGCACAACAGCTCCTGCAAACGCATCAACAAGTGTATGGTGCATCAAACTCTCCGGAAAAAGTGAAAGAGTGCATTAAGAAGTTGCTAGCAGAACAAGACATTTACACAGGAGAAGGCGAAACTATGTTGGGGACAGAAGAAGATGAAGATTACGATGACGAATCAGATGAATATGAAGAACGGGATAATGAGTCCGGGTCAGAATCATCAGCGGGGCATGGAACTGACGACGAAAGAGATAGTGAAGATGACCAAAATGAGGAAAAAGACACGAAACAAGACAATCACACGTAACCAACATCACAAGATGTATTTGAACATTTGAAGCAGGGGCAGCGGGTTTGTAGCATATGTAATGAGAAAGCTAAGCACAACGCAAGAACATGTCCACGGAAGGAAGAGATTATGAGAGCAAAAGCATCTGAGCTAAAAGCAGCGGGAGGTCAGAAGATGGAAACGCAAGGGATACGAACATGTGGGAATTGTGGTAAAATTGAAGGACACAATGCCAGGACTTGTCAGCGCCTGCAACTGGAAAAGCAGCTGAGACAGCAACACCAGGCAACGTGCCAATCAAACACCAAAGGGGCAGGCAGCAAGAAACGTAGGAAAAATGAGGACACAATCGATGTGGATGCTCCAAGAAGGAGCGTGAGACTGAAGACAGTATAGGAGAAAAAAATAGTGGAAAGAAAAAACTTACAGAATGCCTGTTTGAATAATTTCTGCTTTTTAGTACATATTAGTGGTAGTTGAAAAAAAATAAAAATGGAAGTTCACTGTTATATCCTATGGCAGTCCACTTGTTAGTGTTATGGAAGTTCATATGTGTTTCTGAATTATTGAAAAAAATAAAGAAAGGAAGTTCACAGTTATGTTTATGGCAGTCCATTTGTTAATGTTATGGAAGTTAATTCCTTTTGAGAAACAAGGAAAAATCATATGTGTTTGTGAGTTTTGAAAAAATAAATTAAAAATGGAAGTTCACAGTTTTATCCTATGGCAGCCCACATGTTAGTGTCATGGAAGTTCAGTCACTATGAGGCACATGGAAGTTCATAAGTGTTTCTGAATTTTTTTACAAAAATAAAGAAAGGAAGTTCACAGTTAAGTTTATGGCAGTACATTTGTTAAGGTTATGGAAGTTACTTCCTTTTGAGAAACAAGGAAAAGTTCATATGTGTTTCTGAGTTTTTGAAAAAAATTAAAAAAGGAAGTTCACTGTTATATCCTATGGCAGTCCACTTGTTAGTGTTATGGAAGTTTATTGTATACCTCTATATAAAGTTGAAAGGTTTCCTGTGCATGGATTGTTTGTTAAAAAAATAGAAGTTCACTGTTACAACAGGAAAGGAGTTCAGATCTTGTAGTTGAGCGGTTCAGTATTTTTTTTGGTTTTATGTCTGAGAGATAAAAATTGTCGCATTAAGATAAATTTAATTGTTTGATAAAAATCTTGAAAAAACTACTGGCTAGTTGGACTATTGGGATGGATGTTCACATTACATGAGAAAGGAGTTCAAACTAATATGGTTGGAAGTTCACATTACTTATGGTGGAAGTACACAATTACAGGGTGCTGAATTTTCAGGTTTCAAGTGATCAACAGTTCACATTGAATATAATGGAAGTTCACATAACAGATAATGAGAGTTCAATTAAAAAAATTCTGACAACAAAATTTAAAAGGTCGACCTTATATCTCCTATTTAAAAAACCTTAATTGTACTAAATAGAAAAATATCAATAGGTAATTAACAAATAGAAATCATAATTTTCTGCACACCCGAAACATTTACAAAAATTGTACAAGTAGTTACAAGATGTAGTCTATTTTCACACGAACACAAAACAAAAAAAAAGAATCTAGGGAGAATCATCTAATCCGTATGTTGAGCATGTCCACGTGCTGTAGCTGTTTGAGACATCAACTCCTGTGTCAATTCCGAACAAAGACCAAGCAGCAAGACAAGATCCTGTAGCTAAGCAGGCCATTCCGTAGGTGATATATCATTCTTCGGTTGAAATAGCAGTTTGTAGATGTGCTCAGCTTTCCAATCCTCAACTCGTCTCTGTTTAGCAATGGTTGCAGTAAAAAAAGTGAGATAAGAAAAGGGAGAGTTACACAATAGACAAGAAAAAGTTGTATTAGAAAAAGATTTCAGATAAAAACTACTAACGTCTTTGTTCTTTATTTTCTTGATAAGCTTCTCGCCGTCATATGAACGTGCCATTTCAAGTGCGTAGAACCCGCACTCGTTGCATCCCTGCTCGGGGTTGGAACGTAGTAACACCTCTCAGCAACTACATCCCACTAAAACAAGTTTTTGCTGTTGAAAGCTGCCATGCCATAAACCTCCTTCATGAGAGCAACCATCCTACGCATCTGTTATTACAAAAATTAAAACAACAAAAACAGCAAGTTATTAGGAATTTTGCTGGTTACAAAGACAGATAATAGTAAGAGAGGTAAAAGATGTACAAAAGAAAAGATAGAAAGTTTTGAAGCAAAAACCTACAATTTCAACTCGATCAGAGTGATGATTACTCCTAGATGAACCTTTCCCCCCTCTATATCTTCTCGAGTCAAAGATATCTAAAGTACCGGAGTATCGGTTCATCACATACAATGTGTGGTGGTTGTTCTTGAAATGGGGGATACATATCTGTGAGATGGAAAAATGTAAAAAAGATTAAAAAGGTATAGTAAAAGGAGTTCAACATGTTTACAGAAGTTCATATGTACAACTGATGAAAGTTCATATGTACACTTGATGAAGTTCACATGAGAAACATGTAGAAGGTTCAGACAGAACAAGCAGAAAACAGAAAAACATATTAACGTATAGTACAATTCATGGCTACAGATTCCTGTTGTTCAAAAAAGAGCATATGACTTTACCAAATTAGCATCAAGAAGATTCTCGCTTTCTCTCACATAGTAATTGAAAATTCTCGCAGCTTTTTTTACGTCAAAAACTTCTCTTGGCAACACGTTACCATCATCATCCTTAGCATTGAAAGGCGCAAAATCAAGAAGATACTGAAAACAAAAGGCAGGTTAAAAAAAGGAAATTTGTTGTCACTAATAGAGGTATGAAAAAAAAAATTCACACTAAGAAAATGAAGTGCAAAAAAAGGGCGTATACCGGAATGGTATACGGTCCTAGCAAGATGCGGTGGCCAGAGTTAAATAAGGATTTCATCTGAGGGTCATCCTTCCAGAAAGATATTATATGGTCCATTATTTCAGATTCCATTTGCTCCCCCTTGCCAAACAACTTAAACATATGTGACCCGTCAACAGTAAGGATGTCATCATTCGGCCCTGTGAATTGCACCAAACAGGACCTGAGAAAGAAAAAAGGTTTTCATGTATGAGAAAAAATGCAGAAGTTCACCTTTACAAAAAAGTCTGGGAAGTTCAGTTAGGTATTGCATAGAAAATTAATAGATTATATAACAAAAACTAAGGAATGTATGAAAAATCAAGTAGAAGTTCACTATTGCTAAGAGTGGAAGTTTCCTTATGAATCACATGAAATTCAAAATTAATAAAAGACCGAGGGATGTATGAAAAATTAAGTAGAAGTTCACTATTGGAAAGTGTGGAAGTTTACTTAAGTATAACAGGAAGTTCAGAATTCATAAAAAAAATTAAGGCTGCGGAGAAAAACATTTCATGACTTATAATGACTGAACCAAAAACAATAAAAATTTGAGAAAAGCTCACTTTCCAAATGATTCCTGGTTATGGTGGCTAAGAATAATGTCTTTGATATCTTTGGCCTTCAACTTGTTTGGAAATTTATAAGGATCAATCTTCACAACATCCATCCTAAGTTTCTTGGACACCTTAGAAGGTCTCTTGTTTGATAGTATGGAGTTTTTAGCAGAAGAAATCCTGCCCTACGGGGGTTCAAAGTCATCGCTGGTGCCAGGAGAAGATGATTGCTCGACGCGAGAAACCCGTTTGGCAGTGAGCTTCTTGGCAACCTGAGTGACGAAATCGTCAGAATCATCGTATAATGAGACGACATGGACACTTGCAACTTTCCGGTTGGCTTCACATTATTTTCTTTTAGCCTATTAACAATGGAATGTACTTGTGCAACACATCAGCCAACGCAGGATCATGCTTTGCTATGTCTTCATCTGATATGATGTGAACCTTGGGAGTGAAAGCTTGAGTCTCGAAAAGTGCAAAATTGTCTTCCTCCATATCAAGGGCAGGGCCTGGATCGCAAAAATGAAAAAAAAGATCGAGTGAGAGTCAAGTGGGTTAAAAAATGATAAAATAAATGTATGCCAGATTTTCAAATGGGTGTTTGGTAGAAGTTCAGAACACCAAGTGGTGGCAGTTCAAAAGGTTCATATAAAAATGCTTGCAATAAGTTGAGAAAGAATATAGTAGAAGTTCAGAAGGATGGTGGGTGGGAGTTCACTTTTTAAAAAACAGAAAAAAGTTAGGTGATATTGTACGCACAGATTAAAAGAGATGATATGTACCTGGGTCAACACGTAGGACGTGTTTTAGGTCGATATTGAAATCGCCTGCTGTAAGCCAACTGTATAGTAACATCATTCTGATGTTAAGGATGTCATTTTGGCTAAAAATGACAAGACTGTTCCCATCATAAGACCGTAGCATCTGTACCATGAAGAAACCACAATCGTGTCTACGAGAAACCAAAAAACAATTACTATAAGGGACTGTAAATTGCCACATTAAAAAGGTGATAAGAGAAGCAAAGAATAGATGCTTACGTATTTGTCTGCTTGGGAACATTCACATACTCTGTCTTGAAATTGTCAATTGACTTAGGGAGAAAAGTATCTCCTTTGGAATTACGTGCTTCCATCCACAACTTCTTAATTCTGGACGTCATTGTGAAAAGGACCCTGAGGGCGTCTGGATCATTTTGACCGCGCAGCGAATCAAGTAGCTCAAAGCGCTTTTTTAATAGATTGAGCACAACAATGCAAAAGTGGCCAACACCGTATTTGCATAAAGGGTCTGGTGGATCGAAAGTGGCAAAGAGGATCTACAAGGGGAAACGTAACATATGAGAAGAAAGGAAAATGTATTAAAAAGGAACAATTTGAAACAAATTAGACAAAGAGAGATAAAAATAACAAGAAAAAGAGCTAAAAGAAAGTACTTACTATATCTTTCTTATCAATACGATCTTTAGAATCAACACTAAAGATCTGTCTAACTATCCGGCTGCCCAAGTTTCCTTCCCATATATGCCGCTGGAAAAAAATAGTGGACAGTAAATAAAATTGAAAAAGCAGAAACAGAAAAATTGATGGTGATGATGAACTAGACTTATAGAACAGGTGTATGGCACAACCAACTTATTTGAGTTCTTGTACTTCTGACCCAGAAGGTATGTTCCAACAGGAAGGACTAGCGTGCAAAGCATTCCAGTAGGGCGGAAAACGTTAGCAACTTGACCTATGGTGCATTCGCATTCATCGTTTCTAAACAGTATGGTATTCCTATCAAAAACATGAAGGAGAAAAAAAA
Organism: Alopecurus myosuroides; assembly: GCA_028641055.1. NCBI lineage: Eukaryota > Viridiplantae > Streptophyta > Magnoliopsida > Poales > Poaceae > Alopecurus > Alopecurus myosuroides. Next base: position 731,693,721 of record CM054057.1, on the reverse strand, counting down.
TGAGACTTTGCTTCAAATAAACTGATACAAAAACAAACAGATTGTAAGCAAAGTATTTGCAAAAAAACAAAAGGGAAAAACAGGAAAAAAAGATATACTTCTTGATAGGATCTTTGCGTAATCTACAGACTTGATGATATACATCTTTGATCCTTCTCATTGCTGGCAAGGCAGATAAAGGCGGTGCATATATTTGGCTGGGAGCTGTTAATAGAAAAAACACAGAAGTTCAGATGTGCAATTTGAAGAATTCCATATGTACATAGTGGAGAAGTCCAAATATTAATATTACAGGAATTGTATGGTGCCAGAGGAAAAGAAAAGACAAAAAGCTAATCATCACACAGTAAAAAAAAAGCACAGTAAACTGCATAAGCAAACATGATCTTTATTTCATTTGGTTCAAACTGCAAATTTACAAGGGACATGATACAAAATAAAGAGAACGCAGTGAAAAGGTACATTTATATCGGGGGGGGGGGGGGGGGAGCGATCGATTAAAAGAGGCAGACTATGATTTAAGTAGGAATAGATGTGGTGAAAAGCCCTGGAGATCACATGCATGGGTCCTTGCCTATGATTTGCAGGGAAGAAGCCAGATCTGTGCTATCAGTCTGAACTTTCTGCTGAGATTGGTCACTAGCTAGAGCATCGGACACATTGGGTTCGCTTCTAACAGGTTGAACCCCGCCTGTTGCCTTGTTGCCTTCTGCACATTCCTCCTCGAGCACTGCACCACCCCCTGAAACCACACCACAATCTGACTTGTGGGTGGCTTCAGTTTCAACAGACTTCGCAACAACAGGAACTTCGCCGGTTTCAGCAAGGGCTTCATGAGCCTGTGTGAATTTGGTGCATACAAAAAAGTCCGCCCCTGATGTTGAATCAGTGTCATCAGCTTCCCCATCAGCAACAACTTCGGTCTCTTCACCACAACCATCGACACTGCTAGCACGCAGCGGAGGCGAAAGGCTGGATTCACGATCTTGAACATGGTCATCATCAAAAAGATCGTCTTGGAAGCCAAATTCAGAATGATCATTGTGATCTTGTGAAGCTCTATCCTCTGCGAGCTTAGCATCTTCCTGTAAAAAAACACGAAAAAGTGCACCCATTAAGAAGAATAAGGATTTCACTAGTATATGTTTTCGAGTGCAGCCGCATAAAATTAAGAAAGTCCACTTGTACATTTAAAAAAAACTAAACTGTGGAAGTTCATTCTTGATATACAAAGGAGTTCACTAATGAATTTATGATAGTTCACATGCAAAAAACTAAAAAAAGCACTACACAAAATGGAGGAGATCATTAATACTTGTCCTTGAAGTTCAGATATACAAGAATGGAAGTTCACCAATGAATTATACAAATAAATAAGAAAATTATGGTAGTTCACATAAACTAACTGCAAAAGTTAACTTGTTTTTCACATTAAGGGAGTTCACTCATGCTTGTGTTGGAGGTTCAAATATACAAATGTGGGAAGTTCTTTTAGGGGAAAAGGAAAAAAACATATAGCACCTGAGCCTGTGCTGGACATTGACCTAGGCCTGAACCTGATGCATGATGGTCTTGTAGGGATAAACTCACTTTACCATCACTAGCATTGTCATTGCTTATCTGGTTTGTGATAGTATTGGCTTCTTCTTCATATGCACGGCACAAAGAGTCTTGATTCGACCCAAACTGTGAAAAACCAGACACCAAGAAAGATGCATCGCTCTTCAAGCTATCAAGAATCACATTTTTCCGAGCTGTCGCTTGATTCACAGATTCTTCACTAGGGTCATGGCCAGGAGGGAACAGGCCAGAAATCTTGCTAATGCGGTCAGCAGTTGTTGGCACACGACTTGAAAGCTCATTTACTTTTTAAAGTAGCGAGCCAATCTCACTGATGATGGCATTGGAAGAAATACCAGCGTCTAATGGATCATTGGGAAGTTCAGATTGCTGCTTTGAGCCATGGCCCTGAGATGCCAATATTTCAGGCTGAGAAGAAGACAATGGTTCCGGGCCCAATTCCACACCTGAAAACTGCTTTGGGTTGGGTAAGGTAGGTTCAACACGTAATTCTTCCACGGGTAGCCGGTAAGAATAAGCAATGTCGTTACGGGCTTTCCACTAAAACAAAAAAAACACAAAATGAGGGAAAAAAATATTAACAAAAAAATTTAAGTTCCAAACAACAGAAGTTCATTCTTGATGTATATATAGGAGTTCACTCATGAATTTATGGCAGTTGGCATGAACTAAAAGTAATATAAGGTTAGCTTATTGAATAAACAAAAAGGACAAAAAGCACTACAGAAAATGGAGGAGTTCATTAATGCTTGTCCTGGAAGTTCACTCATGAATTTATGGTAGTTTATATGCTCTAAGGTAATAAAGATTAGCTTTTATTGAATTAAAATAAAAAACAGGACAAAAGGCACTACAGAAAAGGTGGAGTTCACTAATGTTTGTTCTGGAAGTTCAGATATTTAGAAATGGAAGTACAGACACACATTTTGGAAGTCCACTATTCTTAAGAGTTGGAGTAAAAACAAGGGAAAAAATGAAGAGATACTAACCCCGATACTTCCAAACTGGTAGTCCATAATGTTCGCTCCACCATTAACCTTCATGTCCTTGGCGACGATATACTTCATAGGTTTATCACGCAGGTAATTGGCGTGAGGGGTCTTGGTGTGCATAACAGAGTATTTGCCATAATTGCAGCTGTCAACATACATAGCCACAGGTACAACCCCACATCCTTCGGGCCCAGCCTGTTTTAAAGATTTGTCCTGATACTTCTCGGCAGACCGTTTTAATTCATCAACCACTAACTGACATATATCCATTTGGGCCATCTTGCGATAGTCCATGTTAATAAGAAGAGGCGCCTCTCTGCAAAGCCGAACAGATGAACCAGGACATATAAGTTTGTTAAACAATATGCTGAAAAACACAATAACAACCATGTCCCCTTTTTCAGGGTTATCGACCAAAGAAGCAAGAAGAGCACAAAGGTCTTTTGTCTCAATACTGGCATTGGTCTCAAACCCAAGATACTTCTTTAGAGTACTCAACGCTTCGTCATGGCCGGAGTCCGAAAGCCTTGGAGGTGTTTCTCCACCTATTGGAAACCCAAACACCTGATGGACAGCTTCCCTGTTTACCTCAAGGACCCTCCCAGATCCACAATTTATCTTTATGGTCGATGGGTCCATTTTCAACAGTAGGTGGCACATAAGCACACGGCTGATGTTACTGATGGCTCCCAAGTGCAGGAGATCAATTGTAGTACTTTTCGAATTAGAAAGGTTGTCGAACCCCCGAGGAGCAGAAGGAACTGGTAAGTAGAATAGCAAAGGAATAATAAAATCAACAGGTGTTTTTGTGTTTTAATTGTGTAGTGCAAGTAAAGTAAAATGCGGAAAGTAAATTGCAGCAAGTAGTAGGTCTCAATGAGAGATAAAGCCCAATCCTCTAATGCGCAAGAGGACAAGCTCAAGTGTGTGTTTGTGTCTTATATGTGGAAAACGTTCCCGAGGGCTGTACGGATTTAGCTGGCATAGTGATTCATAGCATAACATGTTTGTATATCTTGTCTAGTTTTAATATTCTTCGGACGGAGCCACAAATAGGAATAGCTAAATAAATAAACTATCACCCCTTATGATGGATCACGTGGGCAATTAAATGACAGCACGAGAATTATTAAGACATGATGTCCCACCATAGCCTTATGCTCTAAGGTCCCCGATACAAGTACCCTCATAATGCAATTCAACGACTCTGTCTCAAGTTCCTGTCACCTAAAGACATCATCACGTCACTACACTACGATGTTCTCCTATGAGCCCATGTAGGTGAAGTGTTGTACAGTCGACGTTCGTACATCACCATCATAGAATCACATAAAAGATAAATACTAGACCAAATAACAACTCATCTCATGTAACAAATCATTGGCAATTCATCCTATGCCCTTAGGAACATGCGGGAACTACTCACAACATGCAAACATGATCATGTATGGTGACATATGTGGTAACACACAATCTGAAACAATGGATCCACCACCAAATAATGACAAGTAATCAATCCCAAACATGCAACGGAGTACAATAACACGTATCTAGGGTGTAGCAATGATCAAACTATGAGGGGAATGGAGTGGATCACGGTGATGGTGATGGTGGAGATGCAGGTGCTGGTGAGGATGGTGATGGAGATGCCTCCTCCCACGCCAAGGAGGAGATGGGGATGAAGATGGGGATAATTTCCCCCTTCTCCGGAGCTCCGGAGCAGCAGGATCTGTCTCCCCCACGGAGAGTTTTGAGAGTTTCGCCGTCCTGGCGGCTCCGTCTCATCTCGAGAAAATTAGGGTGTTCCTTTTCGGGGAAGACGGAGCCATCAGCAAAAAGACCTCGGGGAGGAGGTGCTGTGGGCCCATTTGGGGGCCCCACACGCGGCCAGGGAATCTGGCCGCGTGGGCTACCCCCTTTTGGGCCTCCTGGCCCTCCTCCTTTGTGTCTTGTGCCCACGGCCTTTCTCCCGAAGAAAAACTGACAGGGTTTCTTTCCTTTCGCAATTTGGATACCTGTAGCTCCTGAAACATCAAAAACATGAAAACAGGTGTTTTCTGACACCCAGAAATTAAATACCAAAAATAGGGACTTTGTAGGAAAGTCCCATAAAATCATCTAAAACATGCAAAACAATGACATAACATTGATAAAACATCCCAATAATTCCTATATGGAGGGTATAAATGATGATATAAAATGCACGTATCAGTTACCCTCCAGGACCCACTCAAAAACACATCCGAACCCAGCTAGACACACCTTTTCTTTGTGGTTATCCTTTAGCAACTTAATAGCCTCGAGAACTTCTCCAAGGGAACACCGTACAGTGTGCTGAAACTTTCGTTTTGGGGCATCTTGTACTGAACCAGCCTTCTTCGAGCGTCCTGGCGGCTTGATCACCACTTTCCGTTTCTTTCCTCCAACATTAGCATTGAAGTCAGAACAGCCAGCAACATCTCCATGTCCAGCAACTTTGGTCCTCTTAGCCTACGAAAAAACACAAAAAATTAGGAAAAAAACAAAAAAAACAAACAAGAAGTCCACTTAGTATGGCAGGGGAGTCCATAGTACATTATGTTAATGAGATCCACAAAATTTACCTTGACAGCAACATCTTCAAAATCATCAGAGGACCCACCATCTTCATTGTCAGGCACATATGTGACATCAGCCCGACGATCACGCTTAGAAGACGTTGATTTTTCAGGCAACATTGGCTTCCCCATGGGATTAGGTGCAGCAGACGGCGCAGGGCCACTGCCACCTGCTGGAGACACAGTAGAAGATTTCCTTTTTGCAACAGCAACTCTATCCTTCTTAGGTTTAACAATTGTCTATGTGATTTCTTCAACAGACTTCTAGATATGAGATTGCCCATCACTCTTATTTTCTGCCAACTTATTGGACTTTTTTTAAATAAACTTTCACCTCCTCCTGATGGGCAGCAATCCTTGCCGCATGAGCTTTGGCATATTTGTCTAGCTGATCTTGTACATTGTGCTCTTGTGTGACTTCTTCGGTACCGTCTACAGACTGAGACGGTGTGTCTTGATAAACAAGAGTTGCATCAGAGGAGTCAGGGGGCTGTTCAGTGGGCTTCTTTCCATCTTGCAGCCCCACTTGTGTGGGAGTGGGTCAAACTGCGGGCCCGTTTGACGTTCAATGCTGTCGACCCCCGTATCACCAACACAAACGGGGCATCGCATAGGTGTCGCATCGTAAATAGGATCACCACCTATGTCTGCCACCAATGAAACGGGCGGGTTTTGCAGCGGTTCTGTGCCTCCGAACTCAACATTTAGCAAGTCAAGAGACTCCCTGATGGTCTCATTCATTACAAAAAAAATACAAAAAGTATATAAACCTGTTATTTTCATAAAAGAAAACAATGCACAGTTAAGACAAAAACTGTATTAAAGATATCAGTCATGTTAGCATCACATTCAACTGAAAAACGTTGCTGCAATGATTGCCTGCCGCGTATAAAAGCGAACAAGAACGGATTCAATGAAAAAGAAACTAAAAATGGCAGCAAATTGAGACAGAAAAATGAAAAAACATCATAGAAAATATACACACAAAAAATTTCACTAAGGAGAGGTTTGATATATAATTATGCTAGAAGTTCAGATATAACAATGTGTGAGTTCAAAATATTACGCAATAGAAGTTCAAATATGTGTCACTTTGGAGTTCACATATACTAAGAATCACATTACTCGCATGAGTACAAAATAGAAAAAGTTGATGTCTACATAGATTACAAACTGCATAGAAAATCTGACATGGTAAAAAAAGGTAATAAGGGGAGTTCAGAACTAGAATCCTAGACGTTCAGGTTTATAACCCTAGAAAGTTCACTACAGGGGGCGCGCGCAGGAACACGGGTTAGCTAAGTCATAAAATTTATGTAGTACTCAAACAAAAATGTTTGTAAACATAACTTAAAGAGTTTGTCATGAGTAAACCATATATAATAACTGCTCATGAACAACATCATCTAAAAAAATAATAAAAAAGAGTGGCAGTTCAGATGCTCGTAAGTGGAAGTTCACAAACAGAGAACAAAGAAGTTCGCATATACGAGAATTGCATGTGACACATGTGGTCCAGTTGAAAGTTTGTAGAGAGATAACGTGACCTAGAACACCTATAAGTTCATATAGACAGAAGTGATAGTAGTTCAGATCTAGAATCCTAGTAGTCCAGATCTAAAAAACCTAGAAGTTCACACGGGGGAAAAGCGTGCACAAAAAAGAGGGAAGAGAACATAATGCAGTGATTCCGTTAGATAAATGTCCAGATTCAAAAGACCCGAGTGCAAAAATGGAGAAAAAAAAGGAGGGGGTAGAACGTTGGCTGGAATTGTACCTCAACCGAATGTGTACTCCGCCACAGCAGAGCGCCGGAAGGTAGCCGGGAGCGCAGAGGCAACGGCGGTTTCCAGGGGTGAGGAAGGGGGGCGCGCGGGCGTTGTCGAGCACGATGAGAGAGATAGATCGAGGGCGGAGGGAGACAATGGCGGCAGTTCCCTGCAGGAAGCGCGAAGAGCAGTAAGCAGGGCAGGGGAGCCCAGCGGCTATTGGGGGGATGATAACCCGGTAGGCCTGCACTTGGGACGAGACCCGGCCAAAGGGAAGCTGCGCAAGACCCCGCGTTGTGATGCCAGGCCAGATCTTGCTAATGGGCTAGTGGATACGGAGGAGACCCGGCCCAAAGGTCTAGAAGGTCTAAAAGGCAGCGTAACCATGTGAGTCATGACTTGGGTGTTACGGTAGGAAATTTAGGGTTGTGTATGGATCCCGAGTAGGATCCCGCATGTATCTTGTAAGGAAAGCCAGGAAGCTGAGTCTTATATATACCGGCTTCTAGGGCATAGAAACGGGGATCGAGAGAGATAGAAGGATTCGCGTATTCTAGGTATTCGAGAGCTAGTCCTTGTAACCCTAGATTGGAGTTTCGGCGACATTGTAGCCCGAGACCTTAAATCACCAGTTAATATGAGTGCATCCGAGCTAAACCCTCTCCCAAACACCAGAGTCGATTCGACGCAATCTAAGTTACCCCCGGTAACGTCTGTCATGATTATCGCACGACAGTTGGCGCCCACCGTGGGGCCTACGTCCAAAGGTGTTTACATCACGGGAGAAGCTCGGGAAAGCATGAAGAACCTCGTCATCGGCGAGATCGTCACCAACCCTAAATGAGAGAAGATCGTTGATGACCTTTGGCTGGGGGCCAGAGTCGGATCAGCTGGAAACAGGATCTATCGTCACGATCGGCCGGGTCAGCGTCTTCGTCGGCATGGTACGTGCGTCTGGTTTTGTTTCTGACAATAATGAGTATGAATCTGTGTCAGGAGACGCCACCTGTGTCTAGTCGGATGGGGAAGAATAGGTAGGAACAGTAGAGCCGGATAACACGGTCTTGGAGAAGGTGCCCACCACGAAGAGGGAACAGCCGGAGGAGCCGGTATGGACCCCGCGTGGCCGGGCCGATGGAGAGGATGATACCGAATCTATCTTGCATCTGCTGGAAGATCGGTACGAAGAAGATAGTTGCAAAGAGGAAGAATATGAATCTTCGCCAGGCATTGCGCGCCGAGTCGCGGTCTACACAGCCCCTGCGATAAATCTTAATCAGGGTGATGCATCGGCAGCCGCCGCTGGTGCGGCGCAAGCACTGGCCCAGCAACAAGCACCGGTTAATGGAAACCCGGCCGTAGCCCGGGTTGATGGTGAGCCGGCCTCCGTCACCAGCGAAACAGGGGAAAGTGGCCAATTCAGAAACATGTTTGGATTCAGGACGAACAGAACAGCCGGGGCAGGAACGTCACAACCACAAAACTCGGCTCTGTTCAACAATAATCTGATTTTGGATACCATAGTGTTGGCAACAGTGATAACACCAGAAAACGCGGCGGCGCGTGCCAGAGACCTAGATGTGGCCCGTCGGGCGTTGGAACAACAAAGGAGGGAAGTAGAAGCTGAGAGGCATGGGATGGCCGAGCGCCAGCGCCAGTTGGAAGAGTTGGAAGATCGTATTCAAGCTCAAACAACTAGGATATATAATCAGAGGCATCAGACGAGGCTACCGGCGACATGTGGAAATCTACAACCGGCCGTGTTGTTTATTACACCCCAAGATCAGCCAATCCCGGCTGTGAATCAGGGAACCGGGTATCAAGGGGCGACGCTCGGGGGACAGCCGGCTAACGTGCCAGCCGGGTTACCCGCGTTACCCGCCATGGCCCCTGGAGGCAATGCTGCGCCACCACCGTCGCGATTTCACACCACACCGGGTCACTTCAATAATCCCATGGATAACGTGTACACTGCGACTCTGGCGCTCGACCGTATTCCATTAGGAGAATCACCCAAAGCAATTGAGACCCGGCGAGCTATACAGATGTTGCGAACTGCGGTGGCTCAGCATGTTAATTACCTGGATAGCAGAAGCGGTTTACACGGGACGCCGTATGTCAGCCGGCAACCCGGAAATACGAGGAATATTCAGTCAAGCTTGGCGCGACGGAGGGCAGAGCAGCAGCAAATGCCGCCTCCTCCTCACAGGCCAGTGGCTCCCTCGGTTTCAGCGGTGCAAGCAATTGTCGACAGCTCTCGGGCGAGGCGTATGGCCAGGTCTGCGGCGCGAGGGCCAGTAGGTGGCATACCCCCCAGCAGAGCCCGCCGAGTCTCATGTTTCACGCGCAAGGCCGGTACTGACAAACTTAGCCGGGCCCAAGTGCCTGTCAGATGCCATCAGGGCTGAACCATACCCGGATAAGTTTAAGGAACCGGGTAAAGTTGTCAATTATGAGCCAACCATGGATCCTGAGACTTGGTTGAGCAATTATGAGATGGCTATGTCTATTCGCAATGCTTCAGAAAAACTCCAAGCCAAGTTTATGTATCTTATGATGTCTGAAGGAGCAGCAAAACTATGGTTCAACAATCTTCCTGAAAAATCCATCAATTCGTGGAGTGAGTTAAAATATGATTTCATCAAACATTTCATGGTTCAGAAAACTATACATAGTCGACGATTTAGATAGGTGTATCCAAAGAAAAGGAGAATCGGCACGCATCTGGATACGCCGGGACATGGAGATACTTCATTCTTCCACTGATATTCAACCAAAAGACGTGATACAAGCTATGGCAAAGACATGCAGATACACGCCTTTGGTGCAGAAATTGGTGCGCATGAAGTCCAGTAGGCATGTGTCGGAAATCACTATGGGAGAACTGATGGATGCGTGCAACAAGCACGCCTCCACTGACACCACGGAAGAGAAAAACGAGGAATAGAAATGAAAGGCTAACGTGAACAGTAATGGAAAACCTGGCAACGGTGCCACGCCGGATAACAATGGAGGTGGTAATGGAAACAACCAGCATAAACGTCCGTACGAGGGAAACTCCGAGTTAGTCGCCAATACCGAGGCCGGGTTCCCAAGGCCTAGGGTAGATGGAAACTTCAACGGAGGAGGCAATTATCAAGGACCACCACGACCGGGTAACCACATAGAAGCCTTCAGGATGCCTTGCCCATGTCATAGTAGAAATTGCAAGCCGGCTAATCATTCATTGGAGCAATGCGTGGACTTACAGTGATGGAAAAACGAGGAGTTACAGAAGGCTCCACGAGGCGCAGGCCGGGTAGGAGGACCGGGTCTGGGTAGAAACCCGGGCAACGGACCACCCCCCGCAGGCAACACAGGAGGCGACAATCCGGGTAATAACCAGGGTGGTGCGGGTGGCTTTCAGGCTAATCCAAAGCAGTTAGAGCAATATCATGTTCACACCACTGGGACCTCCAAAAGGGAGAGAAAGGTGCTCAAGAGAGCGGTAAACTCGGTTTCCTCGGGCGTCCCAAGATACCTGAGATGGTCAGATCAAGAGGTAACATGGATCAGGAGAGATCACCCGGAAGCAATAGAACATCCGGGTGTGTTAGCTTTGGTGGTAGCGCCGCAGGTCAATGGCTACGAACTAAAGAAAGTTTTGATGGATGGTGGGAGTAGCATCAATATCCTATACTAGGAGACCTTTTTACATATGGGGCTCAAGGAGTCTTAGTTGTCGAAAAGTTCCACAGTTTTCCACGGAATTGTGCCAGGACATTCGGCCTGCCCCGAGGGAAAGATTACACTAGAGGTTGCTTTTGGAGAATCGAAGGACAATTACAGAGTAGAGTGGATCACATTCGAGGTGGTGAAGTTGCGTAGTCCTTATCATGCGCTGTTCGGAAGGCCGGCTTACGCCAAATTCATAGCTAGGCCATGTTATGTGTACCTACAGCTAAAAATCCCGGGTCCTAAACAAACCATTACTATACATGGGAACAGGGATGTGGCAGCAGAGTGTGATGAGGGAGATGCGGCACTTGCAGAACAAGCTTGTGCGAAGGAAGAACTCAGGTATTACCGGTCTCAGGTAGACCCGGAAGATCGAACAGCTTTGAAGAAACCGAACACGGACGACGAGAGAGCCAAGTTTAAAGCAGCCCAAGATACGAAGATGGTGGTTTTTGTTGAGGGCGACTCTTCCAAACAGTTTGCTATAGGTTCTAACCAAGATAATAAGGAGGAAGAGGCACTCATAAAGTTCATTCGCGAGAATCAGGATGTGTTCGCTTGGACACCTAGCGACATGCCGGGTATCCCGACTGAGCTCGCTGAGCATAGTTTGCATGTCGATCCCAAGTCCCGGCTAGTGAAGCAAGGTTTGAGAAAAATGAACGAAGAAAGGAGAAAGGCTATAGGAGCGGAGGTAGCTCGGCTACTAGCAGCCGGCTTTATCATGGAGGTCTTTCACCCGGACTGGTTGGCAAACCCGGTTTTAGTGTTGAAAAAGAACAATGAGTGGAGAATGTGCATAGACTACACGAGTCTCAACAAGCATTGCCCTAAAGATCCGTTTGCCCTTCCAAGGATAGACCAGATCATAGACGCGGTGGCGGGAAGCGACCTGTTATGTTTCCTGGATGCTTATTCCGGGTATCACCAGATAAAACTCAAAAAGGAGGATTGGGAGAAAACGTCATTCATAACCCCTTTTGGGGCCTTTTGCTACAAAACTATGACCTTTGGATTGAAAAATGCAGGTGAAACATACCAATGGTGTATTCAGAAGTGCTTCGAGGGTCAGATTGGATGCAACGTCCATGCCTACATTGATGATGTAGTGATCAAAACAAGGAAGGCAGAAACATTCATTGATGACCTTAAAGAAACATTCAAGAACCTGAGGAGATACCAGCTGAAGCTCAACCCAACAAAGTGCGTGTTTGGGGTTCCTGCGGGGAAGTTACTCGGTTTCATCGTTTCTGAGCGGGGGATTGAGGCTAACCCAGAAAAGATCAAAGCCATCTAGAGCTTGAAAAAGCCAGAAGAGCCGAAACATGTTCAGAAGCTTACAGGATGCGTGGCAGCGTTAAGCCGGTTTATATCTCGGCTGGGAGAAAAAGCGATACCCTTATACCGACTCTTGAAGAAAACAGACAAGTTCATATGGGATCAAGAGGCGGACGAGGCATTTGAGGCTCTAAAAAAGCAGTTATCTGAGGCGCCGGTTTTGGCTGCGCCGGGTCCTAAGGAGCCTATTTTGCTATATGTTGCAGCCGGGCCTCGGGCAGTTAGCGCAGTGGTTGTGGTTGAGCGCAAGGAGGATGGAAAGGATCACCCGGTGCAACGAACGGTTTATTATGTAAGTGAGGTCTTATCAGAGGCAAAACAGCGGTACCCACATTGGCAGAAGTTGGTTTTCGGGGTATTCATGGCCAGTCGGAAATTGAAACCATACTTTCAAGAACACCCCGTTACAGTGGTAAGCTCCATACCCATGGCAGATATCATAAGAAACTCGGACGCAACAGGAAGGGTAGGCAAGTGGGCCATTGAGATGGGAGACTATCACATCAACTACGAGCCCCGATCTGCGATCAAATCTCAGGCTCTGGTCGATTTCGTCAATGATTGGACTCAAACAAGCATGCCCTTAATGGTGCCAAGTTCAGAGTCCTGGGTGATGCATTTTGATGGCTCCAAGCAGTATGAAGGGTCAGGAGCTGGTGTGGTGCTCACAACGCCAAAAGGAGATAAGTTGAGTTACGTATTGTAAATTCACTTCGATTGCTCTAACAACGTAGACGAGTATGAGGCCCTATTACATGGACTAAGAATAGCAAAGGAGATGAACATCAGGCGTATAAGGTGCTATGGAGACTCGGATCTCGTGGTACAGCAGGTCTCAGGAACATGGGACAGAATGGATGCAACGATGGTAGCATACCGCAGAGAGGTGGACAAGGTAGCCGGGTGTTTTTCCGGGTATCAGGTGGAGCACATTGATCAGCGAAAGAACGAGGCCGCAGACGCACTTTCGAGGCTCGGTTCCCGTCGAGAGCCGGTTCCGCCTAATGTCTTCCTGGATGAGTTATGGCGGCCTTCTGTTAAAACCGAGTCAGAGGAAGAAGCAGCTAGTCAAGACCCGGATTTGGAGTTTGTGGCCGTGGTGCGTGCTATCCCGGAGTGGACAGAGCCGTTCCTAGCATTCTTGTCACAGGGCGAGTTACCACAACAGGAGGTTTTAGCCCGGCAAATCTTGAGACGAGCAAAGGGTTATTCTATCATTAACGGAGAACTTTATAAGAGAAGTGCTGCAGGTGTCTTTCTACGCTGCATAGCCCCAGAAGAAGGTCGTCAAATACTGAAAGAGATTCACGAAGGCGATTGGGACATCATGCCTCCACGAGATCCCTTGTGGCTAAGGCATATCTACACGGGTTCTTTTGGCTCACGGCTATAGCAGACGCAGAACGCTTGGTGGCAAGATGCGATGGATGCCAAAGGTACGCTCGACAAACTCATGTGCCGGATATGGAGTTACGGATAATTCCCTTGACTTGGCCGTTTGCTGTTTGGGGTATGGACATGGTAGGTCCTTTCCACATGTCTCCATGCAAAAAGACCCATTTGTTGGTGGCTATTGATAAGTTTACAAAATGGGTTGGGGTCATGCCCGTTACCAATTGTGAGGCGGCCACAGCTGTGAAGTTCTTGAAGAAGATCATACATCGGTTTGGATACCCCCACAGCATAATCACAGACAACGGAACCAACACGTCCTTACGAGAGATGGAGAAGTTTTGTGTAAATAACGGTATCCGGCTTGACGTGGCCTCGGTGGCTCACCCGCAAGCCAATGGGCAGGTAGAGAGAGCAAACTCGGAGTTACTTCGGGGATTGAAACCGCGATTACGAGTCCCGTGTCTTCGAGCCGCTGGAGCATGGGTTGAGGAGTTACCTTCTGTGGTTTCGGGAATTAACACTACACCTAACAGATCTACCCAGATGACCCCGTTTTCCATGGTTTATGGTGTAGAGGCGGTCCTTCCGAGTGATATCATCCATGACTCGCCACGAGTGGCGTCTTATGTTGAGGTGGAAAACGAGAAGACCCGGCAGGACGCCGTGGACATGCTAGAAGAGCACAGGGAGCAAGCATTGGAACGATCAGCAGGATTTGAGGCGGTATCATAGTCGCCGAGTCAAAACCCGTGTTTTCCAGGAAGGAGATCTGGTGCTACGCTTAGTACAATCTAAAGAAGGAAAGCACAAACTATCTCCCCCATGGGAGGGTCCATTCATTATAAGCCGGAATCTGCACAACGGATCGTATTACCTGATAGATGCAAGGGAAGAGTCGGATTCCACCAATGATACTGCTCATTCCACTTCATCTATGCAAGAGCGTGAAAGACCATGGAACGTGGCTCAGCTGCGTCCCTACTATACTTAGTATAGATTAGGTTTGCAAGTTGTATTACACGATGTAACAGGCGGCAGGTTTCAGACGCACTCTTTTCCTATCTAGGGTACCTAAGGGGACTGGAGGGTTTTTAATGAGGCGGCCTACTGACCTAACCTTTTCATATCAATAAAGAGATGGTTAAATCATTATAGTTCCTGTGTTTCCTGTATTTTTGTTAGTTCTTCGCATACTTTTCTATGTTTGGTCATGATTTATATCAGGTAAGTATACTATGTTTAGTTAATTATAATTATTCAACTGTAAGAAATATAGTCTAATAAGCTCTAAATTTACATATCTTTTGCTTTTATTCAAGTTATCTGTAAGCTGGTAGAGCTGAGGGCCTACTACTTCATAGCATATATATCCAGGTCTTGGGGGCTGATTGCTTGAATAGCACAGTTACAAACCCAGACCCGGCCACGATGCCATTAAGGTGTGAGGGCTGATTACTTGCAATAGGTACAGTTGCAATCTCATAACCTGGACAATAGAGCCAAGCTTTTCTTGGCCTCTCTTGTTTAAGCTTGACGTGACTTGCAACAAAGTGGCGTCTTTTGCTAGCCTATAAATTCAATCAGTGATGATACCCATGGGGACTTGCATGACCCTGTTTTCATAGAGTTATAGCAACATTGAGTATCCACGCGAAAGTCGTCTTACAACGAAGAGGGTCAAAAGGGTCATCTAAACCATAGGTTATGCAGGGTAAAGGCAACAGCCGGAAACTCATAATATATTAAGCATAAACTTCAAAGTGTATAAAAGATAGTAGTAGGGTTGAGGACTTGGAGAAAGCAAAAAGTTTTCTTAAATCCATTAATCCTCAGACCCAAAATCCGGGTCTTGGGGACTTGAGGACTTGAGAAAGCAAAAAAAAATTCTAAGCCAAGGACCTCAAGACCCAAAATCCGGATCTTGGGGACTTGGAGACCTGAGAAGCAAAGCTTCCCAAGCCGAATAGTCCTCAATCCAAAACCCGGGTCTTGGGGACTTGGAAGAAATTTTTCAGTCCCACAACCACGACTCGGCATCTCTTGCAAAAAAGCATATAAAAAGAGAAATTGTGCCAACACAAGGTTGTCAATGGCATACCAAATCGATGCACTAGTAGAGAAATGCCATTCTATGGAATGGATTCTGTGGCGCATCATGATTTGGTGCGCCACAGAAAGATTATTTTGTGGCGCATGGCCAAGGGTGCGCCACAGAAATCCCCCTTTTTGTGGCGCATGGGTTAGATGTGCGCCACAGAAAGCGTGCGGGGCCCACGCCAATCATTGGGCTGGGTGTCAGAGGCCATAGTTTTATGGCGCATGCTAACCGGTGCGCCACAGAAAGGGCCACTTCTGTGGCGCACTGTCCTGCTGCGCCACAGAAACACCATATTCCGTGGCGCATTGCAAGAGATGCGCCACAGAATATGGTGTTTCTGTGGCGCAGCAGGACAGTGCGCCACAGAATAGCATACTGGTGCGCCACAGAATTATGCGCACTGTGCACATAAAGATGGCTGCCCCTCTCTCCCCCCCTCACTTCATTCCAAGTGGATGTTGCTCACTCGCCCCTCCCTTCTCTCCACTCCATTTTTACACATTTAATTCTCCTTTTTTGGTAGGTGAACCTATTTATTCGATGTATAATTGTTGGTGAAGTTTCTTGTTGTTGGGGGGGGGGCCTAATTACTTGCATCTATAGATACTCCGGTCCCTCCCTCTCCTCGCTCTTTTCGCGTGTCGGTATTGAATCTACTAGGTGAGTATAGTTGGAGGTGCATATGTCTCGTGTGGCCATCGATCGATGTGTATGGGTGTTTGTCATGCATGTGCAGGTGGACCGATCGATTGTCGCGCGTGCGGACGCGGTCATGGTGCATGGATGTTTGCCGAAATGTTGATTCACTTCCATTTCGGCAAACTTTTGCACCCCATATGTCCTACTTATAGGAGAGGTCATGCCGAATTTTTCCGGCGACTATGCATGCATGTTGTGGTTCTAATTTTCTGCTCTCTATGTGTCTGTGCAGGCAACCATGGTACTAGAAATGAGCTCTGCTCGAATCGCTAGATACAAAAAAGACGCGAAGGCGGACATGATTCGGTGCAACAGGCGGCAGATAAGATGCCCGTGTCGATCATGCAAACTCGTGCGCTGGATTGACCCTGATTCCGGACAATTGGAGGAGCACCTTCTCAGACGCGGTTTCTTTGACGACCGCAACCACGTGGCACCGCCGGCAGCAAAAGTTGTGCACGAAGAGGAGGGCGAGCGAGGATATGACGGCGAACAAGATCATCATGAAGAAGGATATGTCGGCGGAGAAGATCGACATGACGATGAAGGCGAGAACACGGAGACCCCGCTAATTTCGGCCTTGCGGGACTCTCATGTTCAGGATCTGCTGCTTAAGGAGACGAGCAACGACATAGCTGCAGCTAGGGAGAAAGCCAAGCTGGCGCAAATGGAGATAGACGGGGTGACTCCGTTGTTTCCTGGGTGCCGCCCCGAGGATACGCGGTTGCATGTAACGCTTGCTGCTCTGAAGATGAAGACGCAAAACAAATGGACCGACTCGAGCTTCAACAAGAACTTGAAATTCTGGCACGATCGCCTTCCCGAGGGGAACACATTGCCAAGCAGTATCAACGAGGCTAAGAAAGTCGTGTGCCCTCTTGACCTACCTCACGAAAAATTTCACGCCTGCATCAATGATTATGTAATTTATCGGGGGGAGTACAAGGACACAACCACATGTCCGAAGTGCGGTCACGGACGATACAAGTGTGGAACCAACAACAAGAAAATTCCTCGAAAAGTGGTATGGTACTTTCCTATCACTCCCCGTCTTCAACGGTACTACGTGGACCCTAAGGAAGCAAAGCTCATGCAATGGCACGCGAAAAGGGAGAAGCCGAAAGAAGATCTGGAGAAGGGCTATATCATGACACATCCTGCAGACGCTGCCCAGTGGGAAGCATTGGACATAGCTTTCCCGAGTTTTGGGGGCGACGCGAGGAACGTCAGGCTGGGTATGAGCACCGATGGACTCAATCCGTTCGGCAACCAGAGTAGCACACATAGCAGCTGGCCCGTGTTTGTATGGCCTTACAACCTACCCCCGTGGCTGTGCACCAAGCAAAAGTATATACACTTGAGTATTCTCATCCAGGGGCCAAAACAACCAGGTGTCGACATGCATTTGTATCTCGGGCTGCTGAAAGACGAGTTAGACACGTTGTGGAAGACGCCACCCCGTACGTGGGACGCGTACACTAGAGATTATTTCCATATGAGAGCCGCGTTGCTGACGACGGTCACAGACTATCCTGGTTACGCGTATGTATCTGCCCAGGTCGGCCACGGATTCTGCGGCTGCGTGAAGTGCATGGACGGGACCCCGCATCTCCAGCTACCAAGGGATCCTGGGTCTTCGAAAACCGTGTACCCAGGGGCTCGAAGGTGGCTTCGCCTGGATCACCCGTGGAGAAAACGCGGTGAGTTGTTCAATGGTAAAGACGAGCCTGATGGATCCCCGCGCACGAGGAGCGGCGAAGAAATCGACGAGCTTCTGAAAAATTGGGACGAGTGCCCTTCGCCGGGAAAGAAGCGACCCAAGCCAGAGCCGCTGCTGGGTGTATGGAAAGCGAGGTCTGTTTTCCACGACTTGGAGTACTGGCCGGTCCTCCACGCGCCTCATAGCCTTGATGTGATGCACATTACGAAGAACGTTACGGAGAGTCTGCTTGGCACTATTTGCAATTCGGAGAAGTCCAAGGATGGGCCGAAAGCAAGATACGATCTAAAACATTTTGGCATTAGGAAAAATCTACAGGTCCCCTCCGATAGTGATGATGATGATGACGATGAGGATAAGACGGAAGGGACTCAACGTCCTCCCCACAAAAAGGCTAAGAAGAACACCGTGGTGCTTCCCGCTGCCTGCTTCACATTGAGTCCGCCGGAGCTTGAGCAGTTTTTCAGGTGCCTCGTAGAAGTCAAAGTTCCTCACGGATACTCAGGGAGTATAAGCAAATATCTGGACTTAGCGAAGAAGAGGTTCACCGGGATGAAGTCTCACGATTGTCATGTTCTCATGACGCAGATACTTCCTGTTGCGATCCGAGGGATAATGGACGAGCATGTCCGTGATACGTTGTTTGGCCTTTGCAACTTTTTCGACGTTATCACCCGGAAATCGATCGGCGTGAGGCAGCTCAAGATGCTACAGGATGAGATCGTGGTGATACTATGCGAGCTCGAGATTTACTTCCCGCCGTCATTCTGTGATATATGTGTACATCTGCTTCTCCATGTCGTTGATGACATCAGGCATCTCGGCCCGACGTTTCTGCACTACATGATGCCGATGGAAAGGCAGAATGGTGTCCTGAAAGGATACATTCGCAATAGGTCCCGTCCAGACGCAAGCATGGCCAGAGGATTTCTAACCAACGAGTGCATCTCTTTGTGCGACAATTACCTAAGCACCAAAGACGATCAGGATGTCGGTTTGTCCACCAGGACGCACCTTGGCAGACTCAACAGAGTCGGTCACCGCGAGGGCTGCCGCGACGTCCATGTCGGCATTCAAAAACGACGCGACGACTTTGATAGGGCTCACCGGGTCGCGCTACAACACTTAAAGTTGATCGAGCCTTTCGTGGAAGAGCACAAAAGCTTAATCAATCAGAATTATATTGAAATGGGCGGGCCGAGGAAGATGGGAGACGTAACCAAAGAGCACAACTCCGGCTTCACGCGTTGGTTCAAGCAAAGTCAACTGATTGAAGCACGGAGAAAAATGCCTTCTACGGAAGATGAAAAACTCATATACATCTTATCACAGGGCCCCGGGCAGAACGTAAGGACCTATCAGGGGTACGACATCTCCGGTTACAGATTCTCCACCGAGGACAAGGACATGAGTAGCGAAAATCAAAACTCAGGAGTAACTATGCTATCATATGGCGATGCCGAGACTAATGTGGAAGAAAGATACTTCGGAAAGATCGAGGAGATATGGGAGCTCAACTACTGCGGAGAGACGGTGGTGCCAATGTTCCGTGTGAGATGGGCCAAGAATGTCAAGAAAGAAGGACGGTATTTCACCACAATGGTTATACCCGATGCTAAATCAAAGAACGCATCCGCGAAAAATGAGCCATGGGTACTCGCTAGCCAAGTTGACCAATGCTTCTTCATCACCGACCCGTCAAGGCCTAGCCGTGTTGTCGTGAGGAGGGGCAAGAGGAGCATCATCAGAATGGAAGGAGACGCCAACGAGGAAGACTTGGACAAGAACGGTGATCCGAAGATCGAGGAGGAGTTCGACAAGTACTTCGACATGCCTACTACTGGTAAAGTAAGAAGGAAGACGTCCCTACCTACCCACGGTTGTCCGTTCACGCGAAGAAATCTCAAGGTGGCCGGCATAAAGTATTCAGTCGCCAACAAAAAGGGAAAGAGACGCTAATTAAGCTAGATCGGAACCGAGACGAAGAAGAATTTTTTGTGTACATATGCGCATGTGTATGTGAGACAACCATATGTGTGTGTGAGACGTTATATAAAAAAATATTCTAATATTAAATGTGTGTTTTATTTTTGTAATTGTAATTTACTGTTTTCTTTCTATAATTATAATTAAATAAAAAATTAAAAAATGTGGGGTAATATCAAGATTCGAACCTGGGTGTTGATAACCTCACAGCAAACCACTGGACTAGTAACACAGATATGTCAAAGTAAAACCGTGCGTGTTTTTATTGTATCTATCCACAGAATTCTGTGGCGCATGTTGTAAGCGATGCGCCATAGAATTCCGTTCGAGCAAATGACATGTGGCCCCTCCCAAGACATTCTGTGGCGCATGACTTAGAAGGTGCGCCATAGAATTATAACAATTCTGTGGCGCACGGGGTCGGGGTGCGCCACAGAATATGCCTCACAACAGATGCATGTGGACCCCCGCGCTTATCGTCCACACTTAGCAAAATTTGATCCTCGCCTCCTTCATCTCTCCCTCTTGCGACGACGAACCCTAGCCCTCTTCTTCGATTCTCCATCGCGCTTGCCGTCGTGCTTCCTTTGGAGGAGCAGGTGTTGGCCGCCGTTCACGCGCCGCCGTCCTCGAGTCCGTGCACGCGCCATCGTCCACCGAGGTGCACGAGCAGGGAGCAGGGAGCCGTCGCCATCCTCGAGTCCGTGCTGCCTTTGAAGGAGCAGGGAACAGGGAGTCGTCGCCATCGCCGTTCGCCCCACCGAGGTGCCTCGCCCCGCGCCCAGCGCCAGGTCAGTTCGCTGCTCGCCCCGCCCCGTTGCCCTGTTAATTTTGCTTCTCTGATCTCCCCGCTGCCTTGATTCGATTCAATTCGATCCCTACTGATGCATAGTGGCTGCGTCGCAGCAGCCCACATCTACAGAGCCTCTGCCAAAGGCTAGGATTTTGGTCATCTCTGGATGTAGACTAGACAGGATGCTTAAATCTTTTAATTTTGGGCCGCGCTGCTGATGCTGTACCTTGCGGCCAGGTTTTTCTTGTGTTAGACTTGTATGTTTTTTTATGATCTCTCGGTGTTAGATTTGTGCATTTTCGAACTCAGTAGTTATAAGAACATATTTTTTTCGATAATGAGCTATGAGAACACAAACAGTATGAGTTCACTAAATTTCAGAATTTTGGTTACCTTTTGTGCCATTTTACTTGCGGTGGTAGTGGATAAGACTATGGTCTCGCCGATTTTTACTTACAGTACTAAAAAAAGGAACAACAAGTCAACAACTCATCTGCAGAGACGGTGTTGGAACTTGGAGCACAACCATTGCTGTCATTGTGCAATGAAGTTTAGTCAATCAGTCATCTTTGCACTTTTATCAGTAGAATATTGTAAGCAACAGAGTTTGGCGTCAATGATCTCATTTCTGAATAAGGAAGTAGATTGAGGGGATTGGGGATGGTTTTTGTGCAGGTACACATTGAGAGTTGCCAATGTTTCGCCGGAACGTCGATTTATTTCCGTTCCGGCGAATTTCTGGCACTCCGGCATGGCCTTTTTTAGCAAAGGTCATGCCGAAATTTTTCGTCGACCTAGCTACAGTGTTTAGCTGTTTCATGTTGTGTTACTATACTGTCACAGTTTCAATTTGACCGCGTTTCAATTTGACCGCGTACTTTTTTATCAGCGCTGATTTCAAAAATAAAGCCCTGTTTTACTCTTGAGAAGTCATAGAAGTATATGTCCATGGAGTTTTATCTCTGGATCACAATCATTAAACATGTGTACCCTTTCCTCTGATATGAAAATTTTCCATGCTTAGAAGCATTGAGTATGCACTCTCAGGAGTAGAATGCTGGAATGACATGAATAAGTAAAATTGAGTATGCATTGACTGTTGAGTGTTGCTACACGAATAACTTTAGCAAAGAGTAAAATTGGGCATAATTACTTCTAGGTGATTTCAACAACAGCATACCAACAGGGAAATACTACTCCTAGATGACTCTTTGATAAAATGGAGATCTGGCTTAACTAATTTAGAGCAAGCCATTTTGTTTGCAGAGATAATTCAAATTTCCAAGCCCCATCGACCACTTCTTTTTGATAAACTTTGTTGCAATGGCCACATCGACCACTTCTTTTTGTCGTCTTTCCTTGATAAACCTGACGGGAATAAAACGGAACTTGTTAGCAAGCTTTTTGAATTTATTGCTCCTGATACCTAAATGACATCAAAATCAGAAAGTTACCAAGGTTGCCCTGAAAATGATTTTGAGAATGAGAAATAAAGCAAGATTTTTTTCGCAAAAAATAAAATAATACAGCAAGAACTATATCGATCCTTACCCCTGCACCATATACTTCTGCAGTGTCAAAGAAGGTTATTCCACTATCGATGCTCGCATCGAAAGCTCCTTTAGCAGCCTTGAGTTTCCTATCTGGAAAATTCCATATATAAAACAAATTTCATTATTAGTTCAGAGCAAAAAAGGACATGAGATGATTAATTAATCGATGCCCTTTTTGCTTGACCTATTGCTCTGTATGTATGCAGCATGAGTGTATATAGTACTTTCTATGTATGGACAATGAGCAGTGAGATATAGGAGTGGTGACAGAAGAGTTGACCTACCTGAAATCTGGATTGGGTAGCTATTGACAAGAACGAGGTGTTTTCGTTGGGACCTAGCGCTGGCTTATTAGGAAACTTTTGGCTCCTTTTCCCGGGCCAACTCGTGTATAAGGAGCGAGGAACTTATTCCAAATTCCATGCATCCGCCTGGCCTTTGTCCTGTTCATGTAGCAGAGAATCCTCTCCTCCCTCCTCCCTTTATCGATCTCCATGCAGGCAGCTACCAACTCCATCTTCTACGTAACATTTCTTCCTCAACTTCTTTTTTCTTTAGAGTTCAGACCACTGACTCTGCCCACTCCCTTTTGTTTCTTCAGGCTGTTACTAATTAAGGACTTGAGTTCTTGCTAAGTAAAGAAACCCCAAAGCTAGGCAAATACTAATTTATGCTAAATAAAGAACTAATAATGAAAGCTCCTTTAGCTGCCTTGAGCAGGTCAAGACTCTTTAATGGTCTAATTTATTGTTCCTTTTAGTCTGAACTCACAACAGATATGAGCCTTTGTTTACTGAAGCATGCTTGTCAGATTTATTTAACAGCATAATTTTTTCGCTATGTTATAAGCTGCTATAGCCTTGTACTAGAGTAGAATTAAAATAACACTTTGTTGAGCTTTGATTACTTGATTGTTATATTAATCTCCTTGTATTATATGGATTTATTTTTATCATTCTACTATTTTGTTAGATTTTGAATAGTAATTTTTCGCCATGAGAGGATATGATACCCGTGGGGTTCGCTCCTTGGGCCATCTTGAACATCTTTAGGTAGCTTCTGGAAGTCATCCTTTTCCGCTTCTTAAATAGTATGAACCATTTCACTTTTAGCAGATGGCTAAGGGAGTTTTTTCTCTTGCTAACCTTCAAAAATAGTAGATCTGTAGTACCACAGAGTGCTATGCTCTCCTCTCACTAGATTCCCTGTACTGAAACTATCGTTTTGTTACTGCTAGCCCTCCTCTCACTAGAGTGCTTTGCTCCATTTTAGTTTCATTCCACTCCACAACCAGAGTGTGTGACCAGAGTGTGTGGCCATCTGATAGCGTCCAAAGCACACATGTAATCATGCAAAGCACCATTCGAGACCACACCAGACCACACCAAAAATACATCCAGTTATAGGGATTAGGAATCATACCTCATACATGAATGATAACGAAGTAGTTTATATTGAATAATTTAAAATCCAACTCAAAAACTCAAATTTGAATGTTATTACAGAAACATGTCTGGCTCTTCCAAGAACGGGTCCGTGCCCGAAGCCGGTGCCGAGGAAGAGGGCTGGGATGCCCACGCTGCAACCAGAATTGAGGAAGAGGACCGGGAGGACGGCGGTGATATTGATTGGGGGTACTTGGAGGAAGAGGACCAGGATAACAGCACCGATGGTGGCGGCACTGACCGCACGACGGCTGGTGGTAGCGGCGACGCCGCCCCGACGACCGATAAGAAGAATAAGAAGCCCCGGGCCCCAAGGAAGGATCGTAAGACGCAAGTGGTCGCGAACGTCACCGATACAATCACCGAGGTATCGCCGAGTGGCCTATCATTGGCGCCTCGAGCTGTTTCCTCAGGGTACGGCATGCAGCTAGGGTGCATCGTGCGGGAAAGCATGTCGATCAACACGATTGACCTTAGAAGCAACGACAACAAGGCTTTGGTCGAAATCCTCCTGAAGAAGCTTCACCAGCGATACACGTTCCCGGAGCCGTTCAACAAAATGGTGGACTCTTTAGCCATCACGAAGATGAGCACCGCGTTGAGCAGCTGGAAATCCCGGGTGAAGAAGAAGATTGAAAAAGGTAAAAGCTGGGAGGAGATCAGTCGAAAAGACCCGACGCTTCAGAAAGAAGATTTCGAGATATTTAAGGCGTACTTGAACACCGAGGAGTGTAAAAAATGGACAAAATGGGGGCAGGATATGCGGGACCAAAACATAGGGCACCAACATCTCGGAAGCGGTGGTTACCGAGGAAAACAGCCTATTTGGGAGAAGGAGGACCGCGAGATGGAACGTCTCGGAAAATATAACCCCTGGCACAAAATCACGGATATACAAGTTAGGAACTTTGTCCGATCCCGGTACTTCTTAGACTGGAAGACGGGGAATTCGTGACGAAAGACGAGGACGTGAAGGAATTTGAGAAACATTTGGTAAGGATACATATATCTCAAGTACATGTATATTGCATTGATCTAATAATTAGATAATGGGCTCACCTTAATTTCCTTTTGTCCGAAGGAGAGGGAGTTGCAGAAATCTGACTCGTCCGAAGGGTCGACGAGTCGGTGGGACACGCCTTTCAACAGAGCGACGAACGCATACAAGAAAAGGCCGTTGGATGCCCCGCCGACGTCAGCTGGCCGTATCTCCGGCTTTGGGCTAAACATGAAGGTAGCCGAGTACTACTCATCAGATGCCAAGTCAAAAAAAAAAGAGAAGACTCGACAGGATGATGAGGAGGTCGCGGAGCTGAAGAAGAAGATGGCGGCTCTAGAGAAGAAACTTGAGAGCAGAGAGGTGGACCCCGACACGCTCAACCGATTAGTGGATCAGAGGCTCAAGGAAGTCATCCCCGTTGGGTTGATGGAGGGGATAGCTTCTTGGAATGCGGGGGGTCAAATTGGACCGATCCATCTGCCCACCTTCGTCGGCAGCAACTCAAGCATGAACCAGCAAGTGCCGCCGCAACAGCTGACCCCCCAGACGCCGGCGCCGCTCCTTCTGGTCACATCGCCGCCCCCTTCCGCAGCAATGCCGAAGAATGATGGGCCGGCCGCCGGTACCGTCGCCCTTGTTTCGACACCCGCCGAGCTTGACGCCATCACCAAGGTAACTAATTAGTTAGTCGTGATCTAACTACGCCTTCTCAAGATGACTGTCATCTCATGATGCCTGGTATGTTGCCCAACAGGACGAACCTTGCGTACTCCTGCATCGTGTGGTGCCCGGCGGAGAGTTGGTGGATGTTGCTACCGGCACTATTATACAACCCATGCAACGCACTATGCACCACTCTCGAATGGACGAGAACGTGATGAAGGTGAAGTTGGCCAATGTAGTGCCGGAGTATCGCGACGTCCTCCCCCCTTTCAACCTCCAGGCTGCGACGAGGACAACTTGGTACTTGGAGAGTGCACGACTTGGGTGATGCAATGGCCGAAGAGCCAGATTCGTCTTGGGGGGGTCTTGTGATCAAGCGCAACACCGGCGCCACATCCCCTATGGCCCCGCAGAATAAGATCGTCCGGCCCACAAAGCAAAGAGCCCTCCAGACAGCACCCAAGGCCGCCGCCCCTCAGAAGGAAACAGTAGTCGTCGCCACCACCACCCAGAAGGAACCGGCGGTTGTTGCCACCACCACCCAGAAGGAACCGGCGGTTGTTGCCACCACAACAAGGCACAAAGTGTTGTTGGGAAATATGCCGCAACGACCGGCCAAAAGATCATCAAATGCAGTTGTGCCTCAACCGCCGGCATCACAGCCGACGACATCACAGCCGCCGTCACCACCAAAGGACGTGGACAACCAGTTTACTGGAGCCGCTGGTGTCGAAGACTATCATTACGATGACAATGTCGACATCAATGCCTACCTCAACACGGGCTACAGCCAAGATAGGTACATGCCTGATATGAATCGTGACGACGAAGCCTTCCGCAGTCACGACGATCAACCTAGACGTACTGAAGTCACGCAGCGCCTGACCTACCCGGAGGGTACAGTATTCAGCCCTGGCACACTGCATAAGACAATCGTAGGGTCGTCCCGAGCACCCGCACCCCCAGCTCCCTCACCCCCAGCTCCCGCAGCAGATCAAGCCACCGCCAGCAAGAAGATTAGGAAGAGACCTGCTAAAAAGGTCCAGCATACTAAGATCTTGGCCGACGCCGTGGTACGACCCCGTAAGGATGGCTTGACCCGCTTGCATGAAGCTAGGAAACCGATACTAGGTCCGGACGAGATACAGGGGGCAACTGGACCAATGCTCACATTGCAGAACATTATCGTGATGCTAGAGGGCCTCCTTCTTCAAGACAAGTGTCCAAATTACCCTGTGTTCACGGTCAAGGTGCCAGAGGGCCCGGACTTCGTCAATGAAGACCCCGCGGGACTGTTCTTCATAGCGTATGAGGATATCTTCAGTCTGTTTCACTCGAGACGGCTGGACTATAACTTGGTCCACCTATACGCGCTCAATGCTCAGCTGCAGATCCAGCGAGAGTTACCCCCTCACGTTATGGTAGCGGATCCCTACTACATGCGTGATAGCCAGCTGGAGGAAGGATCAAGTACACGGACCAAGGCAGTGAAGTACCTCGAGAGCTTCATGTTGAGAAACAGTGAGAACAAGAGGGACATTCTTTTGCCTGTCTTCCCCGAGTAAGTCTCGCGACTGTCGTAGCTAATGTTTTTTTTTTCTAGATTTCATCCATTGCTTACCCTGGATTCAATTGCATGTGTTGAGCAGGGACACATACTGCACACTCATCGTGCTTTGCCCACAGTGGTCACTTGCCCAATACTTCGACTCGTCGAATGTGACGAAGAGGAAAGACTACACCAGAATAAGGGGTGTTCTCGATGAGGCTATCAATGGCTACGCCCAAAATGGAGGCACATTCCAAAAGAAACAAGAATGTATCAGGCCGGGTACTGGCAAATACGGGTTCAGGCACGTGACCGAGTTCCCCTGCATCAAGCAGCCGGCTTGGAGCACGAAAGAGGCCTTCTATGCCCTCCATCACCTCAAAGGGATTGTCCGCGATGCAAACAATTTGAATCATCCTTCTAGACTCCGAGACTGGTCCAACAAAATGGCGGGGGAAATCTCATAGGAAGATCTTATACAAGATTTTCATCGCATCAAAGTCAAGTTGTCGGAGATAATCATTGAAGATGTCAACAAAAAGGGAGGGTCCTTGCACCAACCCATAGGGTTATGCCAGAGGGATATCAAGGAACGCCTAGAGCGGCAGGCTGATCGTAGGACGTGGATGACCAAGGACCTATATAAGCCGTTTCCGGCGCCGCTCCAGTTGAGGTATCGTTGATCGAGGTGTGCGTAGCTAGCTACTATTAGTTTGTTTAACAAAATTTGCTTAACTTATATAAGCCTAGCTACTATATTAGTTTAGCTCTAAACTTAGGCCTAGCTAGCTACTATTAGTTTGCTCTAAACTTAGGCCTAGCTAGCTACTATTAGTTAGCTCTAAACTCCTAGCTAGCTACTATTAGTTTGCTCTAAATTAACTTAGGCCTAGCTAGCTTTATGTTTGTATATCTTTGATGTTTATTTTTTGTTTCCTTAGTTGTTTTTTGTGAACATATATGACTTAGTTGTTTTTTGCATTATACTTACTAATATGCTTTGTGTCTATCTATATAGATGACGTACTACGTGGTGTTCGAGGGTCGGGTTCCAGGAGTCTATGACGAGTGGAAGGACTGCAAAGCACAGGTCGACAAGTTCAGCGGCAACTGCTATAAAGGATACAAGACTAGACACGAGGCGGTTGCGAAGTGGAGGGACCACCAATCGAAACAGATGAACAAGATGAACAAGATGAACAAAATGGAGGCCTCCATCAAGCTACCGTTCTTGCTCACCATCGTCGCCGTGCTTGTAGTCTATTTCATCTTAGCTTAGGCATTTTTAACTTGACAACTCGAGTAACTATGTGGTGACAATTATTGTTCGATGATGTGTTTGACAACTCGAGTAACTATGTGATCACTTTGAGAAAAATTCGATACTTTGCACTATGTATCACTATTGTGATTAAGTAACTTTGTAAAATATCAGTAATATGTTATATGTTGTCAAATATCACTGCTGTGTATAATTCCTGTATATTCAAACTGTATACAGCAGAAACAAATTAAATTTCGAAAAACATCATCCTTTTCTGTGGCGCACCAGTAAATCTTTCTGTGGCGCACCATATTTCTGTGGCGCATCACCTACGGGTGCGCCATAGAATCTTCTTTTCTGTGCGCAGGTTGGAGGTGCGCCATAGAAGTCAGTATTTCTGTGGCGCACTGGTTTGGTGCGCCACAGAAAATATTTTTGTGGCGTGAGTTCTGTGGCGCACCCCTGTGGCCCCGGGGTGCGCCACAGAATCTATTTTTGGTGCGCCACAGAAGAGGGTATCTCTACTAGTGATGACCAGAAGGATCATCAAAACCACGGGACTTTAAACATATTACAGACCAAAGGAATAGTATCAAAAGTGCACAGGCGCACTATCAAATAACAAGTGTAAAAGGCATTTTACAATGCCCATTGGCCGAATGATTGTTTGCGGGTAGAAACGAGAACATTACTCGGCTGCCGTAGCCGAGTCATCAAGAGTGGTATTGACGGTCGGGCCTTCGGTATTCTCCTCCATAGATTTCTCTGCCTCCATGTCCGGGTCAACCGCGGAATCAGCGCGAGCTGGGGGAGGAACAGCTGGAGTCGATGACGTTGACACAGAACCGGCCCTGGCTTTCTTCTTCGCGATCTCTTCCTTGTATCGAGTCAGTATATCAAAGGGAGCAGGGAATTCAGAGGGTACTGGCTTATCTTCATCATTATATGGGGGGGGGGGTGAGCTTGTTTACGTCGAGCTTCTCGGCAATCAAGCTGGCCGAGTGATGGATCTGAGCATTGATGGTCTTGAGGTCCTTTCCTGTGAACTTTGAGCCATCAGTGTTAAACTCGGGAAATCCATTCACAAGCGTTGCCGGCTCAATCGTTGGATAGTAGGCTTTGGCCAATGCAAGACCGCGTATCACTCCAACTCGGCAAGCTGAGCGTTTCCAGATATCAATCCAGGCTGGGACTGTTGAGTACGCCTCGAGCATTTGTGTTACGCCGCCATAAGTGCCGGTCCACTTCACAGCTTCAAGGGTCCACTTCGTCCCTGCCGAGAATTGTCGGATGACAGTCTTGAGTATCTTTAGATTCCTGAGGTCATCGTGTTCCCCCGCAACTTCACCCGGACCTGCGGTACAAAAAGAGAAACAAGATAGTGAGACCCGGGTCAAAAACCCCCTAAAACGGGAAATCCGAGTGATAGTACGAAGTTTATATGTGATTTACCTACGATGGAGCTATAAGTATCGGCAACAAAAGTTGAGAGTTTCTTCAAAAGCTCCTCAGCGGTATGGAGTCTCTTCTTGTACTTCTTGCACTGCTTGGAAAACTCCTTGACATTGGCCTCCGGGTCTTCACGGAGTTTTGTTTCAGCCTGCAGGAGTTCATTGGTCTTTGCCAACATTTCATCCGTCCGAGTAACATAAGCTTGGAAAAAAGATAAGGAAACATCAGTCGGCAATGAGATAAAGTTGCACAAGAAAGATTATATAGTTGCAAAGTACCGAATAACTGTTGACAGTTCATTCGGAACTTGGGGACTAGGATGGGTATGTAAATAGTGTTAGTTAAGCTAACCTGGTGCTCAGCCGCCAGAGACTCGATAATCTCCTCCTCAGTTGCTTTCAGGGAGCGGTACTCCTTCAGCAGTTTTTCAAACTCAAGGCCGCTGAGAGTTGGCCTGGAAGAGCTGGCATTTTGATCACCCGGTGGTGGGGTGGCCTCCTGTTTCCATGTGTCGACTCTGGTCGCCTGGGTATTGGGAGCAGGAGCTGCCCTTTGCGTCCCAAGATACTCGACGTCGGGATTAGCCGACTGATGCGTGGGTGGTGGAGACTCGGTCCTGGGGATGGCCGTGTTATCCGACTCTTCTTCTTCAACGTGTGGAGGCTTAGCGGCGCTCTCCGGGTCTTCCGTTGTCGGGTCGTCGACAGGTGTTTCCACTGGATCACTAAGTGTGACCTTGGCTCTGAGGAAAGAAAAACAAGAGGTTAGTGTGCTATAAAGGAAAAGTGCACAAAGTATAAAGGTATTGGCAAATAAGGCATGCGAATTACCCGGTATTCATGACAAAGTCGCTTGGAAGATCATTACTAGACCCGGAAGACACTGATAAAGAATCGGAAAGTGAGACTAGGAGCTGTCCGGCTAACAGATGATTGGGAGATGGATATTTTCGAGGAGTGTAGGCAGAGTAAGTTGAAGGAGTACCGGCTCGGCGAGCAGGCGACATAGGGATCCCGGGATTGAGGGGATCGTCACCCGGAGAAGTCCGGGTTTCCCGTCGCTTGGCTGGAGTCGTGTCCTTCAGAGATGATATAGTGGTTAGATATTTGTTATGTTCGCACATACCGGCATAGGAGTACGACTCTGTGGTCATGGAGGAGTATGGCACCTTGAAAGTAACTCCTCGGGGCTTCCTCTTCTTGCCAACCTCAGTTTCCGGCTCTGCCTCATTCTCCTCCGATTGAGAACCGTCCTTGTCAGCTGGTGCTGGTGATTGCGGTGCATTGTCGGAAAGAGGAGAATTTTGATCTAATAGATTGACAAAGTATTTGTTTAGTAGTGACTCGGAATTACCTTCATCGCTGTCACTCGGCTCTTACTCCTCCGAGTTTTCAGAAGGGGAGGGGTGACAATCTTCCAAAACTCATCGGTTTCCTAGGTAAAAAACAACAGAGATAAAAGTTAGTATGTGTGTTAGAAAAATTAGCCAGTGAAAAAAATATGAGTCGGTTCTTACTGGAGGAGCCTGGTTTGAGCGAGTGCAGGGGGAGAGCTCGGAAACGCTCTTGATGGAGTCCATCTTCTCGGCCAGGAAATTTTTCATGACCTTGTTGATGTCCACGGCCGGGTATGACTTCTCCGAGTATCGGAGAGAGTCAGTCAGGTGGCCCGAGTAATCGCAGATTAGCTTGGGACGGATGCTGTTTGGTTGGATTCTACAACTGATCCAGGTTTTGATGAGGTTTAGCCCGCAGAGACCGTGGGCTGCTAGGACGGCTAATTTGTGGAGGAGGGGTTGGATGGACTGCCTATCGGTTTCTGAAGCGAAACCGCTCAGGTTATCGCTAAGAGAGAGGGTATCAGTGGAAAAACCCGGCAAAGGCTTTTCGCCAGGTTTGGAAGTGTCCTTGCAGTAGAAAAATGTTTTTTGCCAGTGCTTCACGTGGGAGTGAAGGCTGAGAGTCGGCATCAAGGATTTCTTGCGCCTCTGGATGGACACACCCCCACAGACGAGAAGGGGTCCATCCATGTTTTCACGGCAAGGTTTACATTGGAAAAGCTCTAAAAACAGGGCGAGATTTGGGGCTATGCAAAGATAAGCCTCACAGAGGACGATGAAGTGGCAGATGTTCAAAATCGAGTTAGGACCAATATCGAAAATACAAAGTTTGTAGTGATGAAGGATTTCGCAGAAAAAAGGGTGACCCGGGGGGCGGAAACCCCGGGTCACGTGCTCCAAAAAGACGACAATTTCACCTGAGCCGGGTGAAGGCCGGGTCTCTTCCCCTGGCGCTCTCCAGGAGATTTCCGACTCTGCAGGGAGAACCCCAGACTCGGCCAGTTCTTCTAACTTTGCCTTCGTGACAGTCGATCTAGCCTAGTTGGCTGAGATTGACTGACCCGGCTTCTGCTTCAGAACCGGGTTTTTTCCCTTGGACTTGGTAGCAACCTTGGGCGCCATGGAAATGGATCTAGAGAAAATCGAAAAACTGAGAATAAAGCAAGGGAAAAGAAATGGAGGCTATACGCACGATGAACACGAATCTATGATTTAGAAAAACGAATCTGCCATCTGGATCTAAAGGTACTAACCGGAAAGCGGAGGTGGAGCGAGGTCCGGCGTGCTAAGCGGCGGCGATGGCCCGGTCCTTCAAGGTGACGGCGCGTGTGCGGGCGGGCGTTCCAAGCTTGGCCTCGAGCTCCAATGGCACGACGAGGTCCTCGAGGCGGAATCCGGAGGCGCGGGATGGCGGCGCAAGACGGTGATGCGGAACGGCGGCTGGCAATCGGGGTCGACGGCACGCGCGCGGGTCCGGTGGCTAGCGTTTGACCTAGAGCACTTGGGCGCAGATGGCGAGCAGGAGGAAGAAGAAGTAGAGTGGAGTGTTGGCATTTGGGATTTTAGGGTTTTCCCTCTGGGCCTATTTATAGGCGCAGAGAAACCCTAGAAACCAAACGGAAAGTAGAGTGATTTGCGGGAGGATATGACCTGGCCCGTAAATTATGGGATAAGGATCCTTGGAATTATGGCAAAATGGCCGATTCAGTCAAGCCCGCCAGAAGATCCGGACTTGAAAACTGTCACTCAGATCGGCTAGAGGAGAAGGTGATAGCCGGGTTATAGAACGTGCCTTTAAAAATTCGATCCGAGGAGCGATATCCAACTCAAGTGGAAATCGGGTTATTATATGGACCGCCAAAAGAGCAAGCCTGGCTATAATAAAAGCAATCTAACCCGACATGCCATGTATATAAATGTTTATTGTTTTGCAGGGAATATCGTGCGCTTTATGGTTGGTCCCAAGACGCCCAACCTATTCTAGGGACTACTGTTGGGGGGATGATAACCCGGTAGGCCTGCACTTGGGACGAGACCCGGCCAAAGGGAAGCTGCGCAAGACCCCGCGTTGTGATGCCAGGCCAGATCTTGCTAATGGACCAGTGGATGCGCAGGAGACCCGGCCCAAAGGTCTAGAACGTCTAAAAGGCGGCGTAACCATGTGATTCATGACTTGGGTGTTACGGTAGGAAATTTAGGGTTGTGTATGGATCCCGTGTAGGATCCCGCATGTATGTTGTAAGGAAAGCCAGGAAGCCGAGTCTTATATAAACCGTCTTCTAGGGCATAGAAACGGGGATCGAGAGAGTTAGAAGGATTCACGTATTCTAGGTATTCGAGAGCTAGTCCTTGTAACCCTAGATTGGAGTTTCGGCGACATTGTAGCCCGAGACCTTAAATCACCAGTTAATATGAGTGCATCCAAGCTAAACCCTCTCCCAAACACCAGAGTCGACTCGCCCCAATCTAAGTTACCCCCGGTAACGTCTGCCGTGATTATCCCACGTCAGCGGCCACGGCGGTTTCTAGGGGTGAGGGTGCGCGCGCGGGCGGGGAAGAGCACGATGAGAGAGAGATCGAGGGGGGAGGGAGACAATGGCGGCGGTTTTCCTTGCAGGCACGCGTGAATAGTGGGGGACGGTTTGAGTCAATCGTGCAGAGGGGTGCAGGTAAGTGAGAGATGAAGTGAGGGAAAAAAATTAAAAGTGGGGGGGGGGACCACCCAACACGAAATCTACTACGGGAATGTGAAGTTCAGATATGCAGTATATGGAAGTTCACTTATGGTTACATGGAAGTTCAAAAGTATATATATATGTGTGTATATATATATATATATATATATATATATATATATGCATGATGGATGTGGTCAAAGCTTATTGAAGCAATTGATGTATATGTGATAAAATTTCGGAAATTTAACTTGACACCCGAGCTATGTTGAAATGTTGAGTAAGAGAAAAAAATATCTATCTGAAGATAATATAATATGTTGAAAGGACTAACAATTTGGAGTAAATTTTGTACATATCGATCTATATATATAACTAAAGATGGGAAATATAATATGTAAGGTGTCGATCATATATATTTGAACTTATGTAATTTTTCTAATCTACTTAGACAATATCATTTGCCAATTTTTGATTTTACGGATATTCATTAATATAAATAAAGCAACAAAAATAATTATTATTAAAATTAATTAATGATTATTTGAATGCAAGACTATTATTACTTACTTATTTATTTATGTTTAACTAAATAATTTTTGGATTCACAAAATAAAGACGTGCAATATTATATCTCAAAGGTTAACATGATTGACACCATACTATTGTCAGTAAAACATGATTTGTTTCTTGCAAACTGAGAGTGAAGGAACCCAGAAGTTAAGCGTGCTGAGAGCGGAGTAGTCTGAGGATGGGTGACCTCCTGGATTAGAGTGAAAAGAACCTATTGTCAGTTCAGAGTGAAAGAAGAGTGATTAGAGCAAAAAATTATTGAGATTAAGGGAGAATGATTAGAGACAGAAATAACAGAGACTAAATGAAAAGGAAAATCAAAAATAAAAAATACAAAAAAATAAAAAAGTCGAGTCCTGAGTTGTATTACCACCCGTGACTAAAAGTCCTGCCCCGAGAGCGCCCCGGGAGCTCCCGTCGGCTGCCCTCTAGTCGCGGCTCGTGGGCCGGCGGGACAAAAGGGGGGCCTCTAGTCCCGGATAAGTAGTCACAGATTGCCATCCGGGACTATATCCCCTTATGGCCCGGGACTAGAGGCCCGTGATGATGCGTGTTGGGAACCCCAAGAGGAGGGTGTGATGAGCACAGTGGTAGGAAATTCCCCTTAGTTAAGAACCAAGATTATCAATCCAATAGGAGGAAGAGGATCTTTGGAAGGTTGATGCCACTGACGGTGGTTCTGGCGCTTCACCGGTGTCAGCAACAACATGGAACCTGCACACAACACAACCAAAATACTTTGTCCCAATGGTACAGTGAGGTTTTCAATCTCACCGGTCTTGCTGAAAACAAAGATTAGACATGTAGTGTGGAAAATAATGTATGCTTGTAGTAAGTAAAGAAAGCAGGAAATTGTGGTGGTTTGTTTTAACAGTGTAGGAAAATGGACCGGGGTTCATAGGTTCACTAGTGGTGTCTCTCCATAAAAGATAGCATGATGGGTGAACAAATTACAACTGGGCAATTGACAAATAAAGGTTGCACCGTAGTGCACATTCATGAAATGATAACTACTTTGATATTTAGTGCGGGCATTACAACAATATACATAGACCGTAATCCAACTGCATCTATGACTAATAATCCACCCTCAGGTTATCGTCTGAACCCCTTAGGTATTAAGTTGCAAGCACCAGATAACTGCATTAAACAAAGTGTGTAATGTAAGCAATGATTGTACACGCGGGCACTCTCACAGCTGTTTACTCCCTAGTGGCAACAACACATCCTCCCCCATCACGTTTCTGTCACTCGAGCACAGGCGAAAATGAGGCATGAACCAACTATCGAGCATAAATACTCCCTCTTGGAGTCACTAGCAACTACTTGGCCAGAGCAACCACTAGCAACGGAAAGCATGCAAGATCACAAATAACATATGCAATAAAGACTATAATCAACTTGGTATAAGTTCAATATTCATCGGATCCCGGCAAACACAGCACATAGAGTTACATAAGATCAATCTCGATCATGTTAGGCAGCTCACGAGATCTAAACATGGAGGCATATGAGAAGGAGACAACCATCTAGCTACTGCTATGGACCCGTAGTCCAAGGATGAACTACTCACGCATCACTCCGGAGGCAGGCAAGGTGATGTAGATGCCTTCGGTGATGATTTCCTCTCCGACGTTGTACCGGAGACAGCTTCAGAACCCCCTGATCTAGGGTTGACGGTGACGGCGGATGCGGAACTTTTTGGGGATTTTTGATTAGGTATCTAGGGTTTTCCATCCGGGGGGAATAAATAGGCGAAAGGGCAGATGCGATGGAGCCCTGGGGGCCCCCACACCACCCCCTGGCGTGGCCAGGAGGGCGTGCCACCCCATGGTGTGGGCCCCCTGATGCCCCTCTTCGACTCCTCTTCGGTCTTCTCGATGCTTACAGGGAAAATAGGCACTTCTGGCTTTGTGGGGTCCAATTCCGAGAATGTTTCTAGAACAACTTTTCTGGAAAAAAACAGCAGAAAACAGAGAACTGGCACTTGGCATCTTGTTAATAGGTTAGTCCCGGAAAACGTGTAGAAATGACATAAAGAAGGGAGAAAACATGTAGCAATTGGCATAATATTATCATGGAGCATCAGAAATTATACATACATTGGAGACGTATCAAGCATCCCCAAGCTTAGTTCCTACTCGTCCTCGATTAGGTTAACGATAAAACAATAATTTCGGAGGTGACATGCTACTAACATAATCTTGATCATAAAAATGTAAAGGCATGTAAGCTGAGATCTAGAACTTCAAACACAAACATGATAAATAGAACTTTAATAATAAAGCAAAGCAATCACTTTTTATCATGAAGAGTATCTCAAATAAAGGATCATGAGTAATAATGCAAAGAAAGATAAACATTTGTTTCAGGTATAGATAAATCATGGCAAAGTGATATTTCTCTAGTCCTTAAGAGTTTGGCAAAACATAAATGCCAGGACACCTTCAAAGTTCATGAGGAAGACTAGAGCAAATAATTTTAGAACAAATAATATCACATTATGAAGAAATTATTGATGTTTATAGGACAAATGCATGTAGAACTAAGAATGGCAAAAATGCTCTCTCAATTGTGCATAAAGTTAGAAGATTGAGACTCAACATAAAAGTAAAAGAAAGGCCCTTCGCGGAGGGAAGCAGGGATCACTCATGTGGTAGAGATTTTTATTTTATTAAACAGAGGTATTAAAAGTTTGACACCCCCCATCCATCTTTCACAAACCATGGCTAACCGAATCCTCGGGTGCCTGCCAACAATAACATACCATGGAGGAGTGTCTATATTTTGGGAGATGTATGCTAATGTCAACGAATGGTAAACAGAAAATACAGTGCGTCACAAGCCAACTGGATTCACAAGAGCGGCTCCCATGTGAAGGACGCATCTGGGTAGAAGGTCATCGCTCTTTCTCTTTTGTTTACATAATTATGCTTTGACTGATAAATCAGGGGCAAAAATAGTGAAGAGATTTTGTGTGTATTAATTTGGGGCTGGGAACCCCGCTGTCAGTTCTTCTATCATTTGGATAAGAGGATGAAGCCACTAGTACAGGGTGTGAAATACAATCAACAAGTGACATAAAGATTCTCTATTGACGTACTCATGAGAAAAAACAGGAGCATAAAGCAGGAGTAATTTTGAAGATTTTAAAGGTAACACATGAGCAATTTAATTGGAGTGGCAGTTAAATACCACATGTAGGTAGGTATGGTGGACACAATGGGAAAAACTTTGGTTTAAGGGAGTTGGATGCATGAGTAGATATTATACTCAGTACAGGTGGATGCTAGCAAAAGACTGGGAGCGACAAATCAAGAGAGCATAAGAGCCATAATCATGCACAACGACATAAACATCATTAATTAAAGCATAAGCGGTATCATAGTTCAAAAAATAAGTGGTCAAGGAGGCTATTCGTGACTGGTTCATAGTCATAAACATGGTGTGAGAATGCGCCAAGTCAACCAAATAAAACATTCGAAAGAGAATACCATAAATTTATGCTTCCTTATGACAAGAACAACTCATGAATCTTTCAATGACATATTAAACTCTCTCAGCTATTTGAGGCTATTCATGCTACTCAACATCACACGGCTTTATAACTAAAATAACATTTAGCATGGCATGAAAAAGTTCTAGCAACAGTCTATACAAGCTTCTACTTGCACCATTATAAATTCTACTTTAAACAACAGTTTCTTCTCCCAACAAGCACCATACAAGATATATTTTAACAAAAACTCTCTAAATGCTACATCAAGCAAACATGAGAGTACTCACATAACACTACTAAAACTAGCAGTTCAAATAAGAGATGCATGCAAAACATGAGCTAAAGTATGCCCATGAAAAAGCGGAGCGTGTCACTCTCCAATAAAAGAATGCTGGGGTCCAACCGAGCTTATTGCAAAAATAAAAACAAACTGAAAGAAAAAATAAAAGACGCTCCAAGTAAAGCACATAAGATGTGACCGAATAAAAATATAGTTCACTAGAAGTGACCTGATAATTTGTCGATGAAGAAGGGGATGCCTTGGGCATCCCCAAGCTTAGACGCTTGAGTCTTCTTGAAATTTCTGGGATGTACCACCGGGGCATCCCCAAGCTTAGGCTCTTCACTCTTCTTGATCTCGTCATATCATCCTCTTCTCTTGACCCTTGAAAACTTCCTTCACAC
Organism: Alopecurus myosuroides; assembly: GCA_028641055.1. Classification (NCBI taxonomy): domain Eukaryota; kingdom Viridiplantae; phylum Streptophyta; class Magnoliopsida; order Poales; family Poaceae; genus Alopecurus; species Alopecurus myosuroides. Next base: position 731,655,340 of record CM054057.1, on the reverse strand, counting down.
CAAACTTCTCACAATCTTCATTAGCAACGTTAGTGCAATCGAAATAATAAATTCACATGGTTCAGTTTAAACACATGCCTAGAAATCAAAAAAACATTAGCTAATGTCAAAACTTCTTTTAAAAGTTTTTTTTTCTCAAAAGAACACCAAAAGAAAGCGATTAAGATGCAAATGCAATTATTGGCAGAAATCTGTCAAAATAGGACAGGAGGTAAAGATGATTTTTTTTGAAAATCTTCTGTTGCTCAAATCAAAAAGTGGTCAACTAAGAAAAGTTGCATATACAACCCACGATTATGCACAAAAAAATCAGGTCATTTTGAATTTTCTGTCATTTTATACGAAATAAACAGTGGACAGTAGAAATCTGTTTCCTGCGCAGAAATCCGAAATATAGCCTCAACTTGCCACTTGAGGCTTTACTTGGCTCAACAAAAACACAAAAGAAAAGATACAGCAGGGTTGCTAAGGAAATAAAAAACACCCAGGTGCAAAGCACACAAAAGAAGACAACGGAAAACGGGTTGAAAACAAAGAGATAAAACAGGTTGTCTCCCGGTAGCGCTTTTCTTTAACGCCTTTCAGCTAGGCACAGAAAAGTGGAATCAAGTAGATGCTCACATAAGGATTATAATTAAGCAAAAGAGAGCATCAAGAAGAAAGTAGAAAACAAATTTAAGTCTAACCCACTTCCTATGCATAGGAATCTTGTAAAGAAATAAATTAAAAAAGCTCAAACTAGAAATCATGGGAAGGTAGAACAAGAGCAATCTCAAAACTTTCAACAAAAAGAAAGGTGTTTTAGTAACATGAAAATTCCTACAACCAAATTTTCCTCTCTCGTAATAATTTCCAGTAGCATCATGAACAAACTCAATAATATAATTATCACATAAAGCATGTTTCTCATGTTCTAAAATCACACAGTTCATATATAGCTCCAAAACAGTTGGATCATGATTCAAAATCAGCTCCTCTTTTTTTCCACTTTTAGCAATAGCAAAATAATATAATTGGTCACTCTTAAAAGGTATAGGACACATTATAGCAATCCTTTTTTCAGTGGCATTATATTTTATAACATCATGTAACATAAGACCATCATCAAGAGCATTATCATAAGATTTATTCAAGTAGCATGGATTATCATAAATAACAGTAGCAATATCATTCTCACAAGTTTCATTCATAGTAGTATCAAGGTCACAAGTATAGAAATTATCAATTTCATCAAACAATGTATGAGTTAAAGAGTTACGATCATTGGGAGGTAGACATGGGTAGCCCCATTCTTCCTCCTCTGGATCATCACTCTCCTCCACTTTTCATCCAATGAGCTTCCAGATTTAGCAGTTTCTTCTTCCATAGGTTCCTGCAAGGCATTAGTCTCTTCCTTAGGTTGAGAGCATTTATTAAGATATTCCATTATGTAGTAATTACGATCCTTGTAATTATCAAAGCAATGTTCAAGTATAGCATAAATCTCGTATTTATAAGGTGCATCATCAATACTTTCAAGCAAATAGGCAATTTCGGATGCACCCTTCCAAGCAATAAATTCTTCAATTTGTTCCACATCATGTAATTCATAATTTCCCTTAACATAAGAAGATATGGTAACATCATCATTATACTCACACTGAAAAGGGAGGTGTTTATACCTCCTACAGCAGCAAGATTTATCAAAGCAATAAGTAACATTATAGGTGGAGCACAAGTTTTTAGCATAGTCATGCAATTTATTAATTTGCTCCAATAAGTGTATTCCTTTTTGTGACAAGCGGTGTTCCTTATAATATTTTTGTTGTTCATCTATGAACCCACTTTGCCTATAAGATCTAGTTTCAAAGACATCAACCATTGATAGCAAGCATGATAAAGCAAAAATAACAACTAGAATAAGAACTAATTTTTGAGTGTTTTTGATATAAAGAAGCAAAACAAGACAAAAAATAAAAACAAGACAATAAACAAAATAAAGAGGTTGAGAGTGAGAGATTCCCCTTACCAGAAGACTTCTTTCTCCCCGGCATCGGCGCCATAAATTTCCTTGATAATGCGTGTTGGGAACCCCAAGAGGATGGTGTGATGAGCACAGCGGTAGGAAATTCACCTTAGTTAAGAACCAAGGTTATCAATCCAGTAGGAGGAAGAGGATCTTTGGAAGGTTGATGCCACTGACGGCGGTGCTGGCGCTTCACCGGTGTCAGCAACAACGTGGAACCTGCACACAACACAACCAAAATACTTTGTCCCAATGGTATAGTAAGGTTTTCAATCTCATCGGTCTTGCTGAAAACAAAGATTAGACGTATAGTGTGGAAAATAATGTATGCTTGAAGTAAGTAAAGAAAGCAGGAAATTGTGGTGGTTTGTTTTAACAGTGTAGGAAAATGGACCGGGGTTCATAGGTTCACTAGTGGTGTCTCTCCATAAAAGATAGCATGCTGGGTGAACAAATTACAACTGGGCAATTGACAAATAAAGGTTGCACTATAGTGCACATTCATGAAATGATAACTACTTTGATATTTAGTGCGGGCATTACAACAATATACATAGACCGTAATCCAACTGCATCTATGACTAATAACCCACCCTCAGGTTATCATCTAAACCCCTTAGGTATTAAGTTGCAAGCAACAGATAACTGCATTAAACAAAGTGTGTAATGTAAGCAATGATTGTACACGCGGGCACACTCACCGCTGTTTACTCCCTAGTGGCAACAACATATCCTCCCCCGTCACGTTTCTGTCACTCGAGTACAGGCGAAAAGGAGGCACGAACCAACTATCGAGCATAAATACTCCCTCTTGGAGTCACTAGCAACTAGTTGGCCAGAGCAACCACTAGCAACGGAAAGCATGCAAGATCACAAATAACATATGCAATAAAGACTATAATCAACTTGGCATAAGTTCAATATTCATCGGATCCCAGCAAACACAACACATAGAGTTACATAAGATCAATCTCGATCATGTTAGGCAGCTCACGAGATCTAAACATGGAGGCATATGGGGAGGACACAACCATCTAGCTACTGCTATGGACCCGTAGTCCAAGGATGAACTACTCACGCATCACTCCGGAGGCAGGCATGGTTATGTAGATGCCTCGGATGATGATTTCCTCTCCGACAGGGTGCCGTAGACAGCTTCAGAACCCCCTGATCTAGGGTTGATGGTGACGGCGGCTGTGGAACTTTTCGGAGATTTTTGATCAGGTATCTAGGGTTTTCCATCCGGGGGAATAAATAGGCGAAAGGGCAGAGGCGATGGAGCCCTGGGGGCCCCACACCAACCCCTGGCGCGGCCAGGGGGCGCCACACCATGGTGTGGGCCATGCCCCTCTTCGACTCCTCTTCGGTCTTCTGGATGCTTCCAGGGAAAATAAGCACTTCGGGCTTTGTGGGGTATAATTCCGAGAATATTTCCAGAACAAATTTTCTGAAATAAAAAACAGCAGAAAACAGGAAACTGGCACTTGGCATCTTGTTAATATGTTAGTCCCAGAAAACGTGTAAAAATGACATAAAAAGGGAGAAAACATGTAGCAATTGACATAATATTATCATGGAGCATAAGAAATTACAGATACGTTGGAGACGTATCAGCCCATTTTCTACTAGTGCTCATTGCTGCCGAGATTTTTTGATACAGACTAAACCTCAACAAGCCCACGACATTCCTCCAGCGGACCAACAATTCGTCTCACCAGCATCTGCTGCCGGTGGTTAGCGAGCAATGTCTCCACATCGGAGTCGTCGGAGGAGGACGAATACTCCAATAAAAACATTTCGCATGGGGTCAAATCCATCTACGAAAATGGAATCTATCTCCTAGTCAACTATAAATCAACAGAAAACCATCGACTTTGGCAAGGTTCTCGTCGCGAAAACGAACTCACCGTCGGATTTCGGGGCGGTGGCTCTCGACGTGGGTTGGCGGCCTCCGAATCGCTACAGCGCCGCCGGATCTAGGGCTGCGACGTCTAGGGGACGTCTTCTGGACAGCAAGGGAGCGGGTTTGGAGGTGGGAGCGAGTGCGTCGGGCTGGAGGCTGAAGCGGAAATGGGGAAAATTTGGGGGGGGGGGGGGAGGGAGCTCGAGCGGTGCTGAAATGGTCCTCCCGCCAACCGCCTTTCCCCTATCGGGGGTACCCTCGGGTCGGCGGTGGAAATTATGGATTCACGGATTCGAGGGGAAAATTCTCAGTCGCCTGATTAGACTTTTACAGGTCGTCGTCATTTACGGGCATTATATGGCCACTATTTTCGGTTGCAAACTATAAGAGGCGGTTATTTTCAGTTCCGAGACTTTCACGGGCTCTGCTAGAGTTGCTCTAACATATTTCATAGTTGAGGGTGCACAGTTAAAAGGTATTGTCGTTCAGTAAATGAGTTGAATCGAGGCGGTAGTCCAGGGTCCAAGAAAATGCTAGTTTTACTACTCACTCCGTCTCGAATTAACTGTCGTGGATTGATCAAAAATATGGATGTATATAAACGCATTTTAGTGTATTGACACATCTATATTTAAAAAATATCCAAGACGATTAATTTGATACGGACGGAATATGTGATACCATTGGTACTGCGACTGAGTTTTTACTCCGAGTGAATGCAACATTGCAGATTGCACTGATCAATATGCTCGCTATTTTTTGTTTTCCTTGTCTATGGATCTGCACCGATGAAACGAGTCTGCGGTGTTGCTGCTCGGCTAACCCAACATGTGTTGTGCCATTTGCAGGTTCACCAGGAGATGTGTCGATTGATGTGGTGAACGAGAAAAAGATAAAGCTCATGGTGGTGCCTTTCTGTTTGTAGATGGGAAGGAGGGAGATACAATTAGAAATCGACGTGTTTACTTAGCACAGTTGATGGCGAGACGCCTGATAAGGTGTAAGCTAGCTAGCTAGATTTTTGGCACCGCCGGCTGAAAGCAGAGTAGCATAGTTAAGTGAGCGCAACCTTCTTCTGGGCGGAGTAGATGTGAAGCTTAATGTGCTCGGTTCGTCGGTGATGGAGGAGGTCGGCCGCCATGTACAGGGCTAGCTGTACTGAAATTGTACATTTCAATTTCATCAACTGAAAGCTATCTTGTTTCATCCTGTCATTTGTAAAGTTAGCGCACCTCTAAATATAATCTTAATATAAGATGCACTCTCTCCGTCTTAAAATAAGTCTCGCTCCTCAAACGAATGTATCTATATATATATATATATATATATTATATATATATATATATATATATATATATATATATATATATATATAGACACCCTATTTGGCACCCTGGGTGCAGAAAACTTATTTTGCACCCACAATTTATTTTATGTTCCCAAGTCAAAAAATTATGGTACGTATGTAATTATTTACATTCATGTTTGATCCATAAGAGAATACTCGGCATTAATATGAAAAAAATGAGTCATACCAACATAAAAGTCATAAAAACAACATATGGAGCAACCCCGCTCTCGATCTCACGGCAAGGATCAAGCGTTTTCGCTCGGCTGCCAAGGTATGGAGGAAAACCAACAAGTTTACCCCCCACTACGATAATAACTGTCGCTTTATCATCGATCTTTTTGATGTGGTCGAGGAGGACCGGGTGCTCTCTGTGTTTGAGTCCAGGTTGCGATCGGATTCACGGGCGCGCTTGGCGGTATCCATCGCCCGTGCTGCGGCAAGATGGAAGCAGAGGGGAAAGCTCCGGGCGGTGAAGGAGGGGGATGAGAACACCAGGTACTTCCACGCCCGGGCCTCTCAGCGGTATCGGCGCAATATGATCTGCGCGCTCGACATCAACGACGTCGTCATGGTGACCCACGAGGAGAAGGCTGCCGCTCTGCTCGCCTTCTACCGCGAGCTCCTGGGACGTGCCAGGCCGGTGCGCTGGGACTGCCGATTGTCGATGGAGATGCCCTCATGGCCCCCTTCGAGCCCAATTAAATCAAGGCCGCAGTCGATGGCATGGACAGAAACAGCGCCCCCGGTCCTGACGGGCTCGGCCCTAGTTTCTACCGTGCGGCCTGGCCTACATTTGCTCCCGCGCTGCAGCTGTTGTTCTCCGCGGTGCACGCCGGGGTGGCTGACTTGGAAGGGATCAACCGAGCCCATGTCGTTCTTCTTTTCAAAGGGGACGGGGTGCTCGCCCCTAAGGCGTATCGCCCCGTGTCCCTGCAGAACTGCTCGATCAAGATGGTGTGCAAGGGCCTTACCTCATGGCTGCAGTCTAAGATCGGCAAGCTTATTGACGAGAACCATTCAGGATTTTTGACAGGATGCAGCATCTCTAAGAATTTTGCCTTTGCCACGAAGCTGGTTCAGGCCTGTTACAAGCGCGGCGCCCCCATGTTGGTCCTGAAGCTGGATTTTGCTAAGGCGTTTGATTCCATCGACTGGCGCAGCCTTCGTTCCATCCTTGCTATCCGTGGTTTCCCGGTCAAGTGGTGCGACTGGATTGATCTCATCGTCTCCTCGTCGAGGTCTGCGGTTCTACTCAATGGGGTGCCGGGAGGGTGGATAGACTGCGGGAGAGTCTTGCGGCAAGGAGATCCTCTCTCGCTGTATCTCTTCCTCCTGGTTGCGGATGTGCTCCAGCGCCTGATCAGAGCAGACCCTCTGCTGTCGCACCCGCTATCTGACGGTGACCCGTGCCCGGTGCTGCATTATGCCGATGACACCTTGACCATCATGCGCGCCACCCCAACTGCTGCGGCTAGGCTGAAGCTGCTGCTCGAGCAATTTTCCAGCGCTACTGGACTGGTTATCAATTGTCACAAGAGCACGCTGGTTCCCATGTGCGTCCCGGAGAGCAAGCTTGCTGCTATCCAACTTGCGCTCTCCATCGGCAGAGAAGCTCTCCATCGACCTCTTCGCCCCCTGATCTCTAAGATCGATAAGCATTTGTCTGGGTGGAGCGCCATGCTGCCGTCGGCGGGCGGACGGGTAACCCTCCTCAATGCTGTACTGGATGCTCTGCCTGTGTTTGCGATGGGTGCAATGATCCTCCCTCTGGCCCTGATCACTCTGATCGAGGGCCTGCGCCGAGCCTTCCTCTGGAACGTTACTAATCGCCCCTCTGGCGCAAAATGCCTAGTGGCCTGGGCGTCTGTCTGTTGTGCCAAGGAGGGAGGTGGGCTTGGGATCAAATGCATGGCGACGAAGAACTCGATCATGCATCTCAAGCTCCTCCATCGCCTCCACGTCGACCCGCTGGCGCCCTGGCCGCGCTGGTTCTGGTCGCTGCAGGAGGGGGTGGTGACATGCCCTGCCCGCAAGCCAAAGTGCCACTCCGAGCACCTCGCCGCGCTCATGCTGCTGTACAGGGGCGTCTCGCGGGCGGAGATTGGCAACGGACGTCGCACGGCGTTCTGGCTGGACACCTGGGTCGGCGCCGCCCCGCTCTGCGTGCAGCTCCCCAACCTCTTCTCCCATGTAGTTGACAAGGAAGCCTCGGTGGCCGCCTGCTAGGTTCTAGGTTGCCGAATACTCTAGGGCCGCGGCTCAACTGACACGTCGCGCGTCAGCTCTCGCTTGCCCTGGCGGCGGTGGCTTCCCTCACGCTGACGGACAACGAGGACACCCGCTCGCTCACGCGCTGCGCCAAACGCGGTGGCCACCTGGACACCGGGGGCATGTACAATCTGCGTATGTTGGGGGGGGGGGGGAGGGTCGCCGCCCCCTACTATGAATTCGTCTGGTGTAGCTCTGCCCCCTCTCGTTTGCATGTCTTCATGTGGCTGCTCGCGCGGCGGCGCGTCCTGTCGCGTGACAACCTGTTCCGGAAGAACATTCTCTCTGAAGACGAAGCTGACTTCCCCATCTGTGGGCTGGAAAGGAAACCACATATCACATCTTCTTCGGGTGTGAGTTTGCCCGTGTTTTCTGGCGGCGTATCGGTGTCGAACCTCCGTCTGGCGACTCCATCGCCGACATCGCCGCCGTCGCTGCGCCGAGCCCTGTTCCCAGTGCGTCCGCGTCGACCTTCATGGCGCTGTGCTACTGGCACTTGTGGAAGCACATGAATGTTGTGGCTTTCCGTGGCCAGGCCCCTAACCTTCGATTTCTCCTGAAGGCTTGCCGTGACGATGCTCATCTCTGGCGGGGCCACCTGCCGGCTAGCCATAGCGTGGGTGTGGATGTCTGGCTGCGTGTTCTTGCTCTGGACCCTGTCTAAACCCCTCCTTTCGCTGTAAAAAAAACGATCTGGCCTGCTCGAGGTCACCTATATCAATACGAAATTCAGGTGGGGCTTTCTGGCCCTCCCGGTGAAAACATAAAAAAATATATATATCCATTTGAACGGCAGTTATTCTGTGACGGAGGAAGTATATGAAGTTGAAGGGCGGATTTTGTTTTACAGGAGCTGGTACCTACCGGAGCGAGATCCGCCGTTGATTCACTAGTGGAAACAGGGGCTTTAGTCCCGGTTCGTAGGCCCCCATTTGTCCCGGTTTTGCAACCCGGACGGGGCATCCGGGACAAATACCCCTCCCCATTGGTCCCGGTTGTGGCAGGACCCGGGACAAATGGGGCTTACCACGTGGCCCGTGCGCTGGAACCTGGCCAGGGCTATTAGTCCCGGTTCTCAATACGACCCGGGATGCATGCCCCTTCTGCTGCGGCAGGCCTTTTGCCCTTTTCTCTGCCGCGGCAGAAATTTACAATTTCCGTTTTTTGGCCCCCCAGACCTCCTGGCGGCCCCTCCCCGGACCTCGAGAAGAGAGGAGCCTCGGTGGACCCTCCACGGAGCCCCCGGATCGCACAAGTGAATAAGTATATAAAGCAGAATAAGAAACACTTATATTACAGAAGCAAAGTATATCGAGCATATTACATGACCGATGGAGTGTATTACAAAATCAAACTTAGTTCCAACCGGAGGCATGGTACTCTCCATCTACGTTTATGACCTCTGCATCTAAGAAGCCCGCAATTTCCTCCTGAATTGCTCGTATGCGGTCCCTTGGTAGAAGACCGTCCCGAAGCCGTTCGATCTAATATAAAGAAGAGTGGTCACTAAAATATATGAAACTAAGTAACTAAAATAGATAGTAATAAGAAGAATTGACGACTAACGTACATGAAGTTGCTTTAAATTTCTGCCCTTGGGAGATGTGGTCTGACGAATGAACTCGCAAACGTAGTATCCACACAAGTTATTCCCGTCTCCTTGTTGCAAGCACTATACGAGAAGATTGTTTCAATCAAAATAATAATCAACCAGGCATGATAATGGTATCGCCACTAGAATCAAGGAGATGGGCGCGGATCTAGATAGTACTTACTTGCACAACATCAAATGTAAGCTTTTTTTCCCATTCACCGGGAGACTTCTTTATGAACCTCTTCCAAACCCTACCCGAGAAAGAAAAAGAATAAAAAGAGTTTGTAATTACTTGATATCCGAAAATGAAACAAAGTAGTCGATATATTGCCATATATAAATGCTGAAATTAATAAAGATTGAAATTACCGCTGGATCATTTCCTGCATGTCAGCCCACAATGAGAGGGGTTTACGTTTTGGGTCCATTACAATTACTTTTTCTTTGTCAATTTGGAAGATTAGCAGAATATAGTGGAAGCTGCGCACGCAGAACTCATCAATTATACAGTGAACATCGAGTAAGGAAAACAGAATGTTTACAACAGAGTAACACACTTACTTGAAGTTGTAAGGAAATAGTATTTCCCGTCGGTGTTGGTTAAATATTATTGCGCTCAGAATATTATTTTCTGTATCCTTGGGAGATTGCCGAAGAGTCTTTTCATAAATAATATTTGGATCAATGAACCCAATATCATAGATTCCACCTCTTTTGCATTCGAGAATCTTCATTCTGCAATTATAATATATGAGTGTACTATATATATATATGAATATGCAATTGAATGAAGTGAGCTAGAGAAATAAGTGCTTACAGACAATAGTCACTAAGGATAGATTTGTCGAGGGCCTGCTGCTGGTATAACTGAAACAATTCCTCAAATTGAATCATAACAATCCATTTCCATTTCCATAGTGCTCGTCCTTAACGTTGAGACATATCCAGTCCATAGATTCCTCAACGGCTTCCATATACCAACTATGCACTCTTCGCATTTTCGTTGGTAGATCTTTTATCTCCTCGGGTTTGACAAGAGGCTTCCTGTACTGGTATTTGTACGCACATTCAGCTGCGGGGAAGTAGTTCACTGTTTGCATATACTCAGCAATGGACAAACCCGCATCAGCTGCCTTGTCTGCGTACAGTGTTATAAACTCCGGATCAATATGCTCATCAGCAATATTAGTGCTCGGCCCCACCTGGGTATTGGAAATCACTTTGAGCCGGGACGTGGATTGTTTTTTCTGCTCTCCGAGCTGAGCAACTGATTTTCCCTTTTCCCACTTGCGCTACTACTCTTCGTCGACTGCACCATTTCCTGGTGTGATTTCAGAATAGAGCGGTCATAGTCAGATGACAGACTCGGCTCGGGTTGATTAAGAGTCTTCACCATTTTCCAAGCTCGTTCTATCTCTTCTTCGGTCTCGGGGAAATCTGGCTTTTGCTTCTCCTTCCGCTTTGATTTCCACGCCTCGTATTGGTCCTTTGCGATTTTCTGGTTTTCCTCGGGAGTATAGTCGTAAGGTAACTTGGGTACCTCTTTTGGTACCTTCGGGAGGGGTGACCGTTGACGTTTCGGTGATTTTTTACGTTTCGGCAGAAACTTAGTGGGCGGAGAAGGCTGACGCGGCGGCGTAGGCGACCGCGCTGGAGACGTGCACGGCGTAGGCGACCGCGCCGGAGACGGCATGCGTTGCGAAGACGACCGCGCTGGAGACTTTTGCGCTGGAGAAAGGCGAGGATTCTATGGCTTTGCCGTCTGATTTGTGAGCACAATGCATTACTTTAGCCATAAAACGGTCAAGTTCTTGGCTTCTCCGAGTTCAGTCAACTCTTCGTCTTCACCTTCAGGAAAATCAAGCTTTACCCGCTCGAATCCGTTGACAACTTCATCGACCCCAACAACAGCGTAGCCCCGTGGAACCGGAAGAGTATGGTGAGTTGGTTCGTTGCCAATTGGTAAGACATAGCCGGCCGCCGCCTTGATGGTTATATTGACGACCTTCACGTGGAGCTCACGGGATGTCAGTTCCGTGATCTCATCCACCGGGTGAATCATCGGCGGTGCATCATCACCGGGTAGCTGCGTGGATGCAACGCTGCTTTTGCGATGAGAATGTGCGGCGTCGGGAGCCTCGACTTCAACTTCTACCATGTGTACTGATGCGCCGGTAGACACTATCTGCTGGCTAAGTGTGTTAATTTGGTCCTGCTGCTTCTTTGCTACATCCTGTGTCAGCTTACCATTTCTTCAAGTTGACGCCTCCAGTTTGCCTGATTCTCTGCTTCAGCTGCCTCCTTGTCCTTTTTACGTTGACGGCTTCTATCTGGATATAACTTTCTGGTGGAGTCGAACGCAACACTCCACGGAGGAGTGCCTTTTGTGCTTCGTGTACGCCCTGCGTGTTCCTTATTCCCGAGGGCTCGTGTGAGCTCGTCATTCTCTCTATCTGGCACGAACTTCCCATCTTTAACGTCCTTTTGCGTCTCTCAGCTTCTCTATGGGTAGAGGACTCTCTTTATGCCTTAGGTTATATATTGCTTTTCCTTCGGCGTCCAACGTGCCCCCATGCCCGTAGAACCATGACCTTGTCCGCTCGACCCACAAGAACGGCTCGGGAGTGATCCCCTTCTGAAGCAGGTTGTTCTCCCATGTGTCCCACTTGGGACTGGAACCCTTGTAGCCACCTTGCCCCATAACATGGTGATATACCTTTTTGGCGGCGTTTTTCTCATTTGTTTTTGTCCTTTCCAGTTCATTTCTCTGCCAGCTTGTACTTCACGAAGTCTGCCCATACGGGTTTTATTTTCTCATACCCTTGAGTGAAATCAGGAGTCTTGTTCTTCTTAACATAATCAAGGTTCAATCTTTTCTTCCAGTTTTTGAATTGCTCGGCCATCTTTTTCAGGGTCCACGCTTTGACCTTTTCCCGTATCTCACGTTTCATTTTAGTAACATCGGCCTCATTCACCCCCGCTTCTCGTCCACCTCCGGCACGGGTAAGTTGAATTAGCCAAAATCTTTGAGAAAAGATGATCTTGGCTATTTTGCCGACATATGAAATTCCTTGTTTCCGCGGATCTTTTGGCTTATTCCACTCATTAACAGTGATCGGGATGTGATCTCTAACTAGCACTCCGCATTGCTTCACAAATTTTTGGGCAACATCAGCGGGAAGCTCGGGTGCGCCGTCTGCTGCGATCGTGTCGATCCTGTATCTTTCTGTATCTTTCAACTTCCTTGTTGCGCCTCGTTTAGTATTTTTTCCGGTTGATATACTTGAACCAGATGGCTAAAAATATAAAGACTGTTAATACATGTATATAGACAACGGATGCTTCATTAATTAACATATCTATATATGCACCTCGGAGCCGGTGTTTGTAATTTGTATGGTTCCACCGGAGCCGTCGGCTTCTCCCTCATCGGAGTCGTCTCCCTGGGTGAGCACCGGATCTCCCTCACCGGAGTCGTTCATCCACTGGCTCACATCGTTCTCTATGTCGGGCCCGCGGATTAAACCCTCGATCATATTTTCGGCATCTTCGTCTCTTGACTCCATACTGTACAAAATGAGTAAGTATATATTTCAGATCAATTTCATTAAAATTGCTTATACATAATAATTAACTAATGATCAATTATTTTCATCAAAATTATTTATAGATAATACACAAAAATAGCAACATATTCATGAGATATTTAAACGTACGATAACATTTCTAGCATTCTTAAATTTATAACACTATCTTAATTAAATTTTCTAACATTCATAATTAATAATTCTAACAAACAATCTAAAATTTCTAACATTCTTAAATTTCCTATCAATTCTAAACGTACAAATCTAAAATTTCTAATATTCATAACTAATAATTCTAACATTCTTAAATTTCCTATATCAATTCTAAACGTACAAATCTAAAATTTCTAAACGTACAACTAATAATTCTAACATTTTGTAACACTAATAAAAAACAGTAATTAAGTAAAAATAAAGAAAAAAAACAAAAAAGGCCCCGGGCTAGGGCGAGATGGATGCAGGCCTTACCTCCCCTCGGGGCAGCGGCGGGCCGGCGGCGCGGGGCAACGGCGGAGCAGAGGAGGACGCCGACGGGGGCGAGGGGCGACGCGATAGGACCGAGGGGCGGCGCCGCAGAGGAGGACACCGACGGGGGCGACGCGACCGAGCTAGGAGCGGCGCGGGGGCGAGGGGGGCGCGACCGAGTGGCGGCGCCGCAGAGGAGGACGGGGGCGAGGGGCGGCGCGGCGGGGGCGACGCGACCGAGGGGCGGAGCGGGTGCGACGGGACCGAGGGGCGGCGCCACAGAGGGGGACGCCGACGGGGGCGAGGGGCGGCGCGGGGGGACGGAAAAAATGGACAGCCTGGCGGCGTCGATTTCGACCCTGCGCGCGGTCTGGAACTGGGAGGGACGGTGACGTGTATATATCTATCTAGCATCCGTCCCGGTTGGTGGCAACAACCGGGACGAAAGGCCCTTCCGTCCCGGTTGGTGGCAACAACCGGGACGAAAGCCCCGGCTGGTCGGGCGCGCCGGGACCAGAATTACTTTTGGGCCGGGCGCGCCAATTGTTTTAGCGCCAAAATTTGAATATCTTAAATATACACGTGAATAACTTCTATATACTTTCAAATTTGAAAAAAATTACAACATGAAAATTGTTTGAATTTGCATAACTATTTCAAATCCGTTTTCTGTTTACCTAAATAATTATTCTAACTATTCAAACTATTAACTACTAGTAAAAATGCCCGTGCGTTGCCAGGGCCTATTTTTGTCATCGCATATATAGCACGTGTCAATATTAAATAAATTTTTATATTTGTGTGCCTACAATCTAAACTTTAAATATGGTGATATATCTAAGCTTTAAGCGAGAGAAAAAGGATTATTCTCTCTTTGCACCTCTTTAGATGGTTCTATATTTCTAATTGGATTAATTGACTTCATATGGGCATTTAGGTATAGTGGGAGTATATTTTCACCTCCGGAAGCTCTTAAGGGTACCCCCTCGAGAGAATGATGCCGGCTACCCTCTGGTTGAAAGACGATTGGTCACCGAGAGGATGGCTCTTTCCTTAGCGACCCAAGCTCAGTGCGCCGGGTTCGGCATTGAAATCTTGATGTCACCGGTCATCATCATGTCCATGGCCGGAGGACACATTATGGATCCGTTGATGTATCTCAGTATTTTTTCGAGTTTATTATTTAATTTATCTTGTGTCAGCTTGTTATTCATAGAAGGGAAATATATTGTACCTAAAAAATGAGCACAATAATCAGTCAAATTAGAAAAGCAACAATAATATTCAGACACACTTTATTTGGTCGTGAATAGAGTAGTGGTTAATCCGTGTCCAGTTTAAACAAAGCAACTTGAACATATAAGCGTGTGACTTTTACAAAGTAATTTTTATAGTTCAACAAGATAACAAACCATTAGGGCCTGCTTGGTTGGTCGTTTATGGGCCGTAAAGTGGCGTATTTTCTCCTCGCCGAAAATTTTCCGGCCGACCCCAGTAAAGGTACTTGGTTCGCCGTTTTGTAATTCCGGATCGCTCGTTTTCTAACCTATTCGGACGGAAATTCAGTCGCACATACGGAGGTCCGTATTAAATACGCGGGTGTCTTTGTGCACGAGCGGAAACGAACGTATATTAGCACACGTGTAAAATAACACAGATCTCCGTATATTAGTCATCACAAAGGCATCTAGAAAAAAAAAACTGACATGCATAAGCAGAAAATAAAAGCACGGAATCATAGTTGCGAGCTGAACCATTTTTCTGTAGCCAGCTTGGTTGTCCACGCGCGACGCTTTGAGGAAAAAAAAACCAACGCATCTCTTTCTCCCCTGTCAAGCACGCAAGCTCACTTCCTCAATCCCCACTGAAGCTATCCGACCGATTCTCTACCCACACCATCCCCTTTCTCCCCTCTGCTTCTGCCATTTCTTGCCGACGGCGGCGCGCCGTCTGTCCCTGATGTTACACGGCCATCTTGCGATTCGTGATTTGTCGCCAATTTCTGTTGAGCTCACGCCGCCATGGAATTTTCGCTTCTTCGCGCCGCCGTGTCCAGCCACACGAGGCTGGGTCGCTCCTGCTGGGCAGGTCCTCTGCTGGGGAATGCCTGCGCGATGCTGCCACACGAGGCTGGGTCGCTCCTGCTGGGCAGGCCCTCAACGCCTTGGACATGCATCGTGCCAACGTCCCGCCCGCCAACGCCGACGTGCTCCGCTGGTCCATGGGGCTCAATGTAGAACAGCTTATGGCCTGGCTCAAGCGGCTCGATGGCGTTAAGGTCAGAGTTTTGACTTTTGGGATACTTTTTTATCAGAACAACTTCACATTGATATTCCACCTGAAATTGAGTTGACTGACTACCAAAGATTGGCAGGTTCTGGAATTGAGAGCCCATCTGGACTTCTCCATGGTGAAATCATACAGGAAGAGTCGATCCCTGACTTGGTATCGTTGCCAAATGGATAATCGAGATACTTAATGTACAATTTATGGTATGCTCTATTGGATTCTTCTTCTTGTATGTTGATTGGAACGCCCTTGGCTAGTTGAAATGCGGTGTGGAGGCACTTAAGTCTGATGGCAAACCATGTGATCTGATGGAAATATTAAGCGCAGTCCGCTAGTGCCCTTCACCTTTCCCAAAATGATCACTGCCGGATCAATGGTTATATTGGCAACCTATGGACTTATAAACTTCCTCAAATTTTTTATACAACTGAGAAGTACACTGAATGTGCGTGACTTCTACTATAACAGGTGATGTTTCAGGTTAACGCATGTGTAGATTTTTACCTGACTGAAATTACTAATTTTACCTTTCTCCTTTTTCTCTTTGGTAGTCTTAAGATTACAGATCTCGAGATTCAAAAGATATCATGGCCCAGAATAACCGAGAAGGTTGTCCTGCTACAAAAGTGTAAAAACCTTTGTGTTGTTAGGGATCTCTCGGAGCATGATATCATCATGAGAATAATGAGGAAAGAAAATTACTTTCTAGGGATGTGAATAAAGGCATTATCTCGTCTCCAATTCAGGCTTGGCTACCTGGTGCTGGTCCAAATGTCAAATCTCATGTGCATGACAGTAGAAACCATGTGATACTTCCAAAAGCCCTAGAATGGACCTTAAATTGATGCATCTTCCAGAGTATGTTTGACAGGTAAGGCAGTCTGTATCTCCTTATTTTTAAGATTTAATTACTGTTTAGTAAGCAGTTTATCTTTAGTCTAAGCGTGTGCGCAGGCATTCCAGTAGGAGTCTACAAATTTCAGAAGCTTGGGCATGTACTGTGCTTCTTTATTTTCGCTCTTTCCTATTTTAAGACTGATTCCCTAATATTGCAGACATTTGTAAAGCAACTTACACATTAGTAAAAACTTAGAGTTGCTTTTATCAACTTACTCTCTTCTATGAAATTAGAGTGGAAAAATTTGAAGAACATGAATTATTTAGTGGACACGTAATAATGGAACAAATGTGTCATAGACTATTTTGTGAGGACTTCGGTGTAGACAATATTCTTTGTGTATATCTCGCTCGTGCCGATTTTCTTTGTCTCCTTAGTCTGCTTCTTATTCTTCTTCTTATGATGTTTTTCTTTCTCTTCATGTGTCTTCTCCTCCTCATGTGTACCCGTTAGTACCTTTATATTTGATGTCGCTGTTGCTCTTGAAAGTGCAACATATAGTTGGCCATGTGAGAAAACCGGTTCAGGTAGGTATACGCCGACATTTGGTATTGTCTGTCCTTGTGATTTGTTTATTGTCATTGCAAAGCTGAGTCTCACAGGAAATTGTTTCCTCTTGAAACGGAACGGGAACATGTCGTCGTCAGAGGGGCATAATGGTATCCGAGGCAAGAAAACTCGCATTCCTGAATGTTGTCCTTGCACAATCTCTGCATCGATTGCATTTTTCTGAAATGCACGTACAACCAACCTTGTGCCGTTGCATAAGCCGTTAGCGGGGTCGATATTCCTGAGTAGTATGATCGGGCAACTGATCTTGAGCTTTAGCATATGTGGAGGCAGTCCATTTGGGGTAAGAGTGTTTAGGAATTCTTGAGGATAGTAGTTATGTGGGTCTTCTTCTACAGAATCGAAGCTGTGGTACACCATCTCCTCCCCTGGGAATCGATCAATCATTTTTAGGTTGATTCTGTCTACGCAGTCGTTCTTTGTAGATAAAATTGCTCTTGACGTGATGTATTTTGGATCTTCTAGGGAAGCGCTGTACGTTTTATATATATCTCCGATGAGTTTATCGAGGCCATTTTCACCTGTCTTGTTTTGCACACATATACTTGTAGGTAGAAGTATTTCACCGTTATCGTTTGTTTCCTCTGTTCCGTTTCCAATGCGCAGTAGGTATTCGGCGAACTCCGGGTCATTTTGAGCCCTCATGTTGTGTACAAGTTTCATTTTTCTCATGCAGTTCCAGAGCTCCGACCGGCTTAGTGATGCGTCTACTATTTGGGCTCTTGTACCTTTTCGGACAACAGGGAGCACTTGTCTAAAATCTCCTCCAAATACGATTGTTTTTCCACCAAATGGGACTTTTGGTTTTTCCATTATGTCCCTCATGCTTCTGTCGAGCGCCTCAACCACATGCCTCTTAGTCATTGATGCTTCATCCCAGATTATTAGTGATGCAGCTTGTAGCAGTTTGGATGTCCCGCTTTCTTTCGTGAATCCACAAATTGATCTATCGTCTATTCTTAGCGGAATCTTGAACCTTGAGTGTGCGGTCCTTCCTCCAGGCATTATGGAAGCCGCAACGCCGGAAGTCGCCGTTGCCAGAGCAATCTTGCCTTGTTCACGTACCGTTGCTAGGAGTGCTCTGTAAAGAAATGTTTTCCCCGTGCCTCCCGGTCCATCGACGAAGAAAACTACTCCATTTTGGCTCTCAATTGTGGCTAGTATTTCGTCGTATGCTGTCCGCTGCTCTTTGTTTAGGCTCTTATGTAAATATGCATCCTTAGGGTCTACCTCAACCGAGTACTCCTCGGTCATCTCCCTAGGAATATGGTTTGTCATGTCATGTTGTTTGTCGATCTTAGGTAAAGGAAAGGACTCTATGTCTTTTCCCATCGATTGCAACATGTCTCTGATATTTTTTAGTACCATTTGTTCGACCGTGTGCTTGCATTTGCAGTTCCTGTTAGTCTTCAGACATTGCCTCGAGGTGACTGTTCCAGAGGCCACGGACATTGCTAGGCTCACAAAACACCAGGATTGTTGCAAATAGCCTTCGTAGGGATGATGGCATCCGAAACAACTCTGCTTCTGTCATGCAGTCATCTAGTGTGTTGTCTGCCTCAATCAGCCCCCTTTGTTCTGCAGCTTCACGGGAGGTTGGCATTACTTGTCCATCAACTGTTCGTAGATCTTCGTAGCTGGTAGCACTTGGTACGTGGTTTAGAAGAACTCGGAGATAGTATCTTTCTCCTTCAGCCGGATGCGCTGATACCATCCTACCAACCTGGAAGATACTTTTTCGTTTTCTCTCTTGCCAAAACTTCCCACTTTTTTGCCAAGTAAAATGTTCTGGGAAGTCCCTGTATAGTATTTCTCGTGCTTTCTCATTTAATCTGTTTGCTTCAAAGTATGCTGTTAACATTGACCTATCATTTCCACCATGGTTGATAATGTTGTTGATATTTTCTGTAGCATTATACGAGACCATGTGCATATTTGGGAGATGTAGCTGTAGTTGCTGGACCGATGGGTGTATTTTGCTGAGTTCGAATCCATATATTCTCCATAGTGCTTCTGGAGGTGTCACCCACCGTGCATCTCTGTACTGTCTAATATCGTCGAATTCATCTTCATTTACTTTCTCGGTCACAGATACAGATGCTCGGTCATGTCCTTTGTAGATGTACTTGAACAGGTACTTAACGGCTTTAATACTTGAGCATATCTCAACATTTATGTGACAGTTGAACATTCTCAATATATAGGGGTTGTAAGGAACGACCCACCTGTTATCTAGCGTGCACTTTCGGACTGTTTCAGTTCGGCCGTCTTTGCGTCTCCTGTACATTGGGTATGAGTCCTTGCCTTGAATTGTAGTTTCGTTAAATGGTCTTGGATAATTGTTCTTGCATGTCTGTAGATTCTTTGTGCATGGACAATTTCTATTCAGTGCACCACAAGGACCATGCATCATATGCTTGATGACCATTTTATATAGCTCCGGGTACTTGTGCTTGTTAGGTAGCTCGGCGGAGATTACTTTGTCATACTGCTCTGGAGACGTGTACTTGTATTTTCCGGTCATGATGAGCAGGAAGTGAGCATGGGGTAGCCCCCTCTTCTGAAACTCTACAACATAGGTATATGCCTTGACTGCTCCGAGGATGTTCTTCTCAAATAGTTGCTTCTTCATTTCTTCTAACTTCGCCCTGAAAACACGGACGACGATATCTGGGCGATCTTGTGGTGTCTGTCCACGCTCTAGTTCACGTGTAATCTCATCCCAGTTAGGGTTGCACGTCATCGTCAAGAATATATCCGGCTTTCCGTATTTTCTTACTAAAGCCATAGCATCTAGATATCGGCGAAGTTTATCTCGTGGTCCCCCAATAAATGATGAGGCAAGAATTGTTCGTTTTCCAACTGCATTTCTGTTTTGTTCTCCGGCTTGAATGCTATCTAGAAGACCTTGGTATAGATCTGCCCTTATCTCTTTCTGATGATGAAACATGTAGTCTAGTCTGGAGCTCTCAATCTTAATGTATGTATCAACAACAAATTGTTGGAGGAGCCGTCCACCGTACAATATTGGGTTGAATATGTTTGGTCGCGTATGTAATCTATAGCAATAGTATTCCTTCATGGTTACCCACAGTCTACTATTTGCATCTGTTCCGAGCATTGCAACATATAAAGTTAGTTTGTGTAGGAGTGTACCATATATGGATATTAAATTGACGAAGAAAGTATTAATATATGAAATATTAACCTAGGTCATCATCTTCATCGTTATCTTCTGTAGAAACCCTTGTGACATCTTGCTCTTTTGTTTTGGCCTTTGGGATCTTCGAATGCCAACCCAATTCACCTCTTGGAAAGAATAGAGGGTATGAGAGAGGGTCATAGCACCCATAATATGATTTAATCATCTGGATTTCATTGTTGTTCCCATGTAGTATTACGTTTTTGTCAAAAGTAGTTCTTCTTTCATTTCCTTCGACCCACACTGCAGCTACCTCCGAAGTGATTGGTGCGTTGTATGTTCTCTGGTCTAACCTTTGATCAAGGTTCAAGACAAGTCTATAGTCATCAAGGTTTTTAGCTTGTCCCAAACTCCTAAACTGTGTAGAGTATGGGTTGACGCGTAGAATGTCGGTTATTATGCCAATTACATGTTTGTCTTGCTCGTATGTTTCCTTGCGGCAACGGCGATACCGATGTTCTAAGCTTGGATCGTCATCATAGAAGTATAGCTCCAAATGCTTTGGATCTGAGCCGCCATTGCCAAATGAGTGTATATTGTGATAGATCTGTCCATGAGCTCGAAAGGTGTAAATACCAGCCGTTCGCAGGTCGGTTGTGTCTCTATCAAGGTGACAGTATAGAGTAGTAAATGAGAAGTGTCCGTTGAAAAATCTTATATTGTCCCGAAAATATCTTGCATCAGATTCCTTGCTTGTCCAAAGTCTCATGAGTTCAGGCGGTGTCTCTAGGTTGGCCAGTTTTATTTTTCCTTTCCTGCAACATAACCCAATAGTTTCATACTGGAACTTGTTTGCACCGCAGAATCTGCAATGTTCTTCAATCTTGAGCATGTGTGTGTTGTTTGGTATGTTGCTGTATACATGATCATATGGATCAGGGTTGTCACAATCTCCGTCTTCGGTTATTCTAACTTCCACTTCACTTTCCCAATCTGGTGTATTTTGTAGCATAATTTTCTTTAGTAAAGGAGTAATACAATGATGAAAATATAATTTGATTGATTGAGCATACCTTGACCATAAAACATGTATTCATCGTCGCTTGTGTCTTGCAAATATGACCTCATCATTACCTGTGTAGTAAATTTGTTTATAGATTATTTTTTTGTGACATAAGAATATATATGAAATTGATTAGCTTACCATGATCGTCATTGCACAATGATTGTTCTAGTGCATCTGCGTCTTTGTTGGTTGGACATACTAAAAAGGGGATATCTATCCACAAAAGACGTTAGTTGTTCATTCTTTATATTGTTTTGGAATGAATGAGTATTGTATAAAGTTTAGAGTATTACCGTTAGTCGTAACTTCTGGCTGATTCATCGGTTTTATGTCACCATTGCCATTTTTCATCATGGATAATATGAGTTCAATACCCTTAAGATGTTCATCATTATTGGAGAAGTATTGTGATGTTGCATCAACATCTTTGCTGGTTGGACACAATGAATAGGGGATGCCTGTCCAGGAAACATGGTTAGTTGTACATTATGTATATTATTTTTGCATTGTATCGGTATGGTATAAAATGTAGAATATTACCTTTAATCATGACTTGTGGGTGCATTGGAGGTTCTCTGTCATCGTTGTCATTGCTCATCACAGATGTGTCTTCTTGTGATGACACTGAAACAGGTTTCCTCCGTTTTACTGAGAATTCTTCGTTACAACGGTGTAACAATGTTTGTCTTTCTCCTGGTGTCACACGTTTTCTTTGTCTTACATTTACGTTCGATGTACCAACTTCTTCTGTTGCTATGTATGCAGGGTTCACCATCGCGATTGATTCTTTGCATGGTGTGCTCCGCTTCAGTATCTTTCTAGCTGTAATTTGTTCTATTCTAGCTTTCTTTTGGTCTGACTGCTTATTTGCATATCTCTCTCTTTCTTGTGAGCATATTTTTGAACGTTGTTCTAGCTCTAATTCTGCATATTTCTTAACTTTGTTCTGCTGATAGGCTTCACGTCGTTTTTTGAGTTGTTCTTGCTTTTCTTCATCGGTCATCCGTGCATTCCGCTCTCTCTCTCTCTTCCTTCTTTGTTCCTTCACATCCATTGTTTGAGATTGTGACCAAAAGGGCTTGCCTACATGAGTATAATGTTAGTATCAAACTTGGATAATATGAATGAAATTGTGAAGAAGAAAAGAGGTTTTGGCCTTGTCAGGTCTATAATCTTTTATCTAACTGAGATGGTCGCAGACTTGCCAGGCCTCTAATATTTTGCCAAAGTGAGAGTGATTGTCCCATGGAAAATGTTACACTCATCCTATGGAAGGGATTTATGTTGTTGTTTAATGCAGAACACTGTTGTCATAGAGTTTTAGGATAGTAAGTTTGTTCCTCTGCCCCCACCAGATCATACTCTGATATATTTTTTGCAGAGATGTGACTTCGGTTACATAAAGTATGACAATTGAGAATTGTGTGTATTTGCATGAGGAAGACCATGGAATCCTTTGAAAACATCTAGATTTGAGAACTGGTTTAGCAGAAGTTAGGCAATGGAATGAAGGGAATATGGTACAACTTTTGCTCCTAATCTGTACATGTTGTAAAATTTCATAGTACTCAAATCCTAATATGCACGTCATGTAACTTGTTTAGCAATTATTTTATGTTTTTAGTTCTACTGCTCAAAATTTATAAAGGTGTACCAAGAAGTGGTCTGTTCATGCTATGAAATAGGGTGCATTGGTGAATGGCAGAATTCGAATTGTCATATTTTATAGAACAATAATTGATGGCTAGTTTTTTCGGTGTACCAAGAAGTGGTCTATGGAATCTACATAAGAGGCTGCAGTGGCATATGTTTTCAGTTGTACCGCTCAAAATTGATAAAGGTGTACCAAGAAGTGGTCTGTTCAAGCTATGAAATAGGCTGCATTGGTGAATGGCAGAATTCGAATTGTGGTACTGTTCTGGGTTTTTTTGGGTGTACCAAGAAGTGGTCTGAAGCTATGAAAGAGGCTTCAGTGTTGAATGGGGGAACTCAAATTGTATTTCAGAAGAATACCCGATGGCTGTTTTTTTCCTGCAAGCGTTGATACCTTTGTCTTGCCGTGTAAAGCTGATTTGCTAGCTTAAGAGGACGCGCAATGTATATTTATTGTTGGAACTACTCCAAGCTACCTATCCCCGTGTTGCCTAGCTGATTAATATTACAGAGTTTGTATCGGAGCTCCCTAGCTGATTTTTTTACTTGAGTTCCCTAGCCGATTGATATTACAGAGTTCGCACCGGATGACCGGATGACGTAAAGCTGAGTTGCTCAAACATGATATATCTGGTATTTTGTATTGCTGATGATAAATTTTGATGGAAGGAAGCAGATTATTTGTGAGGATTTTGAGGGACGTTGCAACGAAGAAGATAATGGCATACCTGATGATCCGTTGTATTTTCTGTCAGCGCTGTTACCGGCGGGGTGACGTTCAAAGCTGATTTGCTAAGCAGCCTAATCGAATCTAAGCTAGCTCTAGCTATCATAGGGGGCGAGCACGCGGACATGTATACTTATAGCACCAAGGGCACCAGCTTAATCCGATTATGATTCTCCTAGCTCAGTAGGAGTAGGATACGGATTAGGACTCCATTATCTAGGAATTTTAGGATTCCTATTATTGAACCTGGTTCGTTATCAAATAAACTGTGCATTTTTTTAGCAGCCAAGTTTGCATTATTTTTTATAGCGTTAAATTTTACTTGGCTTTTCTGGAGTGCATGTATTTTTATGGTTATTTTTTTGTATACCGAGACATAGTGCATATACTACAATCAAATATACTTTGCTGGCTTGACCATAGAACATGTATTCCCCACGCCATGACAAAGCTCCTGATGATGCTCGCGAGTGCAGAGCTCGCGGCCAAACTCAAGCCAGACGATGCTCCTGACTTAGCTCATGACAGGCCACACTGATGCACGTACATGGTTTCTCCGGCAAGATAGCTGGCTTAGCTTATGACAATTGATGTCCGTGTGTATGTGCATGTAACTACAAGAGTGATCCCGTATGCGTGTGCTTCTGATGGCGAGGCCGGCCGGCCGTGATACGCCACGGCGAAGACAATCGTCGCCAAACGCGAGCTGGTGAAGCTGGAGGCAGGGCCACGACGTGGGGGCGCTGCACAGCCACGACCAGATGGACGCGCTCTAGATTGTGCATGGCGCGGGATGCGGCGCCGGCCTCGGCATGCCGCCGCTAGAGGAGTTCAGGAACGGACAACTGCCCCGCGCGCCCATGCTGACCAGCGCGGCGCCGGCCCTGGCATGCCGCCGCTAGAGGAGTTCAGGAACGGACAACTGTCCCGCGCGCCCATGCTGACCAGCGCGCCCTTGAGGTTGGGGCAACGGAACGTGTGCACGCCGCGAACCAGCGTCGATAGGTCCGGCTGCAACTCCAGGTAGTGCATCTAGTCGCCCGCCTAGGTGACAGCGGCATCTTCACGAAGATGACATTGCCGCAGTATCCCAGTTCTAGCAGCTGCCCCAGTCCATGGCTGCAGCCAGGGGACAGCCGTGTCGTACCTGCTGTCCCTTGCCCATGGGAAGCTGAGTGGGGAGGCGGCCGAGGTCAGAGCGGGGCAGCTTGAGGTATGTGACAGGGACGTGTGGTGGGGACTGGGGAGAGGCAGCGGTGGCCGAGTGGTGTGGGGCAAGTCACGTCGACGGGGAGACCATGGGGATTGGTCCTGCATTTTTTTTTTCTCCTGTCGTGCGGTGACTAAAAAGCGAAACCTTTTTTTTTCTTAGAGGTGGCACAAAAACGTTATGCAACTTATGGGTGGCAGTAGTAGGTAATTTTTATGAATCTTAGGGGTAGATTTAATGACGTACCACAAGAAGATTTCACTATTATTAGTAGGTAAAGATTTCACTATTTACACTTAATTTAAATATAAATATCTTAGATTGTTTTAAAATTAGTAATAATTACATTAAACAAAAAATAGACGCGCTAGCGCGCCGCAGTGTCGTCGGAATACAATTTTTTTTATTAAAAAGAGAAAACAAACGAACACCGAGGGGGATGCGGTAAACATTCTGTTCTGCCGTGCTCGGACGCCGCGGAAGCCGGTGGTGATGTTCCCGTGCACATTACTACCCGAGCTCAAAGTGAACACTGACCCAAGCATGCATGGATGAATGTGTTAAAGGGGGATGAATGTGTTAAACACTGACCCAAATGCACGGCAGGACGTATGATGTCGAATCCGGATGTTTTGTATTTGCTCGATGAACTGAATATGTGATGTATCAAACCTTAAAGGGAGTGTAGAACAAAACAAACGGTATCGCCATCATACAACCCAACCGTGGCTACTGGGTGCATATATGCATACCAAATGCACGGCTGGACGTATGATGGCGAATCCGGATATTTTGTATTTGGGAGATGAACTGACCGGTGTATGAATCTGGGCTATATGTAGGGTCCTCTGGCTCACAAAGTGTTGAGCTAGGGTTTTGATCCAACGGTTAAGAAACACCTCATCCAACGGCTCACAGCAGCTCGAAAGAAACACACCGTAGCCCTGATCGGACGGCTCACAACAGCTCGAAAAAAACACACCCGGATCCAACGACTCAAGAGCGCTTGAAAGAAACACACGATCCGTGTGATTCTATCTGATTGGTCCAAACGAAACCCTAATTCCCATTTAGTCCCGGTTGGTGTCCCCAACCGGGACTAAAGGGATGATCCGTTTCCCAATGAAACCTAACCCATTTAGTCCCGGTTGGTGTCCCCAACCGGGACTAAAGGGATGTTTTCTTCTCGCTATATATATGTATGCATTGCCACTCCATTGCCATAAACACATACAAACTCACCACTCTCTCATGGCTTCTACCGTACCCACTCTAACATTCATCCAGGCGGAGGCACTTTCGCCTCGAACTACCCTGCCCGTGCGGTTACAACGTTCCCGCCGGTTGGATGCTGAGCGCCGGAGGAGTGCCAGTCCCTCCTCTTCCTCAAGGTGTGGCGCGTCGGGCGGCCATCACGAACCACTACTACCACGAGCTCACGCCGGAGCAGCGGAGGAATCCCAGTTGGCATCCCGACAACCAGCATACTTGGGATGCCTTCTTCATCAATCGGCGTGAGAGGGCGCTCGCCAGGTATTAGGACGACGGTCTGCCTCCTGGGAACTATCACGAGGCCGGTCGTCGGCTATGGTGGTCCGGCCGGACTCTACAGAGCGTCATGGACTACATTAGGGCCGGCGATATCCCCCGCCTGCGCTACCCTCAGGCCCAGTCCTGGAGTCGTGATCCTCCGGGAGTGCAGAGCACCGTCAGACGATAGTGACGACGACGGCGGCGGCGACTACGACGACTACGAGTACATGTACTATAGGCCTAGGCAGGAGTATGACTAGTAGATCGATGCACTTTTGCCATTATGTACTGCCTTGTTTATTTAGATTTAGATCCAATCTTGCCATTATGTGTACTGTGCCTTGTTTATCTATCGAAATGCATGTCCCCCTCTTTTTAACGTCTATCGAAATGCCATTAGATGTCTGAATCCAACCAATCAGGAAAAATCACACGGAAAATAGAAAACAGACGAGCTAGAGGGCCACTGTTTGCCGGAATACAACAAATTATTTTATTAAACAGCCAACAGAAAACAGACGCGCTAGCGCGCTACTCCTCGCCCTCGTCGTCGTCGGTGACCTCCTCGTCGTCGGAGGAGGTGCATGATGGTATTTCCGAGATAGGCCCCCACCTCGGATCGTCGGAGGCCCAGACTTCGCCGGCGGGGTGGTCGGCCGACGGAGCTCTTGCAGCGCCTTCGTCCTCGCCTCCCGAGCGGCATCTAACTCGAGGTGGCGTTCGAGGCGCCGCTCCGCCCGCTCAGCCGCGCGGGTCTGCCATAGCTCCCCGTCGGCGCTCTCCTCACCCGGATTGTTCCGGTAATACTCGCGGACCACGCGGTCGTCCCTGGCGTCGACTAGGCCCTGAAACGCGCGGTGCCTGAGGTGGCGGTGGTCGGCGGAAGTGACGATCTGCGGCGTCGGCGCCCTGGCCTCCGCTTCCCAGAGGGTGTGGCAGTCGTTAAAGTTCATCAACGACCGCGGGCGGCTGAGGCGCCAGGCCGCCGCGTCCCAAGCGCGGGCGCGGACTCCGACGCCGTCGCAAAGGAGCCGAGGGGGATGCGGTCGTCCCCGAAGCGGATAGTCGCGGTGAACATTCCGTTCTGCCGCGATCGGACGCCGCGGAAACCGGTAGTGTTGTTCCTCCTCGGAGGCATGGTGGTGGCACGACAGTGCGTGGAGTGGAGGTGCGGCAGTTTATAACGCGCATTCATGGCCACGCGTTACAACTCCCGCACCACGCGGCAGGACTCCCGTGCCACGCGGCAGGACTCCCGCGCCACGAGGTACAATACACACTACCACCCACACCTCTCTCTCACTCCCCCAAGCTAAAAAAAAGGATGGGGGCTGTGGCCGCATTTGTAGGGGAAGGGACATTGGTCCCGGTTTGGGGGATGATCCGGGACCAATGCCCATGCGCGCGACACGTGGCCTGTGGCTAGGGATTCGTCCCGGGTCGTGCCACGAACCGGAACCATTGGCTCCCCACGAACCGGGACAGATGCCCCCAGGTGGTTTCTGCTGCCTCGGACACACGAACCGGGACCAATGCATGGCACTTGTCCCGGATTTTGGTGCAACCGGGACAGATGCCCCTGCACCCCTGGACGAAATGGGTTGTTTCCACTGGTGATTCATGCCCTAAGATTCGTGCCCCGGACAAAACATGCACTGTCCATAGAGCATTCACTGTGGACACGGATCTAAGGTGAATCTTGCACCGGTACCTACGGCTCCCTGTAAAAAAATCCGTGATGGAAGTCGAAGGCTGTGCCTGATGTGATCGAAGTTCCTATAGTAGTGGTAGGGTAGTTCTGAGTTGAATGCAGGAAACAATTCAAGGTAAGGTTTTCAATCTGCAATGTTAAACTGAGTTTTACAGAATTAATCCACTGACATGAATGAGCAGATACTTGTAGATGTCTTGAACAAACACCACCGCAGCAAGGCACACGTACGCGATCCGTTGTTATTCTTCTTCCTATTTATTTTGCTGGTTTCCATTTCATCGTGACAGATTCACTCGCTCGCCGGTAACCAAACATAATAAATGGCGAACACGAACTTAACAACTCGCGAAGAGATCACCAGGCGTATGTACTACACCCTCCGTTCGAAATTAGATGACTTGTGTTTGTCTAAACATGGATGTATCTATATACTAAAAGATGTCTAGATACATCCCTATTTAGACAAACACAAGTCATCTAATTCCGAACGGAGGGAGTAAAAAGTAGGCTCGAGGGTGGCAAGAAACTCCTGCATGTTCCAGTAGCTGGAGCCGCCTTGGGCGACAGCCTTGGCCGCTGCCTGCCGGACCTTCGCCGCCCTTGCCGAGATCGCCTCGTCACCCATCACCTCATTCAACTTCTCTCCTCTCTCCGCCCTGCTCACCACGAAGCTCTCATCATCCCAGATCCAATTCTCCATCCACAGCTCGAAGCCGCCGTGCCTTATCACTGTCGCGATCAGCCGCTGGTCGCCCAGCGTTGGCCACACCAGCATCGGTACACCGTACGCGGCCGACTCCGTCATCGAGTTCCACCCGCAGTGGCTCAGGTACAGCCCCACGGCCGGGTGCCTCAGCACCGCCTCCTGGTCCAGCTGGCAACCCTTTACACGCGAGCCAGGAATCCGTCGCCCATCACATCCCCCAACTCAGCGGTGTCCTCGCGATCCACCACCGTGGTCTTCACCACCCACAGTAACCGGCAGCCGCTGGCCTCTACCCCAGCGCCGATCTCCCGGATCTGGTCCAGCAGCGCCGCTTTACGGTTGCCGAAGGCCACATACATCACGGACCGCGCTGGCTACTGGTCGAGCCAGGTGATAGGGCAGGCGGTATCGCTGCTTCCCGCGCCCGTGCTTGTCGACTTGAGGAGGCCGACTGCGAAAACCGGCGGGAACGCGGGAACGACCTTGCCGCTGCGCAGGGCGGCGAGTGCGTCCGGCTCCAGGGCGTCGAACATGTTGACGATGATGCCGTTTTCTTGGGCGATCTCACTGCCGTTGGCGATGAACTGCTTGGTGAAGAGGCTGTTGGGGTCACACAGCCCTTTGGGGGGGGGGGGGGGGGGGGTAATCAACCGGGAGGAGCCCGATGCCAGGGATGTCGACGTCGCCGGCGAGGTGGTCTGCCTTGGCGTCACGCAGGTACGTTGGAGAGTAGGCTAGGAAGGACAGCATGGTCGCCCAGGAGATGAAGAGGATGCGGCACGGAAGGCGCAGCTCGTCCTTGGCTATGGGGATGATCTGGGAGGCCAAGGTGACGTCGGTGACGACGGCTGACGCGCGCGGGGTGGCGCCGGCGATGAGCGGACCGAGGAGGTGGGCCATGTCTTGATAAATTAACATATTTGTCTAGCTAATTATTATAGTACATGTTGGCTATCTATACTTCTTATAAAGCAAAACCCCACTAACATGCATTTATTATTTTTCTATCTCAACATGCAAGCTATCCATATCATCCACTATCTTAACCAATCAATTGTCCATGTCATCTCCACTCATATTTATTAATCATTGCATGTATTATTTCTTAAATCATTCAATTATTCATATTAACAATTTAAAATATATCTATGATCAATTGAATTTTTCATATTCACTTAGAAACCATAATTTATTACATCTCTCATAACTTTTTGTTTATACTATGCTGTAGTTTCTAAAGCGATCCCCGCAACAACGCGCGGGGTCTACTTCTAGTATAGTTGACTATAGATGACATTGCAAGTTCTTATAGCCGGTTGTTGGCTGTACTATTGAACTTGCTCTAAGCAGTGGAAATTCTTTAGAATCTTTAGCGTCTCAAAATCGTTCACGTTTCTGCACGTCTCGCGTAGTCTATCTCGCAAGCACGTCGGATCAAAATGCTTGATCTTACTTCCTCGCAAAAAATAAAAATAAATGTTGGTACGAGTTGGATTTAATTGCAGATTCTTTTCCCTTTCACGTTTGTTTTATTTATCCAACTGTGCACGATCGAACATTTCACTTTCATCAAAACTTGAACATGGGCAGGCGGTATCGCTGCTTCCCGCGCCCGTGCTTGTCGACTTGAGGAGGCCGACCGCGAAAACCGGCGGGAACGCGGGAACGACCTTGCCGCTGCGCAGGGCGGCGAGTGCGTCCGGCTCCAGGGCGTCGAACATGTTGACGATGATGCCGTCTGCTTGGGCGATCTCACTGCCGTTGGCGATGAACTGCTTGGTGAAGAGGCTGTTGGGGTCACACGGCACCTTCGGCGGGGGGGGGGGGTAATCTACCGGGAGGAGCCCGATGCCAGGGATGTCGACGTCGCCGGTGAGGTGGTCTGCCTTGGCGTCACGCAGGTACGTTGGAGAGTAGGCTAGGAAGGACAGCATGGTCGCCCAGGAGATGAAGAGGATGCGGCACGGAAGGCGCAGCTCGTCCTTGGCTATGGGGATGATCAGGGAGGCCAAGGTGACGTCGGTGACGACGGATGACGCGCGCGGGGTGGCGCCGGCGATGAGCGGACCGAGGAGGTGGGCCATGTCTTGATAAATTAACATATTTGTCTAGCTAATTATTATATTACATGTTGGCTATATAGTTGACAATAGATGACATTGCAAGTTCTTATAGCCGGTTGTTGGCTGTACTATTGAACTTGCTCTAAGCACTGGAAATTCTTTAGAATCTTTAGCGTCTCAAAATCGTTCATGTTTCTGCACGTCTCGCGTAGTCTATCTCGCAAGCGCGTCGGATCAAAATGCTTGATCTTACTTGCTCGCAAAAAATAAAAATAAATGTTGGTACGAGTTGGATTTAATTGCAGATTCTTTTCCCTTTCACGTTTGTTTTATTCATCCAACTGTGCACGATCGAACATTTCACTTTCATCGAAACTTGAACATGTCTTTTGTACGAACTAGCAAGGTGGCCCTCGCAAAAGCGAGGGCATCATGGTTAAAACCTCAAAAGTGACTCTAAAATATACACATGGTTTTATAGAAATTCATATTAGTATGCATATGGTGTGACGTACTACACAAATTTGTGGAAACGAATTTTTGTTTTTTGGATTTCCTGAAAGACCATCACTCTGGAATCTAGAGACCTATGATGTGATCCACCATCATTCCACATCTTGTGGATGATGACGTTCAATAGTAAAATGAATGATAAGTCTCCGGATAAATAGATAGGACTCAAATGCGTGTTACATTTGTTTCTAGAATGAACAACCTACAATTTGCAATAAACTGAAAACCAAATCCTTGCATGACACAAATGCCATCAGGCCATCGGTTCCCCCTGACCTGGGCCTAAAATCAATGCTCTTGACACCAGGTTGTATCTGTTCTCTGAGCATCGGAGTAACATCAGATCAACCGAGATATATTTTTGATAAATCTAGGGGTTTATGAACGACAAGAAGGGTCATACAAGGTCCAACCTGGAGATCTTCGTCCTGCCGACCAGTACCTCTTTTTACGGGACCACATTGACTGCTCTTTTTTAACTACACTATCTAATGGTCGATAATTGGCACTCTTCTTTAAAAAACTCATTCCTCAGCACAGGCTAAGAAAAATACTTATTACACGAGCCTTTATGACAGAATTTCTGACATGAATCAAATAATATTATGAATCTCAATAAGTATATCAAAACTCAGTTTGTTTTTAAAAGGATGTAAAACCTTCACATATACCTACACTGGCACATGCATCATGTAACAACTAAAAGGGTTAGATTTGAAGCTATTTTTTAGAAGGATGTCTCTTTGCAAGTGCCTACACGATAGCTGTTAAGGAAATTCATGTGTTGATTAGTAGAGACTGGACCAGATTGTCACAACCACCTTCTTGGGTTACCAGACATATGGTGTTGTTGGGCACTCTGTTCAGTTATGTTACTGGTCGATAATAGAACCTGGCTTTTGGGGGGATAATTATAAAAAAAAGATGCCAAGCATAAAAACAAATTGTATATAAGATCTAAAAAGCAAGTGTTCACACATCTCACATGGTAATTTTGATTTCGCCTCCCTCTCTAAAAGTGATGCCAAGGGTAAAAAGCTCATATGTAAAATACGTGGTACTGAGTACTAACAAAGTGCATACTTGGATGGTAAATGTGAGAATGAATCAAAATTTGGAGAATCGAAATGACTTCTAAAAGAACGACCCAAACTACTTCCTGTCAAAATCCATTAGAGCCCTATTGCCCATGAATTGCACTTCTTTAGAGCAAGCCAGATGGTAATATTATTCGGTTGGATGTCCTGTGGCGTTTAACATGTATGCATGACAAACGAATTCATAGAAATACAAACTGAACTTTCAGTAAAGTGCATCCAGACATCCCCTTTAAAAAAATGCATCCGCACATAGAAAACAACAACTTAAAAAAACTAAGTACTCTTTATGTACTATGGTCTAACACTCAATATAGTAATTTTATTCAGACAGAAATTTAGGAGTTGTCAGCATCGATGAAATATTATACACAAAAAATTAAGGCCGCTTGAACATGCAAGGTTATTGGTTTTCACATGCAGGCATAATCAAGTACCTAAGCTAAGCACCAGAGGTAGGGTACCATAAACGGAAAGCTAATATTAACTCTCCTTTCGTAATCATCCAAAGAATGATATGCTAGCCATGGGGGTGACGCTGTTGAAGTCTGAACAGTACATGAAGAGATTCTCCGGCGGATACGTAGCAGCGTGCTCTCAGCGGCAACTTGAGCGGAAATCCCTGTGACGCCCCATGTGAGAGTACCGATGGTGAAAGGAGGATCGCGTAGGCGTAGAGATGGTGGGCGGCGGCCACGACCTTGTGATTGATGAATCGGGAGAAAGCGGATGGTGAAAATAGGGTTTCTTATATCAAAAGAAAATACGTTTGGGAATAGATAAGAGCCGTACATATGTTCTGTGTCGTACGTGACATGAGATAGGAATAGGTTACTACTCCAAGAGGTACACATTTTTTTTTCTTTTGACACGCTGATGTACTGGATATTTTTAGAGTTACGCTATTTGCTAAATCTTAACAATAGATTTTATATCTAACTATCAATATAATTCGAATGGGGCGTGGCTAACCTGCGTGCGCGAGCATAATCCCTCCGTCGATCGGTTTCCGACCGCGTACGCTTACCAGAAGTAGAGAATCGGACCAAGCCATAGTATTTCCTTTTTGGGCCATGTGTCTTGTGCTGCACGCGCAAACGCATATAAAAGATTTCCCACGCATATAAACAATTACGAGCCAATTTTTATACACTGATTTTTTAGAAGCCTATTCCCTTTATTCGCCTACACTTTTATGGTGAGAAAAAAATGTTTCCTGTAATCGTTGTTATACATTAAGAAAAAAGGTCTACAATATTACTTCCCTTTTCGGGCTAGTGATTTTTTAGGGTAAGAAAAAAAGGGTGGGAGATAAAAAAATTCCACTTCCAGCTAGCATAATTTTTTTTTACTTTCAACTAGTATAAAAATTCCCACCGTCTAGTAGAAAAACATACACTTCCAACTTGTAGAAAAAGTTCCACTTCCAACTAGTATAAAATTGTTCCACTTCCAACGGGCGATGCTACCTTGCGCGCGCGACGGTAACGTTTTCGTCGATTGGTATTCCGACCAGACGCGCATTACCAAAGCTTATCCTTATTTTGTTTTTTCGTCGATCGCGCGAGTTTTTTTTTCCGTTACGTGACACGTTCACGGATCGCGTCCGTTCGACCCGGTTCCCGCGCAAACAATTAGGAGCCATTTTTTGTACGCTGGTTTTTTAGGAGCCTATTCCCTTTTAATCGCCTGCACTTTTATGGTGAGAAAAAATGTTTTTGCTGTAATCGCCCACAATATTAATTCCCTTTTAGGGCTAGTGATATTTTAGGGTAAGAAAAAAAAGGGTGGGAGATAGGAAAAATTCCACTTCCAACTAGTATATATTTTTCACTTTCAACTAGTATAAAAATTCCCACTGTCTAGTAGAAAAAATACACTTCCTCCCCTTCGCTGCTGCCGGAGGGGCGCCGGCGAACAACCGCTGCGCTGCTCCGTCGACCTGCGCGGCTTGGCGGCATCGTCACCGGCATGGAGGAGCAATGGAGAAGCTGGATGGGGGGCTGCTGAGGGCGGTGGTCTGCGGCGTCGGGGATGCGCCTGGTTGGAGGTGGCCGGCCCGGGACGGTGGCGGTCGAGGCGGTGGAGGCCGGGCCGCCGGGCTCGGGCGGCGGCCGGCAGGAGGTCTGCGTACGGTGGAGATCCGCCGGTGGTGCTGCAGGGGCTGGGCCGCTGCTGCTGTACTCAAGTATGTTAGAGGTTGCGCGCCCAGATGGGATTGGCAGGCCCGATCTGGGCTTGGCAGGCCCGGTCGTGGTTGGCTGTGGCGCTGCGCCTCCGGAGCTGCTGCTGGGTGTGCGAGCCGCCGCTGGGCGCAGGCTGCGTTGGCCCGGAGGTGGTGTCTTTGGAGCTCCCGTCGGCATGGTACCGCGAGGCGACGTCCTCTCCGACCGGTGTCTCCGCGTGGTGCGGCGTTTCGGGCGCGGGATCGACGGCATCCGGGTCCCAACTATGTCGGGAGGTGCTGCGGGTGGTGAGAGTCGGGGAAGAGGAAGCCGGGGAAGCTACCCCGGATCTGCGCTTGGGTCGCAGTTGGCATGGCGCTTGGCGCAGGCTGCATTGGCCCCGAGGGAAAACCACTTCCAACTAGTGTAAAAATGAAAAAATAAACGGACAAAATGAAAATTTTATGATATTAGTGTAGTATGAAAATCATTAATAAAAAATGCCACTGCTACAAGTGGTTTGTGTGGTTGTGGTCTCTAAAAATTATAGAGTATTCTATTTAGTATATTTCGTGAAAAATTATAAAAAACTTCAAAGAATTTTTTTTGTACTAAGTAAAGTATAAGAGTAATTATTTTCTTGTTGTCTCAAATATAAATTATTGCTTAATCTTTTTCGGTACTAAGTAAAGTAGAAGACTGATTATTTTATTGTTGTCTCAAAGATAAACTATTGTTATGTTTTTCTGGTAATTCGTTACATACTTTTTTAGGACGTTTTTTTGTGTGCAAAAAAACTTGATAACATTTTTAAGGGCTAGTGACTTGTAGGGTAAAAAATAATTGGGTGGGAGATGGAAAAGAATTTCAGTTCCAACTAGTACAAAATGTTATCAGTTACAATGAATGGAAATTAGCAGACATCACCCTTGATAGCATTCTAAATTAGTTTTTCAAAAGTTGGTAATTTTTTTGTTCATCGCACCTTGGTTTCATTCTCAACTAGTTTTCACAGGGGTTGTGATTTTCATTCATTTCCCTTGATAAAAATTTTGAAAAAAATATATAGGGTTTTATAAGGGTTGGTATTTTACATTCATCACCCCCCCGATAAAAACATTATTGAAAAAATATAGGTTTCTAAAAGGTTGGTAATTTTCATTCAACAACCTTGATAACAGTTCTTGAATTTTTTTTTGTAAAAGGTTGGTAATTTCCATTCACGACCCTTCATAAAAATTCTTGGGGAAATATATATAGGTTTTTTAAAAGGTTGGTAATTCCATTCATCGCCCTTGATAACATTCTTGAAAAAATATAGATTTTAAAAAGGCTAGTAATTTACATTCATCAACACCACCACCACCACCACCACCCGATAAAAAACATTATTGAAAAAATATATATACATATATATTTCTAAAAGGTTGGTAATTTCCATTCATCACAATTGATAACATTCTTGTGAAAAAATATATATAGATTTTAAAGAGGTTGATAATTTCGATTCATCGCCCTTGGTAACATTCTTGGGGGAAATATATATATATGTTTTTTAAAAGGTTGGTAATTTCCATTCAACGCCATTGATAACTTTCTTGGTAAAAATATATATAGGTTTCTAAAAGGTTGGAATTTCCATTCATCGCCCTTGATAACATTTTTGAGAAAAAATATATAGATTTCTAAAAGGTTGGTAATTTCCATTCATCGCCCTTGATAACATTCTTGGGAGAAATATATATAGGCTTCTAAAAGGTTGGTAATTTCCATTCATCGCCCTTGATAACATTCTTGGGAAACAAAAATATATATAGGTTTCTAAAAGGTTGGTAATTTCCATTCATTGCCCTTGATAACATTTTTGGGAAAAATATATATAGGTTTCCAAAAGATTGGTAATTTTCTTTCAACATCCTTGATAAGAGTTCGTGAAAAAAAAGGTTTCTAAAAGATTGGTGATTTCCATTCATCGCCCTTGATATCATTTCTTTGACAAAAAATATATAGGTTTTAAAAAGGGTTGGTAACTTACATTCATCGCCCTTGATAACATTCTTCGGAAAAATATATATAGGTTTCTAAAAGGTTGGTAATTTCCATTCATTGCCCTTGATACATGACACTTGATAATATTTCTTGAAAGTTTTTTACTTTCGTAGTTTTCATTCATCACCCTTGATAAACATTCTCAAGAAAGCTTTTTAGATTGGTATTTTTCATTCATCACGCTTGATAACATCCTTGATAGGATTTTAGGTTGGTGAGTTTCATTCATCACACTTAATAACATTAAAAAAAGTTTTTTTGGTTGGTAATTGTCATTCATCACACTTGATATCATTCTCAAAAAAGGTTTTTAGGTTGGTAATTATCATTCATCACACTTAATAACATCCTTGATACGTTTTTAGGTTGGTGATTTGCATCCATGACACTTGATAAATATTCTTGAAATGTTTATATGTTGGTGATTTCCATTCATCACACTTCATAACATTCTCAAAAAATAGGTTTTTAAGTTGGTAGTTTTCATACATCACACTTGATAATATTCTTGAAAAGTTTTTTACTTTGGTAGTTTTTCGTTCATCACACTTGATAACATTCTTAACAAAAAAATTGGTTGGTAATTTTAATTCATCACATTTGATAACCTTATTAATAAGGTTTTTAGTTTGGTAATTTTTATTGATCCCTCTTCATAATATTATTAAAAAATGGTTTTTAGGTTGGTGATTTCCATTCATCACACTTGATAACATTCTTAAAAAGGGGTTTTTCTCTTGGTAACTTTTATTCATTGCACTTGATAACATTCTTAGAATGTTTTTAGGTTCGTAATTTTCATTCGTCGCACTTGATAACATTCTTAAAATGTTTTAATGTTGGTAATTTTCATACATCCAAATTGATAACATTTTAAAAAGTTTTTAGTTTGATAATTTTAATTCATCACACTTGATAACCTTTTGAAGAATGTATTTAGGTTGATAATTTTTATTAACCCCCCTTCATAACATTCTTAAAAGGTTTTTAGGTTGGTGATTTCCATTCATCGGACTTCATAACATTCTTAAAAAAGGTTTTTAGGTTGGTAATTTTAATAGATTATTTTACCAACCACCTAACGAGAAATTTACCAATCTTGAAACTAGTAAATATGTTAACAAGTGTCTACCACACAAGTCACGAGGCTAAAACTAATTGAATACGTCAGCACCTAGTAAGAAAGTTATCAATCATAAAACTAATAAACATGTTACCAAGTATGTAGCAAACAAGTTAGCATACTAACCACTAGTAGAATATGTAATGAAACACCTAGTGAGGAAGTTACCAATCAAACAAGAGGTCCCATGTCCATACTAGTAGAAAGTAGGTTATATATTGTTCATATTTTTAATACTAGAAGAAAGTGTTTTTTTCCCACCCTTTATTGTTTCCTCTGAAAAACTACCGGCCCTAAAAGGGAACTCAAAATAAATTTGACCTAAGAAAATTATATTTTTCATAAGAAATACGTGTTTTCATTATATTGTGAACATGCATTTTCCTACAAAATATATGTTCCATAACACAAATAAATAGGGAAGAGAGGTCTACGATTTTGAGAGAAAAGTTGATCCAAAGTAATGTCCACGGGTTCAACGTTCATAAGTTTAAAAAGTTTCGCAAGTTCTAGCAAATTTTTGCGGAATGAAAAGTATTCCTTTCATCCTTTATTAGTAAACCGTGAAAAAAAAGGAGAAGAGGGGAACGATATGAAGCAAAAGCATAGAAGCGACAATGTACGAATTGTAGCTGCAATATATTCTTGTGAAAACAATTGTAGATGCAAAATTCGTCGTTTTACATCCAAAAAAATAATCTTTTTCTGCAAAACTTTATGTCGGGCACATAAAAATACGAAGATGTGCGTTCTCAAAGATATTTTAGACAGATGGAACTGGTTTTGGCATCCCCTCGTGTCGCCTCCTCTAGACGACGGGGGGCGAAACCCTACCGCCCGCCGCCACCAACCCCTCCTGCCTCCCCTCGTCGCCCCTGGAGGCCGCCGCCGGACAAGGCCGGGCAGCACCGGTGAAGGGGGCGGCGGGGCCTGGTGTCTCTCGGCTCCCTGCTCGACGGTATGGAGAGAGGCCGGCGGGCAGGGCGTGGACCGGCGGCTGCGACGGATCCCGGCGGGTATAGGACTCCTCCAGGCAGCGCCTTGGCGGCATCTCGAGGCATGGGCGCCGGAGCCGCGTCTCCTCTAGTGGGACGGCTCACCAGGCTCGATCTGGGCCTTCAGCGGGCCAGGCCGGCCTGTTGGAGCTTGGGTCGAGCGGGAGGCGGCCGGCCATGCCGTGTCGGCTAGCGACGGATGCGGCTCCTCGCGGCAGAGGTGCCGAAGGCGGTTTCTCCGGTGGGACTGCGCGCTGAGCCTGATCTGGGCCTTCTGCGGGCCAGGCGGGTCTGTGGGGGGCATGGTCGAGCCGGCGGTGGCCGGTCCCGGCGTGTCTGCCAGCACTGGCGGATGCGGTGCTCTGACGTCCGAGCAGCCGGAGCAACCTGGACCAATGCGGGTCTGGGTGTGTTGGGGTCGTTGTGCTCGGTGTGCCGTCGCCGCGGCTCTGGTGGATGTTGCTGCACTCTCGGGAGCTCGTGCGTGGGCGGGTCCGTTTTCTCCGCCCCCGGTTGTCCGGCTTGGCGGCGTGAGATCCCGCGTCCGGGAGGTCTACTGAGGCTGCGGCGACCGTAGGCAGGGTGGCGCTCTTCCGGTGGGTGTCCAGTGGAGAAAGCTACGTGGGAGGATGGTGTGGGCAGTGCCCCTGCTATAGGGCGGTGGCTGGACATCACGGGTCCGGTCGGACCCGGCCAGGCTAGGCGGGCCTTGTTTATCTGGCTGCTGCATCCGACCGGCTACCGCTTTTCGGCGGTGGAGGCAGATCCCTCCCGGGTGTTGACGTGTCGTTTTCACCTTGCGGTTGCCTCTCTTGTTCCTACCGGCGATGTGTCGTGGTCCCCGGTGAGATGGCGGCGTTGATTTCTCTACCGTGGTGGCGTGCACTGGTGTTTGGTAGGTTTGGTGGAGCATCTCGGAGTGCCCGGGGGTGTGGGGTTTGGGAGGTTGGGAGAGATCCTTGTCGTTTCGACGCCCACGCGGTGACGTATGCGGACGTGGCCCTCCTTCTTGTGGGGCGTTGGGTATACCTCTTCTCCACCCCCCGCTGCGGGTCGGGGAAAACCCTAGGATGGATCCGGGGATAACCCTTGGAACGGTCCGGGCAACAGCGTCGCCATCGTCGCAACCCGCTTGTGGTGTTGCTTGGTTCGCGGTGCTTCGGAGCGCTAGGGGAGAGGTGGATTTGCTCGGAGGACGCGGCGGTGGAGAGTCTTCTCCGTTTTCGTCGAACCGCTATTGTCGGCGTTTTTTTTCTCTTTTGTTTTCTTCTCTGGTTTTCTTTTGGGCATGAGTTGTGTTGTTTTGCCCCAGCAGTGTTGTCGCGGTTGTATCGGGTGGTTGCTATATTTATATAGCGGGACGAAAGCCTGTTTCGTGGAAAGATATTTTAGACACTTGAACACATTCTAAAAACTTTCAGCTTTTTTCTAGATTATGTTATTTTTGTGTAGCTCAAAACAAAACAAAAATCCGTATTATGATTCCGTATTCCGAACATGTCCAGATAATACATAAAACTTTTTCGCAGTCGCACTCCAAATTTAAAACCTCTAAAAGACGAAGCAGTATCTCATGAAACGTTTTTTATCACCGAAACATGTCATTTACACAGTGAAAAAAATCATTTAAAATTTATGTCGCGCAAAAAAATACAATGTTATACATGTGAGTTTTCTTTATATATT
Source organism: Alopecurus myosuroides (assembly GCA_028641055.1). Lineage (NCBI taxonomy): Eukaryota > Viridiplantae > Streptophyta > Magnoliopsida > Poales > Poaceae > Alopecurus > Alopecurus myosuroides. Next base: position 731,614,968 of record CM054057.1, on the reverse strand, counting down.
TTTTAATATTTAGAGCATTTTATTCTTTTGAAAATCGGTACAGTTGCCCATAGCTCCAAAACATCCATTTGAAAATTTCTTCTTCCGTTATATTGTAGAAAAAGAAATATACGCACCCAAGCTAGCTGCTACGTTGCAACTAGCAAGCACCGAGAAAAAAAAAATGCTACGTGAGCTAGCTAATACCAGCACCTAGCATGTAAAAGGGAAAAAAGAAAAAAAAGAATCGAAGCCAACTCCCGTGCGCTCACGTACAGAACGCGGAACCGGCCGATCCAAAGCGCGACCAAAGAACGCGGGACAACGGCGCCTACACGCGCGACCAAAGCGCACGAGCGCGCTCGCGCGCTCGTCCAAAAGCAATTTCGTCATTTACATAGCATGGAAATTACCACACATCACCCTAGATAACATTCTCAATTAGTTTTTCAGCGCTTGGTAATTTTTCCGTTCATCACACATTGGTAACATTCTCAGCTAGTTTTTCACAGGGTTTGTGATTTTCATGCATTGCCCTTGATAACATTCTTGAAAAAATATAGATTTTTATATGGATTGGTAATTTACATTCATCACCCCCTAATAAAAAACTATTGAAAAAATATATAGTTTTTAAAAGGTTGGTAATTTTTATTCATCTGCCTTGATAACATTTCTTGAAAAAAAAATATAGGTTTCTAAAAGGTTAATAATTTCCCCTTGATAATATTTCTTGGGCGAATAATATTTTTTCTAAAAGGTTGGAAATTTCCATCCACAGCCCTTCATAATATTCTTAGGGAAATATATATAGGTTTTTTAAAAAGTTGGTAATTTTCATTCATCGCCCTTGATAGCATTCTTGAAAAAGAGGTTTTAAAAGGGTTGGTAATTTACATTCATCACACACACACACCCCACCCCACCACGATAAAAAACATTATTTAAAAATATATAGGTTTTTCAAAGGTTGGTAATTTTCATTTAACCGCCTTGATAACAATTCATGAAAAAAATATAGGTTTCTAAAAGGTTGTTAATTTCCATACATCACCCTTGGTAACATTTTTGTGAAAAATATATGTAGGTTTTAAAGAGGTTGATAATTTCGATTCATCGCCCTTGGTAACATTCTTGGGGGAAATATATAGGTTTTTTAAAAGTTTGGTAATTTCCATTCAGCGCCCTTGATAACATTCTTGGTAAAAATATATATAGGTTTCTAAAAGGTTGGTAATTTTCATTCATCGCCCATGATAACATTCTTGGTAAATATATATATAGGTTTCTAAAAGGTTGGTAATATCCATTCATCGCCCTTGATAACATTCTTGAAAAAAATTATACAGCTTTCTAAAAGGCTGGTAATTTCCATTCATTGCCCTCGATAACATTTTTGGAGAAAAATATATATAGGTTTCTAAAAGGTTGGTAATTTTCATTCAACAGCCTTGATAACAGTTCCTGAAAAAATATATATAAGTTTCTAAAAGGGTGGTAATTTTCATTCATCTCCCTTGATAACATTTTTTTGACAAAAAATATATAGGTTTTAAAAAGGGTTGGTAATTTACATTCATGGCCCTTGATAACATTTTTGGAAAAATATATATAGGTTTCTAAAAGGTTGGTAGTTTCCATTCATCGCCCTTGATAACATTTATTGCAAAAAAAATATATAGGTTTCTAAAAGGTTGGTAATTTCCATTCACCGCCCTTGGTAACATTCTTGGGAGAAATAAATATATGTATATATATATATAGACACCCTATTTGACACCCTGGGTGCAGAAAACTTATTTTGCGCCCATAATTTATTTTATGTTCCCAAGTCAAAAAATTATGTTACGTATGTAATTATTTATGTTCATGTTTGATCCATAAGAGAATATTCAACATAAATACGAAAAAAATATGAGTCATACCAACATAAAAGTCATAAAAACAACATAAAAATGTGTATTTTTCATTTTTTTGTACCGTCATGTTAATAAAAGTTTTATGTCATGCATACATTTTCTTACATTCTATTCGACATAAGGAATATGACAAAATTTACGTGACGTAAAAATCATGTACGGTTCAAAAGATACAGGGTGGGTGTAGAATAACTATTCTGCACCCTGGGTGTCAATAGCGCTACCATATATATTATATATATTATTTATATTATATATATATATATATATATTATATATATTATATTTATTATATATATATATGTTTTAAAAAGGTTGATAATTTTCATTCACTGCCCTTGGTAACATTCTTGGGACTTAAAACTAGTAGAATATGTTATCAAGCTCCTAACAAAAAGTTACCAATCCTAAAACTAATAAAATCATTACCAAATATCTAGCACACAAGTTATCAAGGTAAAATCAAGGTAAAAATATGTTACCAAGAACCTAGCAAGTAATTTATCAATCAAATAAAAGTTCCCATATCCATACTAGTAGAAAGTGGTAGTTATATTTTGTTCATATTATTTACACTACTACCTCCGATCCGTGTAAAGTGTCGGAAAAACTTAACATGTCACGTACAACTTATACAAGGGTCTGGTGACATTTTTTTTTGGGATGGGAGGGAGTAGTATGTTCCTTTAAAAAACCAGTGGCACAAAAAAGGAATTCAAAATAAACTTAACTAAGAAAAATAATTTATCATAAGAAATACATATTTTCCCTAAAAAGGGGATTAGAAAACTTAAATGTGAACTTTTAGGTTTTCAGTTCAAATTTTATTGTACACTTACTTTTAACTCTAGCGATAAAATATACTAAGGAAAATAGCGCGGGAGGCAAAAGAAAAAAAGGAAATAGAAATGACGCGCGATAGCTAGCTATACTTTGTTCTTGGACCCATCACGCAACGCGCTAGCTAGATCCAATTTTTTTCCCCGAACAAACGCAAGTACGGAGTAGTAGTTGCGCGCGGAAGACACGTACGTACTCGATCGCGCGTGGAAGCAAAGCGCTCGCGCGCGCGTGAGAAAGCGATTTCGTCTTGGAAGAACTATATATAGGTTTTCAAACAGCTTGGTAATTTCTATTGATAGCCCTTCATAACATTCTTGGGAAATATAAAAAATTGGTTTCTAAAAAGGTTGGTAATTTCCATTCATTACCCTTCATAACCTTTTTGAATATCTTTTAAGAACTCAGTAATTTTCATTCATCAACCCCTTGGTAAAAAAAAAAGTTAAAACTAGCACCATAAAAACATGTTCATAAATAGAAGTTCACATTACATAGAAAATGCCGCATGGACTGGCATAGTAATAGCTAGAAAATATCTATTACATAGAAAAACACACGTGGAAGGATATGATTGGGCGTTTCTTCCGCCAGCCCCCAAGAGCCCCCTTGCACTCTAGGTTTGGCCTAGGTTCGCCGGCGCAAAATAGATGTCCTGGCGGGACCCGGGGTGTCGCTGGACGAAATTTGTATTAGCCGGTGCAAAAAATGGGATAAAGTGTGGTCCGAAACGCGCTGAAAGACGAGCTGCGGGGACGGCTGGAGATGCTCTTGGTCGTGTCCCCATGAGCACTTTTTTTTAAGGCGGCGTACAAAAAAACGGCCCGGCCCAGTCACGCCCCGAGGAGGTTGATTAGCGCCAGATTTGGGCAAAAGTTCGTCCGGCGAACCCAACCCGAACCCACAGTATCGGGGCGTCGGTGCTACTTTTACGCTAATTTTTAATGGAAAGAAACCACCTGTGAGCCTCCTTCCCCTCTCTCCTCTGTTTCCACCTGCCATTCCACTGCTCCTCTCTCTCTCCCCCCCTTTATTTCCCCCTCGTTCCTCTCACCGGTGAACCACGAGATGGAGCTGGAGTGGCAGATGAATGGCGACATCGGCAGGTGGCGGATGAGTGGCGACCTCGCCCGTGCACTCCTCGTCGTGCTGACCTGCGTCGCCAACCGGATCAGGTGGCTCAACAGCGGCGTCCCCGCTGCACTCGAGCAGCTAGACGTGGCACGGGATCCTGACAACGAAGCTCCGCACCGTCGCGGGTGCCGTCAAGCGGAGCGCGGCGCAAGGGGCAGCGGCATCAACGACCTGGCCCGGTGGCTGTTGCAGCTCAAGGACGCTGTCCACGAGGCGTACAAGGTCGTCGACGAGTTCCAGTACCGGCTCCTCCGCCCCGATGGTGGCAAGGTCGACTGCGCGCTCCTCGCTTGTCAAGATCGCGGACGAGGTCGTCGACGAGTTCCACTCCTGGCTCCTCCGCCCCGAATGTGGCAAGGTTGACCGACGCGTCGAGCGCGGACAGCTTGGCCTCGCGCCAGGCATCGACGCCCAGGACGTCGGCGAAGCTCCTACTGCCAGGCCTCGACGCCCTCGCCGCTGCGCGTGCCAATGGAGAGGCCTAGGGCGGGTGGCGCCTCCCCGCGCGCCTCCCCTGGTGCTGAGCACGGCAAGGGCGGCGGCTTGCGACCCCGTCGGCGCCGGTGTCCGCCTCAGTGCCCCGCGCGGCCTCCTCTCCCGGCGCCCAGCCGCTACCTCGTTGCGTGCCACGGGCTCGTGGACCTCCGAGCTGATGCCACCTCCATATGCTGCGTACAGACAAAAAAGAAAGGGAAGCGAGGGGCGCCCAAGGCGGCAGGAGTGCTAGCATGACAGCTAGTTGATCGCACGCTCTGTTTCCAACTAGAAGAAAGGGAAGGGAGACGTCGGCACCAGAAAAGGAAAGCGAGAGAGGAAGTTAAACGACCCGAAAGGGAATAGGGAAGAGCGACCTGCTACTACGGCGGAGTAAACAAGCCAAACCAACAGGGACATAACTAGCATGTGAATCGTGACGATGGCAGTGGCTAAACAAAGAAAACATGCGAAAATCTAGACTATGAGACCAACATACAACGGCGGAGATGCGAGCACGGAGATTCATAAAATAAATACAATCCAGGATAAAATATGAACAAAACACAAAAATCTCCCAGTCTGTAGGCGAAGGACAATCACCCGCAAGCAGCAAAATCTCCGACGAAAATCCCCGGTGGACGGATTCCTCCGGCTTAGTCCTCGGATCTGTGGAAAGGTGGATAAGACAGGGTGAGAAAAGCCGTGCGGAAGACGACCAAAACGACGAAGAAATTCGCCCGTCCCCTGTGCTGCACCGAGAAGGTGCCAGAGTTCGTTGGCGCCGGCAAGTCGAGCAGGCAGTCGACGGGGTCGAGTTGTTGTGGGGGAGATGATGAGAAAGGTTGAACGGAGGAGAAGGCTTCTTTTAATTTTTTTTTGAATGAGACAAGAAAAATTGTGCGTGGATTGTAACAGTATAAAGGAAAAGGCCAAAAAAGCCCAGAAATAAAAGGGAATAGGAAATATGCTCAGGTAGCGCGCGGACCACAACGGGTCCAAAAAAAAGCAAAAAAAGAAAAAGAAAAAAGGGAATCGGGAATAGGCCCACGTAGCGCGTGGACCACAGCACGTACCCGCGCGTCCGACCGAGCGAGCGGTCGAGCGCTCGTGAAAGAGCGTTTTCGATTCGAATGATGTGGCTCAACGTGGTGCTTCTATTAGACAACCGTATATTGCTTTTAGTATATAATAGATAGATATACCAAATGCTCTCTGCTACAGTTTTAGCTTACACTCATCTGATTACATTGTTCTCTCCCTATCTTATTACTATGGTATACGTCTAATATTCATTTTTTTGCACGCTTTATGCTAGGCGAAAAGGTGAGACATAAATATGTACTAAAACATACGGAAGAATTTACTTCGTACCAAATTTTCTATAGTTAGATCTAAAGAGTTAGCTCAAGCACATGTATAGAAAATTTTCTTGCTTTGTTATAGGTTAAATATGATTCTGTATGCTTGTTTATCAAAAGAATGATACTTCGTATTCAGCAATTTTTTTAATATCAAGGAAACTTTCATCCTTTTGCACGCGATTATTTGTTTGCATATGTTTTACTGCAGCCAGACATTGCTGTGAAAGTTGCCATATGTTAGCTCTTCATTTATGATATTATTTTGAGGAATTCATTACACCAACAAGCATAGAGGGTTGTGGAATAGAGATCAACACATTTCTTGTTATAGGGTTAACACTGGGTTAAGATACATACTAAGGAAAGGAAGAGGTCCCAATGAAATCCAAGGTGTTAACCGAAGTGTGAGAAAGTGGGAAACAGAAATTCATAATAGTTATAACAGAGTGCACCTAAGTGTCTATAAGTAGCATTTTTGTCAACATGTTTTTTACTTTCTGCGCTCTGTAGCAACTCACGGGTAATTGGCTATGATCTCTAATATAGCTAAATTGATATCCTAGACCATTATGGATTTTTTTTATTTTCCTCCTACATGCATATGTATTTTTTTCTATATTGAAATGGCTCTTAATTCATCAAGATTCGAAGTTATTATTCATACATCCAAAATGCGAAAATTATTGTTGACTCTATTTTCTAGATATATGGATCTTAATTTTTTTTCTGATATGGAAATGGTTGTGGATGCATTATTATTTTCCAGGATATATACATTAAGATTTTCTGAATATATGCATCCGGATTTTATTTATTTTTGCTATGGAAATGGTTGTTATAACGTTTTAGGATATATGCATATGAAATATGTAATTTTTCTGATATGGAGTTTTTTTAGTGGGGACGTCACTCCTTCCCCACAACCGGCATTGAACCCCTCAGTACAACACGGTAGGCGTTTAGGGGCACTTTTAAGTGCCCTTAAATATGTACTTAGTGCCCCTAAAACCTTTTAGTGGCACTTTGCCAAAGGGATCCGGTTGATCATGTCTCTAAAAGGTTTTAGTGGCACTTTGATAAAGTGCCACTAAAGTTCTATCTATAGTGGCACTTTCAAAAGTTTCACTAAAACCTTTTAGTGGCACTTTGCCAAAGTGCCACTAAAACTAATAGAGGCAATTCGGCACAATGCCACCAAAAGTATAAGTGGCACTTTGGTAAAGTGCCCCCGATTGAATTAGTGGCACTTTGGCAAAGTGTCACTAATAATTTTAGTGGCACTTTGTCAAAGTGCGCCCAATTCAATTAGTGGCACTTGATAAATGTGCCACTAAAACCATTAGTGGCACTTTAAAACAGTGTACTCAATTCAATCTGGCAGTTTAACAGCAAATTGTCTCTAGTTCATAATTTGGAACTCATGCACATCATCTTGAATAAACAACAAGTCTGGAATCCAAATGTATCTAGATCTATAAACCACAAATCTTGAATATATGCACATAATCTGAAATTCCCTTACATTTCCAATAACATCACAATGACAACAAGGTTAGATCCACTTCGCTAGTGCTCCACCTTGCTGGCGCACAAGATCGCCGTTGCCCTAGTTCCTCTGCGCCCCAGCCCCTAATCGTCTCCGGCGAAGCTACTCGCCCCAGCTCCTCTTCGCCAAGTAGAAGATCGACTAGGATCCTCTTCTCTCTAGCTTGACCACAAAGGTTCATGTTAGCACACTGGTAGAAAATAGGCATATAGTCCCGGTTCGCCAGGGCCAAAAGTCCCGGCCGCGCAACCGGGACTAGCTATGCGCGACTAAAGAGCCCCCCCTATAGTCCCGCCGCTTACGGACCGGGACTAAAGGCCCGTCCACGTGGGCGCCAGGAGTCCGTCGCGGCGGAGGACCTTTAGTCCCGGTTCTTGTGGCTAACCGGGACTGAAAATCTGCGCAGGTTCAGGGTTTTAGGCCCCCTAAATCTGTTTCCTTTTTAATTTGTTTTGTTTTATTTCTTTTATATTTTATTTTGTGTTTTATTTTAATTTTGATGAAGTTTCAGTACACATATATATATTTTTACGATACTATATACATGCATATATATATATGAAATTTCAAACAAGGAGAATTCAATAGGAATATATAATATATATTCAATATCGGGTGACCATATATACAACCTCGAACAAGTTTCCATATTACACAATAAAGATGGATGACCATACACAAATTCGAACAAGATTCAAAGTACTCAGGGCTGCTCATGCGTATAATAGTCATCGTCGGTGGACGCATGGTACTCTCCTTTCCTATCGATGACATGCCTAAGGAAAAAATCCTGCTATTTCCTCTTGAATTGGTCGGAAGCGAGCTTCTGGAGTAAGCGCCCTCCGCAAGTTATTGAGACCCCTCCGCATGGTCTCGTCCTTCTTCATCTCAGAGATTTCTTTCCGTATGTTCTCACAGACATAGTATCCACATAGGCCGGTCCCCGGTGGCTGCTTATCCACATCTTTGACCACATTTTTAAATTGTAGCTGTTCTTTGAATCCACCGACATGTCCCTGTGAGAACCGTCTCTAAACTCTACATTGCAAATAAAATTAAATGAACAAGGGAGTTATTAGCTACTGCATATTAGGAAATGAACAAAAGATGAGACCGATCGATATAGAGCGGAAATGATTGAAGATAATTACCTTTGCATCATTTTTCTCATGTCGACCCAAAGATTTGTATCTGAATTCATAGAGTCAATGATAAAAAAAGTGGAGGTGCACTACAAGAAATTTGTTGATACATGACCCTCAATTTTTGTCACCGAAAGGTCACATGCTTTCATTCATGACCCCTTTTTGACCAAAAATTGAAAGTCACATACCGAGCGTCTTATTCGATCGTCAACGACCCTTTTAATGGAATGGTCATATAGTCTTGTATGACCAACCTATTATTTTGGTCATGTGATATCCTTCCATAGCCACGTCAGATCCTACATGGCCAATCCTACGTGGCAAAATTATGACCAAATAAGAAGGTCGAGGATAAGATTCGGCCCAGTCCATGGTGCTCCTCTTATATGGGCCAGCCCATCATTTTGGTCCATTTCATTTTGAATAATTGAGCCATTTTAATTTCTGGGCCATAGCATTTTTATGGTCCTTTATTCCCTGGGCCTTGCCTTTTGGTTGAATTTGTTCCCTGGTTGTGGCCCACTTCGATCCATTTATTATCGTTTTTTTTAGTACGGAATAGTGTCCAATGCTATTTGGGCCAAATCCACGGTAAACATCTGAATGGGCCGAACATATAAATTCAGGACATTACTGATATAATAAAAATATACCAAACAGTGAAGACGAAAACCACAAGAAATCTTTTTTTTCAAATAGCAACTATTATTACAATATACCAGAAATTCTATTATTGTTCACGTCACACAAATTACATATACCACTCTTACAAGTACAGTGCCAACTACTCTTTGATAATCTACAAAGTAAACTTCAAGATTCTTCAAATTTCTTCAGCCTGTAGCTCCTGAAACAAAACAATTAAAAGGGACAATTAGAAAACATTAATAAATAAATGATTTAATGATTTGAATTGTCTGCAGGTATAAGTACATGAAACAATATTGATATTTCGGTATCGGTTCAGCTGGAAGGGAACAAGATGATAAGCAAGCACAACTCAATCATGTACATTCAGTTCATAATAGAACAACCACATATATCCGTATATTGTACATGTGGAATCTACAGAAAAAGATGCAACTAATAGCTACAGATGAATCATCTTGTAACTATGTTCAAACATTGATTCTGTTGGGTTGTTTACAATCATATATCACCAGCAGGAAGTCATTAACAGCGGAAGTCATACGCAACCCTTAGCTATACCTGTATGAAGCTCATAGTTGTAGCATCTTTCTCTTGAAGACAGCCCCCTTGAACTTCAAAAGCCAACACAACATGTGACATCTGTAGAAAATAAATGAGCAAAATTTCAAAGGAACCTCAGAACTCCTGCAAGAACCTTACATGAGACATCTTCTTACATAATAGAACTGTATGGAAAAGGCAGCTCATGAGATCCAGATATTTCACGGGTTTTCTGCCCAACCATTCTGGTACATAACCACTGTGCATGAAGTCTAAAGGATTACAATAGTTTTCAAGATCAATGGGGAAGAAACTCTGGTGTACACCTATAATTGTGTGTATACCAGATGAAAATGGAATATCCAAATCTAGGTTGTTTTATCCAGTTGATTGAAGCAAACCAAAAGTTGATTAAGTTAATGGTGATTTCACATCACATGTTCATGAGAAGAAAATATTCAGTAAATTGTCTTGAATAAGACCATACTTACAATTATTGGGGTCTCCCGGAAAGGCTCATAAGGGCCAGTGAAAGTTTCACCTGTTATGAATGAATGATATGAAGCCTGAAATAGGTTTTCAATAGTGTGAGAACTTCCATTTATTCTTCAGGAAGATAAAATAGTGCTCAAAGAAATCAGAGTACACATTTCCTAGGGATCCCAACAAATTTTAGATGGACAATTAATGTAACTTCCAAGCTAAAAAACAACGAATATCTAAGGTTACCATTAGCCAATACCTGCAACGGTGACCACCACTAGCTTATTAGGATCGAACTCAACAAGTCCTCTCAAGAAATCAACCAATGCTAAGCAATCTGTCTTTTCAGCCTCTGTGTCAAAATTAATATAAGGTCGAATTAGCAGCTTGATCGTGATATTATCATTCAAGAAACAACCGTTCCTTATGCAATAACGAAGATTTTGATGCTATGACAACCACTTTATGTTCAAACAACACTACAGACTACAGAGACAACAAATATAGCAACAATAGATAGAAGGGGGTCACTGAAATCATATACAATTGACATCATCTCAGTATGTCTATCTATCACTGGCATCAGGCAGCTAAGTATCTCTATCTATCACTAGTTTGTGTACCCAAGTAGCTTACTTGGCAGCAGGAAGCTAATCTAGAAAAGTGGTTGTTTGTACCATTGCTAGGAGGATAGTATACATGTGCTCTCCTATTGCACTGCATGGTTCAATGACAGGGGGACACTAGTGGCAACCCAAATCTGAAACATTCGGTGCCTACATAGAGGCAGAGCCAGTGCACAGTTGAAGAACGGAGCAGAGCAGCCAGGCATAGAGGGTGTGGTTACCGTGGAAGGCGGACAGCTTGGCGGTGTTGGATGCGATGAGGCGGGAGGCTTCTCCTGGGCAGCGTCCGTGTGGAAGACCTAGACGGAGAGGATCCTCTTGAGGAGACGCTCTTGACCGCCGCCAACGCCCGTGAGGAAGACCTAGATCGATTATTTCTCTAATCAATCAAACCTAAACACAAGTGTCTAGTTAGACAGTCACGGGCAGAGAAATTAAATTACATGTACAACTAAATTTGTCTCAATTGGCGGTGGGAAATAAGCATCTAAATTAGAGAAAAAGGCAACCTGGCTTGATGTCGATCCGGCTGTAGCGGTAGAAGACGCAGTCCAGCTCCGCTGACAGGTGTCCTAGTTCCATGAACACAGGCCGCATCCGAGTCCCTATGCACCGGAGTTGAGCGAAGAGGAGGGGTTCAAAGTTGGATACTCTTTGTCCTAAACATAGCGAGGAGGACGAGGAGTACCTGCGTGGCTCGGCGACCAGGACGGAGACCAGGCGTTGCGCCTGCCACCATCTCCTCTGCTGCTTGACTCTCCCCTGCTTCAGCTGGCGCAGAGGTAGATGGGCGCGACCGACCCCGAGATGCGCGTAGCAGAGAAGGCCCCTCCGTGGCTCGGGTTTCCGGCGGCGCGACGCGGTCCGGCGAGCTCGACGGAGCCGCGCGCACCGTCGTACCGATGCACGCCGGCCCCGGCGAGAAAGCCAGCCGCGCCGCCATGGTTCCGTCGTTGGCGGTGCTCCACCCGGTGAGCGGGAGTAGGGGCGCCGGGGACGCTGGCCGGCTGGATCGATCCGAAGAACGTGTGAGTGAGAAGGGGACGGGTCGGCGGCGGCGTGATGTTAGGTGAGAAGGGGAATCGATGGAAGATGGCGGTGCGTGAGCTTAGTTACGGCGCGTGGTTTCTCGGGAGGGATCTGAGGAGGAGATCTTGAGGGGGAGGTGGCGGCTGCGCTCGCCATGGATGGGAGGAGAGGCGCGAGAGGGGATTGGATCCAGATCGAGATGAGGCGGCGCGATATGTGGGAGTCTAGGTTTAGGGATAGGGGCGCGGCCGCCGGTTTTCCGAAATTTTTCACCTCGCTGGACGCCAGACGCGCGCGCTGAGGGATGGACTTCTTTTCATACTCATTTTGGCACTCGCTGGCTGCAGATGGGACCTGAAATTTCTTGACCCCACATCCCTCCCTAAACCTAGCCTCTAGTTAGGGGGTTATTAGTATCAACAAAATAGATTTAGTGTCACTTATATAATCATATAAACTAGTTCATTTTCTCTATGATTATAGAAAAAACTATAAGATCTATATATAAGTTATAGTTTCATTGTAAAATATATTTTTAATTGTCATAGATTTATTGTAAAATATATATTTTTACTTGCCACGTGCTTTGCTATACTCTAAATTCAACGTAATAACAATGTTTAAATGCATAATGGATAATGGAAAAAATAACAATGTTGACGAAGAAAGTTGCATAATGGAACAAATGTTCCCATATTCCACACAAAGATGCGTCAAAATTAGTTTTTTTGTGAAAATTCAAAAAAACTCGAAACGATGCAAGATCTTCGTGTGGTGTTGTTATATATGTCCTAGTATCCAAAAAAAATAAGAAACTTGGAATACGACAATTTGGTGGAAAATGTGTTCACAGAAATGAGCTATCTCGTACGAAGATTCATGGCTTTCGGGTGAAATGACGGATATTTTGGCCACATCCATGGCATAGTTTGTTTAAATGTGCCCATATTCCGCACAAAGGTGCATGTTGGAACAACTAACAATGTTCACGAAGAAAGTTTTATTTTTCGTTGAATAAAAATACCATTTTCCCTTTCCGGAGTGTCAAAACCGGGTTTTTTTGTGAAGCACATACACAAAATATGTTGCAAAAATATACAAAGTAAAATTCTAAATATATAATGTCAAATTTTATCTACAAATAACAAACTTACTACCTCTCAATAGCCTAAAATACACCACTTTTGAAAAAGACAAATTTCCGCCGATTCCGCTGAAACCGGGGAAAATTTGAACTACAGGTGCCTCGTAGTTTGCTCGTGATTTTTTGCAAAAATCATTTTTAGGTAGCCAAGTACCTATTTAAACATAGATACACCAAGAGTTCATCAAGATTCAACACCTAGGTACGAACGGTCATGTCCCCCGTTTTGACCGTTTTCCGAAACCGGCTTTGAAAATTACAGAAAATTCAAAAAAAAACTCGAAACGATGCAATATCTTCGCGTGGTGTTGTTATATATGTCCTAGTATCCACCAAAAATAATAAACTTGGAATACGACAATTTGGTGGAAAATGTGTTCACTGAAACTAGCTATCTCGTACGAAGATTCATGGCTTTCGGGTGAAATGACGGATGTTTTGGCCACATCCATGGCATAGTTTGTTTAAATGTGCCCATATTCCGCACAAAGGTGCATGTTGGAACAACTAACAATGTTCACGAAGAAAGTTTTATTTTTCGTTGAATAAAAATACCATTTTCCATTTCCGGAGTTTCAAAACTGGCTATTTTTGTGAAGCACATACACAAAATATGTTGGAAAACTATACAAAATAAAATTCTAAATATATTATGTCATGTTTGATCTACAAATAACAAACTTACTACCTCTCAATAGCTCAAAATACACCTCATTTAAAAAAGACAAATTTCTGCCGATTCAGCTGAAACCGGGCCAAATTTGAACTACATGTGCCTCGTAGTTTTCTCTTTATTTTTCGGAAAAATCATTTTTAGGTAGCCAAGTACCTATTTAAACATAGATACACCAAGAGTTCATCAAGATTCAGCACCTAGGTACGAACGGTCATGTCCCCCGTTTTGACCGTTTTCCGAAACCGGCTTTGAAAATTCCAGAAAATTCAAAAAAAAATCGAAACGATGCAAGATCTTCGCGTGGTGTTGTTATATATGTCTTAGTATCCACCAAAAATAATAAACTTGGAATGCGACAATTTGGTGGAAAATGTGTTCACTGAAACTAGCTATCTCGTACGAAGATTCATGGCTTTCGGGTGAAATGACGGATGTTTTGGCCACATCCATGGCATAGTTTGTTTAAATGTGACCATATTCCACACAAAGATTCATATTGGTACAACTAACAATGTTCACAAAGAAATTTTTATTTTTCGTTGAATAAAAATACCATTTTCCCTTTCCGGAGTGTCAAGACTGGCTATTTTTGTGAAGCACATACACAAAATATGTTGCAAAAATGTACAAAGTAAAATTCTAAATATATTATGTCATGTTTGATCTACAAATAACAAACTTACTACCTCTCAATAGCTCAAAATACACCTCATTTAAAAAAGACAAATTTCTGCCGATTCAGCTGAAACCGGGCCAAATTTGAACTACAGGTGCCTCGTAGTTTTCTCTTTATTTTTTGAAAAAAATCATTTTTAGGTAGCCAAGTACCTTTTTAAACATAGATACACCAAGAGTTCATCAAGATTCAGCACCTAGGTACGAACGGTCATGTCCCCCGTTTTGACCGTTTTCCGAAACCGGCTTTGAAAATTCCAGAAAATTCAAAAAAAAACTCGAAACGATGCAAGATCTTCGCGTGGTGTTGTTATATATGTCCTAGTATCCACCAAAAATAATAAACTTGGAATGCGACAATTTGGTGGAAAATGTGTTCACAGAAATGAGCTATCTCGTACGAAGATTCATGGCTTTCGGGTGAAATGACGGATGTTTTGGCCACATCCATGGCATAGTTTGTTTAAATGTGACCATATTCCACACAAAGATGCATGTTCGAACAATTAACAATGTTCACTAAGAAAGTTTTATTTTTCGTTGAATAAAAATACCATTTTCCCTTTCCGGAGTTTCAAAACTGGTTATTTTTGTGAAGCGCATACACAAAATATGTTGCAAAAATGTACAAAGTAAAATTCTAAATATATTATGTCATGTTTGATATACAAATAACAAACTTACTACCTCTCAATAGCTCAAAATACACCTCATTTGAAAAAGACAAATTTCTGCCGATTCAGCTGAAACCGGGCCAAATTTGAACTACAGGTGCCTCGTAGTTTTATCTTTATTTTTTGGAAAAATCATTTTTAGGTAGCCAAGTACCTATTTAAATATAGATACACCAAGAGTTCATCAAGATTCAGCACCTAGGTACGAACGGTCATGTCCCCCGTTTTGACCATTTTCCGAAACCGGCTTTGAAAATTTCAGAAAATTCAAAAAAACTCGAAACGATGCAAGATCTTCGCGTGGTGTTGTTATATATGTCCTAGTATCCACCAAAAATAATAAACTTGGAATGCGACAATTTGGTGGAAAATGTGTTCACAGAAATGAGCTATCTCGTACGAAGATTCATGGCTTTCGGGTGAAATGACGGATGTTTTGGCCACATCCATGGCATAGTTTGTTTAAATGTGACCATATTCAACACAAATATTCATATTGGTACAACTAACAATGTTCACAAAGAAAGTTTTATTTTTCGTTGAATAAAAATACCATTTTCCCTTTCCGGAGTGTCAAGACTGGCTATTTTTGTGAAGCACATACACAAAATATGTTGCAAAAATGTACAAAGTAAAATTCTAAATATATTATGTCATGTTTGATCTACAAATAACAAACTTACTACCTCTCAATAGCTCAAAATACACCTCATTTAAAAAAGACAAATTTCTGCCGATTCAGTTGAAACCGGGCCAAATTTGAACTACAGGTGCCTCGTAGTTTTATCTTTATTATTTGGAAAAATCATTTTTAGGTAGCCAAGTACCTATTTAAATATAGATACACCAAGAGTTCATCAAGATTCAGAACCTAGGTACGAACGGTCATGTCCCCCGTTTTGACCGTTTTCCGAAACCGGCTTTGAAAATTTCAGAAAATTCAAAAAAACTCGAAACGATGCAAGATCTTCGCGTGGTGTTGTTATATATGTCCTAGTATCCACCAAAAATAATAAACTTGGAATGCGACAATTTGGTGGAAAATGTGTTCACAGAAATGAGCTATCTCGTACGAAGATTCATGGCTTTCGGGTGAAATGACGGATGTTTTGGCCACATCCATGGCATAGTTTGTTTAAATGTGACCATATTCCACACAAAGATTCATATTGGTACAACTAACAATGTTCACAAAGAAAGTTTTATTTTTCGTTGAATAAAAATACCATTTTCCCTTTCCGGATTGTCAAGACTGGCTATTTTTGTGAAGCACATACACAAAATATGTTGCAAAAATGTACAAAGTAAAATTCTAAATATATTATGTCATGTTTGATCTACAAATAACAAACTTACTACCTCTCAATAGCTCAAAATACACCTCATTTAAAAAAGACAAATTTCTGCCGATTCAGTTGAAACCGGGCCAAATTTGAACTACAGGTGCCTCGTAGTTTTCTCTTTATTTTTTGAAAAAATCATTTTTAGGTACCCAAGTACATATTTCAACATAGATAAACCAAGAGTTCATCAAGATTAAACCCCTAGGAACGAACGGTCATGTCCCCCGTTTTGACCGTTTTCTGAAACCGGCTTTGAAAATTCCAGAAAAATTCAAAAAAAACTCGAAACGATGCAAGATCTTCGCGTGGTGTTGTTATATATGTCCTAGTATCCACCAAAAATAATAAACTTGGAATGCGACAATTTGGTGGAAAATGTGTTCACAGAAATGAGCTATCTCGTACGAAGATTCATGGCTTTCGGGTGAAATGACGGATGTTTTGGCCACATCCATGGCATAGTTTGTTTAAATGTGACCATATTCCACAAAAAGATTCATATTGGTACAACTAACAATATTCACAAAGAAAGTTTTATTTTTCGTTGAATAAAAATACCATTTTCCCTTTCCGGAGTGTCAAGACTGGCTATTTTTGTGAAGCACATACACAAAATATGTTGCAAAAATGTACAAAGTAAAATTCTAAATATATTATGTCATGTTTGATCTAAAAATAACAAACTTAGTACCTCTCAATAGCTCAAAATACACCTCATTTAAAAAATACAAATTTCTGCCGATTCAGTTGAAACCGGGCCAAATTTGAACTACAGGTGCCTCGTAGTTTTCTCTTTATTTTTTGAAAAAAATCATTTTTAGGTACCCAAGTACATATTTCAACATAGATAAACCAAGACTTCATCAAGATTAAACCCCTAGGAACGAACGGTCATGTCCCCCGTTTTAAAATCTTGCATTTTATTTTAAAATCCAAAATTTCAATTAAGAATCTTCACAGCCCTATATGAAGCAATATATAAAAATTAGGGGTATTTTTTATTTTATTTTGAATCAAAATGGTCCTTAATAGTCTATAATGACATAACATATATCAACTCTTATTTGGTTGAAATTGGAGTTGAAAACCAAAATTTATAAAAGAAGAAAAAAAGAAAAAACTAAAAAGCCTGCCAAACTGGCCGGCCTAGTTAGTAGTATGACCAATTCCTGCCAGCGCGACCGGCCCAGCTTAGCTGCGCCGCAGATCCGCACGGCCGGCCCAGCCCATCAGAGAACCCTTCCCAGCAAGGCCGGCCTAGCGCAGCAGGCCGGGACGCGTTACTCTGTATAAAATACTGAAACGTCTCGTAAGATCAGAAATTGAATCGTGGTGTCGTGGTTAGTGCGTCCTGTCGTGCGCGAGAGGTCTTGGGTTCGATCCATCGCTCCGCGCGATTATTTTCAGCCATTTTCGGTTTGGTGGGTGTGGGGTCCCACCCGCCAGGTCGGGGGAGGAATTCAGTCTGGTTTGGTGGGTGTGGGGTCCCACCCGTCGATCGGTGGAGGAATTCAGTCCGGAGTCGTGAATTCAGTTCCGGAGCCTTGGATGTGGGGTCCGCATGCATGTAGGTCCAAATCTCAATAGATAACTTAACACGTCAGCACCACGTAAGATAAATTGAGACAACTAGGACGACACATCATCAAAAACGATGAGGTGGCGAAATACATCACAGTGTTGTCGGTTTATGACCAATTCATCTAATGAAATTATGACTTTTCTCACCAAAATAGTCGTTATGTTTTCAATTTTGGACCCTTCCAAACAGCTAACGACCAACATGTTTGGAATTGTCATAGAAATGTGAAAAATTCATCCATGGTCATTATAAAATGGTCATGTATCAACATATTTCTTGTAGTGGTGTCAAGTTCAATTTTTAGCAGAATCCAGTGGAACCTGCGGACACGTTACATGCACAGTCATGCATAACTTATCGATTAGACATACCATGCATGGATTAACAAAAGAGAATGGGAACATGAGAGAAACACTCACCCAAAATGGTAAGGAAATAGAATATAACTTTTGGATTCATGCTTTTTAAGAAATTTGTACAAGTCTTGCTCCACGTCTCTGGGGTGACGCTGTAACATAGTTCCATTAATGATTTGTGGGTCAATGAACCCAACATCATGGATGAGTGTTATTCTGCATTCCCAAATCTTCAATCTGCATAATAGCGTACGCAACAATATAGTTAATTAGGACAATATATATATATATATATGAAGAACGAGATGAGGTAGAAATAAATCACTTACAGAACGTAGCAACTCAGGATAGATTTGTCGAGCTCGCGCAGATTGAACAGCTGGAACAATTCATTCATCTCAACTGTTACAGAGTACTTTTTGGTGTGATGCTCCTCTGTATAATACGCATACACAAATTCTTTGTCGGTCCATGATATGAAATGTTTGTACCAACGTAGCAGACTTTGCATTAGTGGTGGTAGATCCTTTTCCTTCGTAGGCTCGACGAGAGGCCCTTTCTTCTCATATTGTAATGCTACCTCAGCCATTGGCGCATCGTCTAGGCCTAAAAAGAGACGAAGAGACATACCGGCCTCAGACGCATTTTCCATGGCAGTAGCTACAGTCAATCCCATTGCTGCCACAACTTTTATGACCTCGGGGTCCTGTTCCGGAGCGGCTTTCACTATGAGCGGGGGGATCGATTGTTTACTCTGCATCCCGAGCTGGTCAACTTGTTTCCCGCTTTTTTTTCTTTTTCCTTTTCCTTTTCTCCTCCAATATTTTTGCTTTCTCCTCCTCCAATATTTTTGCTTGCTTACGAAGTTCAATATCATAGTCTTTAGGCAAATTCTTCTCGGCTTGGGATGGTGTCGACAAAAAACCCGTAGCCCACTTGTCTACAATCGGAGGGAATACTTCCTTGGGCTCAGGCTCCTTTAGCGCCTTCTGACGGGCAAGCCATTTCTCAACGTCAGCCTTCACGGCCAATTTGGTTTCAGCATCACTAAGTTCCCAAGCCCTTCGGGGGAGAGGCTTCAGTGTTGGCTCCGGTACCCCTGTGGTCTTAGGTACATAAGGCTCCGGGTTAATAGACCAAGAGCAGGTTCCCTTGCTGTCCGCCTGCTTCTGTTTCTTCGCTGGAGGAGGAATGGGGGGCGACGTCTGCTTATCCTCCGGAGGAGGAATGGGGGGAGACGTCTGCTTTTCCTCCGGAGGAGGAATGGGGGGCGACGGTTGCTTAACCGCCGGAGGAGGAATCGGGGGCGATGTCGAATGGCGTGAAGGAGGCGTAGGTGAACCAGCACCACCACCAGCACCTGCACCATCGGGGGGGGGGGGTGGACTTGTTAGCCTTGGCGTCTCACCTGGAAACACTATGTACTTTTTTACCATAGAATGAACTGGCGCTTGACATGACCAAGTCTTCTCTCCCCTTCGGGTGTAGCTATGTCAATCTCCAGGTCCTCAAACCCTTGGACTATGTCTTCCACCGTGACACGAGCATAGCCATATGGAATGGGGTTGTTGTGATGGAGTGCTCCAGGTGTATAGGGTAAAGCACTGCCTATAGCTACCTTCATGGAAATGTTCCCCACGGGATAATGCAGATCACATTCTTTCATCTCCTTTACATCATCCACGGGGTAGTGAGGCTCCGGTGCACGACTCTCGGTCATCGGTGCATTAGCACCTGCAGGCGGGGCCTCCGTGGAAGCCACGCTGCTTCTCCGCTGATCCGCTGCATGTTCTTCATGCGGCCCTGCAGCCGCCGCTGTTTCTTTCTCAACTATTCCCGCCACGGTCTGCTTCAACTCACTAACTTCCGTTGCAAGCTTCGACAGAAGATCTGCAGCTTCGACAGCAGCCCGGTCCACATTTCTCTTACGACTTCTGTAACAGTACGGGTTACCCTCCTGGGGAAACCCTACTTTCCACGACAATCTGCCTTTGCCTCGTATATGTCCTCCGTGTTCAGGATTCCCGAGGGCATGGGTCAGTTGGTCTCTCTCTCTGTTGAACCTGAGAATGCCCTTTTGAGCTTTGGTCATTGCGTCAACAAGGTCTTTTGTGGGAGCAAACTTTGTCTGCCGATGAACACACGCCCCTGTCTCCGGGTCTAGCGATCCCCCATGCCCGTACCACCACATTTTGGCTCTTTCGTCCCATCCCTCTGTACCTAGAGGGATTCCTCTTGCCCTCAGGCCGTCCTCCATCGCCTGCCACTTAGGCGCCGAAACGCGGTATCCTCCTGGCCCCATAACATGATGGTACTGTTTCTTATCCGCATTAGCCTTATTTTCTTTCGACATTTCCTGGAAATGCTCCGATTTCTTCTGCGTCACAAATTCTGTCCAATCATCTCTCAGTTTCTCATGTTGTCCAGTGAAAAGAGGAGTCTTGCCCTTGCTGACATATTCACGGAACAATTTTTTCTTGAAGTTCCGGAATGCTTCGGCCATCTTCTGAAGAGCGAACTCTTTGACTAGCCTCCTCCTCTGACGTCCACCCGGAACCTCCTCACCGAATTCATCTTTTTTGTGGTATTCCGGAGGTAGAATGAAATGTACCATAAGCTTTCTGAACATCTCATTTTTCGTTCTCTTATGGACATAACTGAAACCAAGACGTGCTTTCTTTGGCTCCTTCCATTCCTGGACGGTGATCGGGACAGTGTCTCTAACAATGACTCCGCATTGGTTGATAAACTTTGTGGTGTGCTGTAGGGGCTTGCCAGTTACACCGACTGATTCGATGGCATATATTTCGGAATCTTTCATCGCCTTGGATTTGCCACGCATTGTCGTACTCGATCCGGCCGAGGGCTAAATTAAGAAAGAGAGTCGCGCGCGTTAGTGCATATGTATTCACATTTCAGTAAGTTTGTATCACGAGAGGCTCAATGTATATATATATACCTCGCCGGAGGTGGTTGTTCTTTGCAATTGGAGATCTTCGTTTGTCGACGGTTGACCTCCGTCATCAATGTCCATTCCTTCACCTCCTAGATCATCCACAATGTCTGTTCCTTCTTCACCTCCTTGATCATCGACAATGTCCGTTCCTTCATCTTCTTGATCCTCAAGGTTCAGATAAGAAGAGATTACATCATGTTCTCCGGCTATGATATCTAATATAAAACCTTCAGCCTCTTGTTCCGCCGTCAGGTCTCTATTGTCCGCCATAAGTCACTCCTGCAGACATGCATGTAGTAAAAATTAATTAAGTATATAGGAGACTTAGCAAATATTGTCGTAGAAGGAGGGAAAACAGATTGCTAGGGTTTTGGGTGGAAGAACGATAACCACCGGAGGGGGAAAACCATACTTTAGAGGTGTGTCCAAGATTAGTTTCTCAAATGACTTGGAGAACCCCATAGCTAGGTTGCATTTGCTTTCCTGGTAGTCATTTTGGTATATTACACTTAATATTCTGAATTTATTGAATTAAAACTTATTTTCATCATTATATTAATGAATTTAATACAAATTCAAATATGGTCTCATTTTGAACTTTGTCAAACATGATTGAAAATGATATAAACAGATAGCTTACATTTTTCTGAACATTTTGCATATTTTTCCATAATTTTTGGAATTATAAATTAAAAGTTATTTTATTTAGAAGATTAATTATGTTCTGTAATTCCATATAAAGTGGGCCCCACGTGTCACGATGACGTCATCCAAAAAAAATTCTCGCCAACAGTGGCCAGGTGACGTCATCATGACGTCACCCCTGGCGTCACACGGTGGCCGGCGGTTGCAGTTTAGGTTCTCGGGTCTCCGGCGAGAGGAGGCCACGGCCACTGTTCGATGGCGCCGTTCGATGGCGTTGGTTCGAGGGCGACGGCGACGGCCCGCGGGGAACCTACCGGAGAGACGGCGAAGGGCGGGGGCGGAGCAGGGTGGAGGAGAAGGGCACGCCGACGGCGACGGCGACGGCGCGGTCCTCTGCGGGGGCGACGGCGACGGCGACGAGGCAGAAGACGAGCGGGCGCCGGCGCGAGGGTTTGGGACTTAGAATTTTGGGGCAGGAAGGCACCGCGCATATATAGGTCCAGCCTTTAGTCCCGGTTCGTGACAGCAACCGGGACTAAAGGTCCCCCGGGGTACCCTCCGCGGGCCTTTAGTCCCGGTTGGTGTCACGAACCGGGACTAAAGGTGAAATTTTTCGCGGCGTTTTCGTTCCCGCGCAGAACGAGCCTTTAGTCCCGGTTCGTGACACGAACCGCGACTAAAGGTGATTATTCAAATACGTTTTCTTTTCCCAAACTTAAAAATACAAATAATATATCAGAAAATTCAGAAAAATAAAACTAATTCTTTTTAAAATCTTAAAAATACAAAAAATATATCAGAAAATTCAGAAAAATAAAACTAATTCTTTTTAAAATCTTAAAAATACAAATAATATATCAGAAAATTCAGAAAAATAAAACTAATCATAAAGATTCACACACATCTTGAATATATATAGATAAAAAAGGCAGTACATAATGGCTAGAGTGGATCTAAACCTAAACGGAGATCATAGATGCATGATCTAATATCTGCTAGTCATACTCCTGCCTAGGCCTATAGTACATGTACTCGTAGTCGTCGTAGTCGCCGCCGCCGTCGTCGTCACTATCGTCTGACGGTGCTCTGCACTCCCTCGGAGGATCACGACTCCAGGACTGGGCCTGAGGCGGGTAGCGCAGGCGAGGGATATCGCCGGCCCTGATGTAGTCCATGACGCTCTGTAGAGTCCGGCCGGACCACCATAGCCGACGACCGGCCTCGTGAAAGTTCCCAGGAGGCAGGGTCGTCCTCATACCTGGCGAGCGCCTCTCACGCCGATTAATGAAGAAGGCATCCCAAGTATGCTGGTTATCGGGATGCCAACTGGGATTCCTCCGCTGCTCCGGCGTGAGCTCGTGATAGTAGTGGTTCGTGATGGCCGCCCGACGCGCCACACCTTGAGGAAGAGGAGGGACCGGCACTCCTCCGGCGCTCAGCATCCAACCGGCGGGAACGTTGGAGCCGCACGGGCAGGGGTAGTTCGAGGAGGAAAGTGCCTCCGCCTGGATGAATGTTAGAGTGGGTACGGTAGAAGCCATGAGAGAGTGGTGAGTTTGTATGTGTTTATGCCAGGGTGTGGCAATGCATACATATATATAGCGAGAAGAAAACATCCTTTAGTCCCGGTTGGGGACACCAACCGGGACTAAATGGGTTAGGGTTTTGTTTGGACCAATCAGATAGAATCACACGGATCGTGTGTTTCTTTAAAGCGCTTGTGAGTCGTTGGATCCGGGGTCTGTTTCTTTCGAGCTGTTGTGAGCCGTTCGATCAGGGCTACGGTGTGTTTCTTTCGAGCTGTTGTGAGCCGTTGGATGAGGTGGTTTCTTAACCGTTGGATCAAAACCCTAGCACAACACTTTGTGAGCCAGAGGACCCTATATATAGCCCACCTTCATACACTGGTCAGTTCATCGAGCAAATACAAAACATCCGGATTCGCCATCATACGTCCTGCCGTGCATTTGGTATGCATATTGCACCCAGTAGCCACGGTGGGGCTGTATGATGGCGATACCGATTGTTTGTTCTACATCCCCTTTAAGGTTTGATACATCATATATTCGGTTTATCGAGCAAATACAAAACATCCGGATTCGCCATCATACGTCCTACCGTGCATTTGGTATGCATATTGCACCGAGTAGCCACGGTAGGGCTGTATGATGGTGATACCGATTGTTTTGTTCTACACCCCCCCTTTAACTCATACATCCATGCTTGGGTCAGTGTTCACTTTGAGCTCGGGTAGTAATGTGCAACTATTTGCTTGGTTGTGTTAGGGTGGCGCGTGGCGCGGGAGTTGCGACGCGTGGCGCGGGAGTTGTGACGCGTGGCCAGGAGGGCGCGGTATAAACTGTCGCGCCTCTAGCGCGTCTTCTCCTCTCCACGCACCGTCGCGCTTCCACCATGCCTCCGAGGAGGAACAGCACCACCGGCTTCCGCGGCGTCCAAGCACGGCAGAACGGAATGTTCAGCGCAGATATCCGCTGGGGGGACGACCGCATCCCCCTCGGCTCCTTTGCGACGGCGGCAGAGGCCGCCCGCGCCTGGGACACGGCGGCCTGGCGCCTCAACCGCCCGCGGTCGCTGATGAACTTCAACGACTGCCACACCGTCTGGGAAGCGGAGGCCAGGGTGCCGAAGCCGCAGATCGTCACTGCCGCCGACCACCTCGACCTCCGTCACCGCGCGTTTAAGGGCCTAGTCGACGCCAGGGAAGAACGCGTCTTCCGCGAGTATTACCGGAACAACCTGGGGGAGGAGAGCGCCGACGAGGAGCTCTGGCAGACCCGCGCGGCTGAGCGGGCGGAGCGCCGCCTCGAACGCCACCTCGCGTTAGATGCCGCTCGGGAGGCGAGGACGAGGGCGCTGCAAGAGCTTCGTCGGGCGGACCGCGCCGGCGAAGTCTGGGCCTCCGACGATCCGAGGTGGGGGCCTATCTCGGACATACCATCATGCACCTCCGACGACGACGAGGAGGTCACCGACGAGTTCGCCGACGACGATGACCCGGAGGAGGTCACCGACGAGTTCCCCGACGACGACGACGAGGAGTAGTGTTTTATCTCACAAGGTTTTGAGACATTTAAGTAACCTTCTGTTTTCCATGCTTTCCACTCGTTTTTCCAAATATTTTGCAAAGGAGTTAGTCTTAAACACACCAGAGATAATATAATTCACATGATCCATTCAAAAAAGTTTGGTACACAATAAATTATTACACATCAATTCTTCCCTTGTGTCCCTGCTTTCTTATGATTTGGCCGTATCCATGGAGCATCCTCATCATTTAACTTAATGCTTGGGTCAGTGTTGACTTTGAAGGGCGGAATTTCACCAAACATATTATAATCTTCTGACATGTCTGTCTTGTCCTCCACTCCCACGATGTTTCTTTTCCCTGAAAGAACAATGTGGCGCTTTGGATCATCGCATGATGTACTGATCATTTTCTTATATTTCCGTTTCCTCGGTTTGCTACTCATGTCCTTCAAATAGAAAACCTGAGCGACATCTTTGGCTAGGACGAATGGTTCGTCAAGGTAACCAAGATTGTCGAATTCCACCATTGTCATTCCGTATTGCTCGTCCACCTTTACCCCACCTCCTGTTAGCTTGAACCATTTGCACCGGAACAAAGGGACCTTAAAGGAGGGTCTATAGTAAAGTTCCCATATCTCCTCTATGTAACCATAATATGTGACCTTTTGCCCAATCTCGGTTGCTGCATCAAAGCGGACACCACTGTTTTGGTTGGTGCTCTTTTTATCTTGGGAGATCGTGTAAAATGTATTCCCATTAATCTCGTACCCTTGGTAAGTCGTTATAGTCGAAGATGGTGTCTTGGCCAACATGTACAGCTGATCTCCAACATCATTGTCATTCATTAAATGTTTTCGCAACCAACTGCCGAAAGTCTCCATGTGGGCCTTTCTAATCCATGATTCAGGCTTCCCCGGGTTGTCCGAGCGTAAAATATTCTTGTGTTGCTCGAAGTACGGAGCCACCAAGCTCGAATTTTGCAGAACTGTGTGGTGTGCTTCAGTCATAGAATGACCGTCCATACATATCGTTGATTTCTTTCCATTGTTCCAAATATCATCCGATATGCCGATTTATCAGCCGATTTATCGCTTATCGGGTACTGACCGATATGATAAATCAATATCGGTGGAGTTTATCATCCGGGCCATTTTATCGGTCTTACAAGCGGTTTATTAGTCGATATGCCGATAAATCGGCCGATATATCAATTTTCCAGTACTGGAACATATGATAGATGATATTCATCATAGAATTTTTAGAATTATTGAATAAAATATATTTATATATCATAATTTAGAGTTTTAAATGCCAATATGATATATTTGAATATCATATTTTAGTGCTACAATTTGGGATTTACAAGAAAAATGGCCGATAAACAGTGGACCGATAAAATCGACTTTTCGGCCGATAAGCCGATATATCTCTTATCATGGGCCGCCCGATAAGTTAACGATAAGCGATATCCTGAACATTGTTTCCTTCCGATCGTGCCTTTTCCACTTAGTCTCCCCTCGTGCCGTGATTGAGGAATACCAATCGGCTTAAGGTCAGGAACATAGTCAATGCAGAACTCAATTACCTCCTCATTTCCATAGCCCTTTACGATGCTTCCTTCTGGCCTAGCACGGTTATGAACATATTTCTTTAATACTCCCATAAACCTCTCGAAGGGGAACATACTGTGTAGAAATACAGGACCGAGAATGGAAATCTCTTCGACTAGGTGGACCAGGAGGTGCGTCATGATATTGAAGAAGGATGGTGGAAACACCAACTCGAAACTGACAAGACATTGGACCACATCGTTCTGTAACCGTGGTAGATCTTCTGGACTGATTACCTTCTGAGAGATTGCATTGAGGAATGCACATAGCTTCACAATGGCTACTCGAACATTTTCCGGTAGGAGCCCCCTCAAAGCAATCGGAAGCAATTGCGTCATAATCACGTGGCAGTCGTGAGACTTCAGGTTTGGAACTTTTTCTCCGCCATGTTTATTATTCCCTTTATATTCGACGAGAAGCCAGACGGGACCTTCATACTGCTCAGGCATTCAAAAAAATGACCTTCTCTTCTTTGGTAAGAGCGTAGCTGGCACGACCTTGAAACCATTCCGGATGGCGGTCATCTGGGTCTTTCAAAAGTTGCTGGTCCTGCCGTGCTTCCTTTG
Source organism: Alopecurus myosuroides (assembly GCA_028641055.1). NCBI lineage: Eukaryota > Viridiplantae > Streptophyta > Magnoliopsida > Poales > Poaceae > Alopecurus > Alopecurus myosuroides. The sequence goes on along the minus strand of CM054057.1, from coordinate 731,587,963 downwards.
TATCATTTGTCTTCCCATACACGCCCAAGAAGCTTAGCAGGTTCACGCAAACATTCTTCGTAACATGCATCACGTCGATTGCAGAGCGGACATCTAGAACTTTCCAATACTGTAGCTCCCAAAATATCGATTTCTTTTTCCACATGGGGTACGTGCCCGTCAACTCCCTGCGGAACTGATTGTCGCCAGCACCCTTTCCAAAGATGACTTTCAAATCCTTGACCATATCAAATATCTCACCTCCAGTACGTTCCGCAGGCTTCGGTCGGTGATCTGCCTTGCCGTTGAAATGCTTGCCTTTCTTTCTTACGTTATGATTTCGGGGAAGAAATCGACGATGACCCAGGTACACGTTCTTCCTACAATTATCCAAAAATACACTTTCAATCTCATGTAAGCAGTGCGTGCATGCTTTGTATCCCTTATTTGACTGTCCCGAAAGGTTACTGAGAGGAGGCCAATCGTTGATGGTTACAAAAAGCAACGCTCGTAGGTTAAATTCCTCTTCTTTGTGCTCATCCCACACAGGTACACCAGGTCTGCCCCACAATTGTAAAAGTTCATCAACTAATGGCCTTAGGTACACATCGATGTCGTTGCCGGGTTGCTTCGGACCTTGGATGAGCACTGGCATCATAATGAACTTCCGCTTCATGCACAACCAAGGAGGAAGGTTGTAGATGCAGAGTCACGGGCCAGGTGCTATGGCTGGAGCTCTGCTCGCCAAAAGGATTCATGCCATCAGTACTTAGACCAAATCTTATGTTCCTTGCGTCAGCTGCAAAATCTTTGAACTCTCTGTCGATCTTTCTCCATTGCGTTCCATCAGCGGGGTGTCTCAACTCCCGTCGGACTTACGGTCCTCTTTGTGCCATCGCAACAACTTGGCATGCTCTTTGTTCCTGAACAGGCGTTTCAGCCAAGGTATTATAGGAGCATACCACATCACCTTGGCGGGAACCCTCTTCCTGGGTTTCTCGCCCTCAACATCGTCACCAGGGTCATCGCCTCTGATCTTATAACGCAATGCAGTGCATACAGGGCATTCATTCAAATCCTCGTATGCACCGCGGTAGAGGATGCAGTCGTTAATGCATGCATGCATCTTCAGAATCTCTAAACCTAGAGGGCACACAACCTTCTTTGCTTCGTACTGGGGGCAACTCGTTATTCTTCGGAAACATATTCTTCAACATTTTCAGCAAATTTTCAAATGATGAGTCAGCTACACCTTCCCGTGCCTTCCATTTCAGCAAATCCAGTGTGCAGCCCAGCTTTTTCAGACTATTGTCGCATCCTGGGTACAGCGACTTCGTGTGATCCTCTAACATGCGATCCAAATTCTCCCTCTCCTTGTCAGTTTTGCAGCGTCTCCGTGCATCAGCAATGGTCCGACCAAGATCATCAGCGGGCTCATCATGTGCCTCTTCTTCACCTTCACCAAACCCTTCCCCACCTTCAGCATCATCCTCCATGAAAGTATCACCGAAAGCGTCATGATAGTTGAAATCGATATCATCCTCTTCTTCATCTTCTTTTCTAACCCCTCTTTCTCCATGCTTGGTCCAACAATTATAGCTTGGCATGAAACGGTGCCGAAGCAGGTGCATGTGAACGACTCTTGAGGAGGAGTGACCCTTCTCATTCTAACATTCAGCACATGGACAGATAATAAAACCTCGCTGCTTGTTCGCATTTGCCACTACGAGGAAATCTTTCAAACCCGTAGTGAACTCGCCGGAGAGTCGGTTACCGTACATCCATTGCCGATTCATCTGCATTAACCATCATGCATTTGTTAAACTAACTAGCTGGAAATAATACAAATCATGAAAGGTTCAAATTGCTAACCGCGATCGCGGAGGTAAAATAAATGAAAACGCTCAAGTGCGGCTCGGACATCATATGTGTGTTTCAATGCTATCGGGCATTTCATCGAACACCTTGTGTGCATAGTAGGAACCAAAAGCATACCCACCACCCCTTGTGAATGTTGTGAGCAGAAGTGACACCAAATGTGGCTAAGTGCAGCCACCTGAGCCGTATATATAGGGATGGGCCTTTAGTCCCGGTTGGCCTGGACAACCGCGACTAAAGGCCGTGGGGACCTATTAGTCCCGGTTGGCCTGGCCAACCGGGACTAAAGTTCCTCCCGTCCGCCAGCTGTGGACCGAGCGCGCTGAGCCCAGACTGTTGGTCGCGGGTGTCCTCCCGAACCGCGACTAGAGACCCCTATAGTCGCGGGTCGAAACTTTTGGGGACTAATGGGGGCGTATGGAAGGCCTATTTTCTACCAGTGGCACTTATTTGTACATCAAGATTGACCTTCAGTTTTAATTCGCAAGCAATAGGCATGTACAATTCACGGAAGTGTTAGGTTAAGAATAATTGTTTGTTTTGCATTTTAAAGGAGATTACCATGCAAGAAGATGGTCATACACCTCTACAGCAGTTCTGCACTCCCTATTTGTTCTTACTGTGTTTACATATTTGGACATACGGCTCTACTTTTACAAAAACAACATTCAAGTGCATATGTACTCAGAGCTGTCTACTGAACCTAAATTTCTACCTAGATTGGTTTTGTTTGGTTCAATCATACGAACTTACTTAAATTACAGGCAGCAAATGGTGCCTTTCTGATAGCGGTAGGACATCTCCTCTTGAAGTCTCTTCTAATCTGTGTTCATACAGGAAGCAAAAAGGTGGCATTTTCAGACAAATACAAATTTAGGACCTTTTATCTTCGTGGAAGTTACTAGTGGATTTACATGGAGTCTGAAATCTTACAGCATAGACACTATGTTTAGAAACTTAGATGCAAGTGCAAGTAACTCCATAAAACCTTTAGGTAGGACCACACTAGAACTATGACTTCTTAAGAAGTACCATGCTATAATATTTCATGGCGTTCCTAAATAAGATAAATATATATATCACTAGTGGAAAACAGGCTAACAGTACCGGTTCCAGAGAGCTTCAAGTAACGGTTGGACAACTGGTACTAATTAATCGGCACTAAAGACCCACCGGCCTTTAGTACCGGTCGCTCAGAGACCGGTATTAAATGGGCCATCACGTGGCCCAAGAGGAGAGCCCGCGGTCCGCGTTCCTTTGGTACCGGTTCCAGTTACGAACCGGTACCAAAGGGTTTTTGTTTCTGTTTTTTACTCTTTTTTCGATTTTTCCCCAAAAAAATCATTTTATTTCATTTTATTCATTTAATATTCATTTTATTTATTTCTATTGTTTAACCAATTAAACTCACATTTATCACCCACCATTCTTAATTTCAATCTAATTTACTCCCTTCCCGCAGAGGTCACCCATCCTCACACTACTCCCGCACTAGCACGCTTAACTTTGTAGTTCCTTTCCCTATGACCTACCTACAAAGAAGAGATACTTACCTGACAATAGTATGCTACCCTATTAACCCATAGACTATGATGTCATACACATTTATTTTATGAATCAAAACAATTATTTAAATAAAAAGAAATGAATCATTAATAATATTTTTAATTAAAATATTCTTAAATGGAAATAATAATTAACTTATTTGTCCTTTTTTAATATTGAATAATTCATATATGCAATTCCGTAAATTTAAATTTCACAAATAATATGTCTAAATCTTTTAGAAAAATGAGAGAAATCCAAATATGAGACATCCATAAGCTAACTCTTGTCTGATCTAGTACTTTTAAACTATAAGTCATGAAACTCCCTAGAGAGAAGTTGATTCCGGTGAAGTAGGTCACACCCCGAAGTGTAGTGTCTGTCACGAAACTCCCTAGAGAGAAGTTTCTCACTTTGGATCTCTATTGAAATAGGTAGTTGAGTACCTAAAAATGATTTTTTTCCAAAATTTATGAGCAAATTACGAGGCACCTGTAGTTCAAATTTGTCCCGTTTCCAACTGAATCGGCAGAAACTTGTGATTTTCAAAAGAGGTGGATGGAAATCTTTTCTTAGAAAACAGATTGTTTATTTGGTTATATCACATGTCCTAGCATGTTAAAATATAAACTCCCAAGTTTTGCAACATGTTTGTGGTAGGTCCTTCACAAAAAACCCATTTCTGACACTCCGAAAATGGAAAATGGTTTATTTTTTATTCAGTAATTTTTTTTCCTTCGTAAACATTGTCCGTGTTTCTAAGATGCATGTTTGTGTGCAATATGGGATCATTATAACAAACTATGCCACACATTTGGCCATAACGCCCATCATTTCAACCGAAACCCTAGAATGTTAGGAGGAGATAACTCTTTTTTGTGAACACTTTTTCAAGAGAATTGTCGTAATGCAAGTTTATTATTTTTGGTGGATACCAGGACATATGTAATGACACCACGTGAAGGTCTCTCGTTATTGAAGGGTACGTTGCATAGAAAACAAAAAATTTCCTACGCGCGATAAACCCGAAAGGCCAAGATCTAATCTATGAGATGAAAGGCAACGGGGAGAAAAAGAGTCTTGAGATAACATACCCTCGAAGACTCAAAGTGGTATGAGATAAAATCTCATTTTTGGCGTAGTCGTACTCACGCCGATCTCGAGCGAGAAGAAGTGCACCGCAATCCGGCGGTGCCTCCGTAATCGGTCACACGTTCAGCTCGATGAAGACTTCCGTTCCCTTGATCCAGCGGGTAACGGAAGTAGATGTAACATCCCTGATTTTTGGAAAGTCCAAAAATCACTAAAAATTGAAACTTTTTGTTTTCAGGTTATGCAAGTAACCAAAAACATAATGAGATATAAGAAACAAAAGGAAACAACACATATGTCAATGAATTTGGGATTAATAATCCATTATGCCTCTATTCCATAAACCCTAAAAGCCCATTCAAAATAAATATTCATTATTCAAAGAAATTGTTTCTCTTACAAAAGCTTATTTTCTAACATTTTTTGAAATCAACTATTACTTTGAAAAGGTTTTATAGCCATTGAAACCATAGCATTATTACCTCTAACAGTTTCTATGCCTCAAAATTATTTTATGAGAATAACAACTAATTATATTGATATGCAAATGTTATTCCAAGTTTTAAACATAAAGTGGTATTCATAAAATATTTTGCTTTGAAAATAACATAAAATAGATCTTGAAAACAATAATATGTCTTATGGTTTTTCCTCGAAATCTTTTAAAGTCACTTTAATAATTATTAATTTTTTCATTTAAAAAATGGCATTAAGTTACTATTAGTGCTCACTCATATTTTAAAAATATGAAAATGCGTTGAAAAGAATTTCAAAAATATTATTTGACAAGTAAAAGGTATCCGTAATTTTATAGAACCCAATTTTCATTTATTTACCTTTTCTATTTTAAAATTGGTTTTAAATACTATTAAGGAGTTAATCATATTTTCAAATTTCAAAATTTGAAATGTGTCCAAAGTTTCCCACAAACATTCTTAGTTGAAAGATATTTTTATTTTAAGAATTTAGAAATTCATTTGAGGTGTTTTGGATTTATGAACCAAAAGATACAAAATAAATAATAAAAGAGGAACTAGAAGAAAAAGAAAAAACGTTGATGACGTCATCATGACGTGGTCATCTTCAACACTGGAAATGGCAGGAAACGCCCGATTTAATCCTCTTCAATTTCGCGCGATTAAAGCCCCCAATCAAATCCCCGTTTCCACCTCTTTAATCCCCTCTCCCTCCTCCCTATTTACCTTATGTTTCCCAGCATAATCGCGCCCCCAACACAGAGTATTTCTTCGCCGGAGTTCGTGCTGTCCGTCAGCCGTTTGCGCAGATTCCGACCACTCCAGCCACCCTCCGCCGCCCCTTTGTGTACCTTTCTCTTCCCCTCAATCTGGCGCACCCTCCTGGTCGTTTTTATGATTTTTCCTCTCAGGGGATTGGTGGCGCCGTGCGCAACCGAGTACGCCGGAACCGCCACGACCCCGTCCACGTTGCGCCATCGTTCTCGGAAGCGGGCGAATACGCCGTGGTCACCATCGTCCTCGTGGTGCTGCTCTGCGTCTTCTCATCATCTTCCCGAGCCCCGGGAGCCACCGGATCTCCGCCGTCGTCGAGGAAACTGCATCGCCGGCCGCCCTGTGGCCATCTCCGGCGACTACTCCTGCCAGGTTCGAACACTAGCTCCCTCCACCGTTCGATCATCATCCGATGGCCAGAAACACATGACTTAGCCGAAGAGGTATCAGCCAACCAGAGAGCGCCGCATCAGCCGCACGTTAATTCTTTATTCGTCGCTCAGTGCAGCATGTAGCCGGCCCAAGCCCGTCCCCTATCCGTTGCCCTGCGCATCATTTAGCCAATCTGAGCCCAGCTATCTCTGGGATTTATTTCCGAATAAAAACAGAATATCAATTTTGCAGAAAGCCCCTAGAAACTAGACTCATCATCACTTTTGATCCATAAGCCCAAATTTAGCAAACTTGGACTTTTTGGAATCAGCACAACATATAGAAACTTTTGGTACTGGAAAAATTTAAATTTGACCATTTAAAATTTGTTCAAATTCAAATATGCTTGTTTGATGAATTTTGGCATAAGTCAAATTATACAAATCCAAAAATTACAAATAAGATATATTTGAAAACCTTAGGATGAGTACTTCCACACCCTCTGTCCCA